>ML776724.1:788389-854163 GCA_009831015.1 Picea engelmannii
TTCTTTGCATTTCATAAAGATAAGAGCATAATAAGCACAAGATCACTGAGAAATACACATCCACAATAGACACAACATTTATCCTGGGAAACCCTCTAGGGGAAGAAAACCCAGCAAAACTTCCTTATCATAAATAGCTTATCAAATGTTCAAGAGATAACTCAACCAATATTGAAAATCCTCCTCCAAGAGATGCGCCACCCTTCTTCTCCTCTCACCAACTTGAAATGTCAACTTGCCTCATAAGATCATGATCAAGTGAAGTGTGTTAGAAGTGAGGCGCTAGCCTCTTATTTATACTAATCTGGCACGTGTGAAGAGTCACCAACTGGCTGGGCCGACCTCTCACTCTGGGTGGGTAAATCCACCTTTAATTAAATATGGCCCTTTAATTATAACTGTTGGGGCCAACTTCTTATTCTTTACATTATAATTGTCCGATGACCAATCTACAAAAGGGGATTTGGTCCTTATACAATTACCAACTTGAATAATCCTCAATGGGGATTAATCTAATATTAAAAATAATAATAATGACATGATTAATCCACAATGGGGATTTAATCCAATAACAAAATAATAAGAATGCTCTTCGCAGTTACATTATTTCAACACAGAGGTCTCTGCTAAACTCAACAAAGTCTTACGATTGATCCAATACACTAGAGTAATTAAGAAGCAATTGAGGAGTAAAGCTTTTGGTTTTAACATCCTGCAACCAGAGAAATGACGACAAATGATTCAATTTTGCAGGAAGTTTTTGAGTATCATTTTTTGATGATGTTGCATGAGGACATGCAACACCTTCAGCATGAGGGAAATGTTGAGTCTCCATTTTGACACTTATAATACCCTATACCACCTTGTATCCGAGCCCTTTTTTCCTATGTTATAATCCTATACTTGACTGTTTCCTCCATAAACATACCTAATGACCTTGTTCATCTACACAAGAGGTAACTTATGATTAAATCATGTTTTGTTTAACTTTCTTGAGTTAATTCGATTAAATTGTTTTATTTTTGTATAATCCTAATCATTTGACTCATGAGTAGCCTATTCTGGTACCTCAACATTCTGGTACTACAAGTCACCGTGCAATCTGGTACCAAGTCTATTATTGTACCCAAGGCAGTTTTGATCCAGTACTGTCTTCTTCACATCTATTCTGGTACCATGTCATGCGCTATTTCGGTACTTCCTGTGTGTCTAATCTAGTATTCAGATTCGCGACTGTGTGTATTCCGGTACCAAAACCCCTATTTCTAGAAGCACCAGTTGGACTAGTATGATGATGAAGATTTCGAGAAGGAAGTTGGACCGAAGCTTCCAAATAAGTTTTCCATATCATGATAGACTCCATCACTCATGCACTTCATGTCATGAGGATGGAGTCGATCCTTAGAGATTCGATGTAAATACCAATTGTAATATTTTTAAAATTGTTTGATGTTTATCCATAGACATTGATAGTATCAGCATACCTTCTTTATAAGGGATGTTGTATAGACAATAGTGTGTGTGGATAATAAGGAATATAACAAAGTAGTTTGTCAGAACCAGATGATACATACCATTTCTATGTATGAGATGAAGAACTGTTGATCCAATTTACCAGTTGAAGTAATGAAAATGATCTATCATGCAAATTCCTAAGTATGAGTAAAATGTTTTAGTCTATTATTTTCTTAAGAGGTTCCTTGTTGGTTCGGAAAGGACCCACCGCCCCAACCAAGGTAAACCTCCCTGTATATGCTTTGTGTGATTGTGTGATTATTCTACAGTAGTGTGTTGTCAATGATTTTAAATACATTTCAAGAGTTCAGCATTACGTCATTTGTTTCTGAATTGGTGTGAACAATCAGATGCTAGATCGAATAGATATTTTCCTTTTCAAATACTAGAGATTTCCATTTAATTTTTTGGAGTGTGGGATGGTTAAGAAAATGATATTTTGAGTTTATGATTGCAGTATTCTCGGTACATAAAGGAACCAGAAGACTTTATATCTCATCTCCATGTCCTATAATGAAGTCTCTCAGTTATGATGACTGTTCCTTGTACTGATTTGTTTGAATTGAACAAAGTTGGAATTGATTTCGATTTCAAGAGCGATTGGAGTTGACTGTTAATTACTGTTTTTATTCCTACAAGAAACAAGCGTCTTAAGTTCATATCTCTAATTCATAAGCCTAGAATAAACAGACTTGTTCCTTAAGATATAACCTTTCTGATTGACTTCTTGTTTGAGAAGTTTTATTATCAGTTTTCTCTTCTAAGTTCAAAGGTGTGTGAAGAATTCAGAAATCTTAGAAACAAAGTCTTATGTTATTAATTATTTCCTGTATACAACATACATAGGTAGGTTACCTGTTCTCGACACATATAGTGTAACAACTCTTTTGATTATGAATCTTGGATTGACATATAAATGAGTGTAAGATATATATATATATATATATATATATATATATTGAACATATTTATACACCAACAATCACTTGGAACAACACTGATGAATTTCACTCAAAACAATAATTGGTGGACGATATCAAATACAAGGAGTCGAAACCTAATTCAGAATCTGATTAAGAAAATAATGGGAAAAGACAGATCATCAACGCACACCCCACTGCTACTATTATGATTGAAATAATTCAACCACAAGAACCAACAGATTTTAAAGAGGAGGAATGCCTCTTCCATTCATAGATGTGGGTGAAGGCGACCCATTTCATTTCATTGTTTATAGAGGAAGACAGAAGAACCTCATCTCAGCAGAGGTTGTCAAACAGTTGGGATTGTCGAAAACACCACACCCATAGCCATACAACATCGAGTGGCTTCGCCGTGGACAAGATCTGTGTGTCAGCCAACAGTTTTGATTTTCATACAACATCCATCCCTTCAAGGATGAGGTATTATGTGATGTTTCCCCATTGGATGTATGTGATTTTCTTTTGGGCCAACCATATATGTGGAAGGGCCATGCTATTTATGAGTCTCGACCTCGTAGTGTCATTGTTACTCTGGGGGTTCATCACTATAGGATACTAGAGGTAGTTCCAACTATTGTCCCACCTAAACAGTGTTGCAAGGTAGTATCTCATACTACAAAATTCATCTTCTTCACAGTCTATTCAAAAGGTGAACAAAAGAACACTGCAACTAATGCAGCCTCAGTCCAAGCACCTTTTGTCAAGCAGAAGAAGATCAACAATATTGAAGAAAATTGAAAGGATTCCTTCTGCACTCAGTCATCTCATGTATCTAGACTGGTTTAAAAGGTTCAACCCTTCCTCCCATAGGTTCATGACAACCTTCAACAAGCTCAACAACGCAACTTCTCCAACAAGGAAAGTAGCTCATCAAGATGTAGATTCATCAAACATTTTTCCTTCTCCCCCTGGCACTCAAATCAATGGAGAAAATTTATTCCTAAGGAGGTAGGATTGATCCATGTGGATATCTATGGCCACCCACCTATTCCAACTGGCTCAAAACAATCTTCTGGTCATTTACTATTTTTATCAGTTTTTTGGTTCCAAAACTTTTGGGGCAATTTTGAGGTCCTAAATGAATTTTTTTTTGGGATCGATCACATCAATGTTTCCCAATGGCTCTGATTGAACCCCAAAAATGAATCTCCTTGACGACACCTTTCCAGCAAGCTATCGCGCACCCCAAACGGAAATAGTGTGCCAAAGTTATGCCCCCAAAATGTTGATACACCAAACTACCCAAAACAGGGTCCACAAAATTGTTGGCTTTTCATCTTCCGAGGTTAGGGTTTTGGACTTTATTTAATTTAAAAAGGCCTTTAGAGCCTCATTTTATTCCATATTCTTGCTAATTTGAGTAGTTATCACATCTCTTCTCAAAGATAAGATGGCACCATTCTAGCAAGTCTTTCACTCTGTATTTTTACAGTCTTGTACATGTCACTCATTAATAGAAATTGTGTATTACTGTATATTTGTGTTTATGGTTATATCTCTGATAAATATCTGTTATATTATTGGATATATGATATATTTATGTACATTTATTTATTATATCTCCTCTCTCATTTCGTGCTGAAAATAATACAGATCAGTGGTATCAGATGAGGCTTCTCTTGATCATTTTTTTAAGTGCATGTTTCCGATGAGGTATTAGTATAGAAAGTTGGTTCTCGAGCTTGTCTATTTTGAGGACAATCACTGTCACATGCCAAAGAAACCCTCCATGGAATAAGAAAAGAAAAATGAAAAAGCATACGATTATATTAATCTATTGTTTGAGCAATATCTCATGCGACAGAGGGATGAAATGATGGAGATTTTTTTTCCACATCCTATAATGCCTGCCAATAACAATCAGTGCATCTTCGTCAACCGACCACTTTAGAGGTACCTCACCTTTCAAGGTACAATTTAATTTGGATATTATTGTATTTGAATGATAGATAGATACATATGGTCTAGAAAAATGTTAAATCTACTAGAAGGTTATTTCTATGTTCACAATTTTTCCAACAGGGAAAAGATCACCTTCGCACTCCTTAAAGCTCTCCCCCATGTCAAAAATTGGTGGGAAACTTACTGGGAGAAAAATTCCATAGAGGAGTCTAGAATATATGGGGCTTAGCACAGTTGGGATTTTTTTGTGGAAGAAGTCAAGGAACAATATTTACCTGATTGGTAACTATCATGACTAGTACATGAGATGGACCACACTACATCAAGAGAGGGGCCAAACAATACCAAAGTTCAAAAACACGTTTCATACGTTGTGCACCAAGCTGGGTATCAAAGATTCTGAGAAAAAAAAATTTATGAAATACCATGGGGCTCTACATAGGTACATCCAAACTAAAATGGAGTTTCTAGACATCTCATCACTGAAATCTGCCTATTGATATGCTTTCAAAATTGAACAAAAATTTAGGCACCAGAACAAAGGGAAATTTGGGTCTGCAAATCCAGAACAACCAAAGTATCATAAAGACAACCCTAACAAATAGCCTCTCAAAAACCAGTCCAGGCCACATGAAAAGAATGGTCGCGTGAAGATGAAGAAGGACACTGGAAAGTGGTGTTATTTCCATAGAATCCCTTGGCACAACACTGATGAATTTCTCTCAAAACAATAATTGGTGTCCAATATCAAAGACAAGGATCCGAACACTAATTCAAAATCTAATTCAAAAAAATGGAAAAAGACAGATCATCGACGCATACCCCACTTCTACTTTCACAACCAAAACAATTCAACCAGAAGAACCAACAGATCTTGAATAGGGGGAACACCTCTTCCATTCATAGATGTTGGTGAAGGGGACCTCATTTCAATTCATTATTGATAGAGGAAGCCAGAAGAACCTCATCTCAGCATAGGTCGTCAAACAGTCAGGATTGTCGATGACACCACACATGCAACCATAGAACATCAGGTGGCTTTGCTAGGGACAAGATTTTTGTGTCAACCAGTAGTGTCAATTTTCATACAGAATCCATCCCTTCAAGGATGAGGTAATATGTGATGTTTCCCTGTTGGATGTCTACGATGTTCTTTTGGACCAACCATATATGTGGAAGCGCCCTGCTATTTATGATTCTCGACCTCGTAGTGTCATTGTTACTCTTGGGGGTCATCTCTACAGGATACCACGGGTAGTTCCAACTATTGCCCCACCTAAACATTGCTACAAGGTAGTATCTCCTACTACAAAATTAAGCTTCTTCACAGTCTGTTCAAAAGGTGAACGTAATAACACCGCAACCGCTGCAGACTCAGTCCAAGCACCTTCTCTTCAGTAGAATCAGGTCAACAAGATTGAGGAAAAGTGCAAGGATTCCTTATGCACATAATCATATCATGTAACTAGGCCTTTTAAAAATTTCCAACCCTTCCAGCCACATGTTTGTGACAACCTTCAACATGCTAAGTGGCACAACTTCTCCACCAAGGAAAGCAGCTCATCAAGATGCAAATTCAACAAACGTTTTTCTCTCTCCCACGGGAACTCAATGCAATAGATACCATTGCTTCCTAATAAGTGAGTATTGATCCAAGTGGATATCGGTGGCCACACACCTATTCATAGTCATTGAAAACAATCTTCTGCCAATTTACAATTTTTAGTAGTTTTTCGATTCCTAAACTTTCGAGGCCATTTTGACGGCCTAAATGATTTTTTTTGAGATAAAGAACCTTATTGACAACCAAATTATATAATTTAGCCTCCAAAATGAATCTCCTCGATGATAAATTTCCAACGAGCTATCATACGCCCCAAACAGAGATCGTATGCCAAAGTTATCCCCCCCAGAAGTTGATACACCAAACTACCCAAAACAGTGTCCAAAAAACTATTTCCTTTTCATCTTTCAGGGTTAGGGTTTTGGACTTTCTTTATGTTAAAAAAGCCTTTAGAGCCTCATTGTAATCCATATTCTTGTGAATGTGAGTATCCATCACATCTAGTCTCTTAGATAAGTTTCCACCATTCTAACGAATCTTTCATTTTGTATTTTTACAGTCTTATACATTTCGCTTATTAATAGAAATTGTGTATTACTGTATCTTTGTGTTTATGGTTATATCTCTGATAAATATCTATTATATTATTGGATATCTGATATATATGTACATTTATTTATTATATCTCCTCTCTCATTTCGTGCCAAAAATAATGCGGATCAGTGGTATCAGAGGAGGCTTCTCTTGATCATTTTTTAAGTGCATGTCCCCGATGAGGTCTTAGTATAGAAAGTTGGGTCTCGAGCTTGTCTCTTTTGAGGAAAATCGCTCTCACATGCCAAAGAAACCCTCCATGGCAGAAGAAAAGAAAAATGACAAAGAAGATGATTCTATTAATCTGTTGTTTGAGCAATCTCTCATACGACAGAGGGACAAAATGATGGAGATTTTTTCCCACATTCTTCAATGCCTGCCAATAACAATCGGTGCATCTTCATCAAGCGACCACTTTAGAGGTACCTCACATTTTAAGGTACAATTTGATTTGGATATTATCATATTTGAAGGACAGATAGATACATATGGTCTAGAAAAATGTTAAATCTGCTAGAAGGTTATTTCTATGTTCACAATTTTTCCAAAAGGGAAAAGATCACCTTCGCACTCCTTAAAGCTCTCCCCCATGTCAAAAATTGGTGGGAAACTTACTGGGAGAAAAATTACACAGAGGATTCTAGAATATATGGGGCTGAGCACACTTGGGATTTTTTTGTGGATGTGGTCAAGGAACAATATTTACCCTATTGGTAACTATGATGACCAATACATGAGATGGACCACACTACATCAAGAGAGGGGCCAAACAATACCAGAGTTCAACAACACATTTTATACCTTGTGCACCAAGTTGGGTATCAAATATTCTGAGCATAATGTTTTTCTGAAATACCATGGGGCTCTACATAGGTACATCCAAACTGAAATGGAGTTTGTAGACATATCATCGCTGGAATCTTCCTATTGATATGATTTCAAAATTGAACAAAAATTTAGGCACCAGAACAAAGGGGAATTCGGGTCTAAAAATTTGGAACAACCAAAGTACGATAAAGACGGCCTTAACAAATAGCCTCCCGAAAACCAGTCCAGGCCACATGAAAAGAATGGCCATGGGAAGATGAAGAAGGACACTGGAAAGTGGTGTTATTTCCACAAAATCCCTTCGCACAACACTGATGAATGTCGCTCAAAACAATAATTGGTGGCCAAGATCAAAGACAAGGATTTGAACACTAATTCAAAATCTAATTCAAAAAAATGGAAAAAGACACATCATCGATGCATACTCCACTTCTACTTTCGCAACCACAACAATTCAACCAGAAGAACCAATAGATCCGGAAGAGGGGAACGCCTCTTCCATTCACATATGTGGGTGAAGGGGACCTCATTGCAATTCATTGTTGATAGAGGAAGCCAGAAGAACCTCATCTCAGCATAGGTTGTCAAACAGTTGGGATTGTCGATGACACCACACGTCCAGCCATAGAACATCGGATGGCTTTGCTAGGAACAAGATTTTTGTGTGAACCAGTAGTGTCAATTTTCATACGGCATCCATCCCTTCAAGGATGAGGTAATATGTGATGTTTTCTCATTGGATTTATGTGATGTTATTTTGGGCCAACCATATAGGTGGAAGCACCATGATGTTTATGATTCTTGACCTCATAGTGTCATTGTTACTCTGGGGGGTCATATCTATAGGATACCACAAGTAGTTCCAACTATTGTCCCACCTAAACATTACTGCAAGGTAGTATCTCCTACTACAAAATTCAACTTCTTCACAGTCTATTCAAAAGGTGAACGTAAGAACACCGCAACCGCTACAGACTTAGTCCAAGCACCTTCTCTTCAACAAAATCAGGTCAACAAGATTCAAGATGCAGATTCAACAAATGTTTTTCCCTCTCCCATGGGAACTCAATGCAATAGATACCATTTCTTCCTAAGGAGTGATTATTTATCCAAGTGGATATCGGTGGCCATTCACCTATTCATAGTGGCTGAAAACAATCTTCTACCAATTTACTATTTTTAGTAGTTTTTTGGTTCCTATACTTCTGAGGCCATTTTGAGGGTCTAAATGAAGTTTTTCTTGATAAATCTCCTCAGTGACAACCAAATCATATAATTGAGCCTCCAAAATGAATCTCCTCGATGATACCTTTCCAATGAGCCATCATACACCCCAAACAAAGATCGTATCCCAAAGTTACTCCCCCTAGAAGTTGATACACCAAACTACCCAAAATAGTGTCCACAAAACTATTACCTTTTCATCTTTCAAGGTTAGGGTTTTGGACTTTCTTTATGTTAAAAAATCCTTTAGAGCCTCATTGTAATCCATTTTCTTGTGAATGTGAGTAACCATCGCATCTAGTCTCATAGATAAGTTGCCACCATTCTAACGAGTCTTTTATTCTATATTTTTATAGTCTTGTACATTTCGCTTATTAATAGAAATTGTGTATTATTGTATCCCTGTGTTTATGGTTATATCTTTGATAAATCTATGTTATATTATTTTATATCTTATATATATCTGTACATTTCTTTATTATATCTTCTCTCTCATTTCATGCCGAAAATAATATGGATCAGTGGTATTAGAGCAAGATGCTCTTAATCATTTTTTTCAGTGCATGTCCCTGACGAGATCTAAGTATAACAAGTTGGGTCTTGAACTTGTCTCTCTTGAGGACAATCACTCTCGCATGCCCAAGAAACCCTCCATGTTGGAAGAAAAGAAGAATGATAAAGCAGACGATTTTATTAATCTGATGCTTGAGCAAGCTCTCACGCGACAGAGGGACGAAATGATGGGGAATTTTTCCCACATCTTTCAATGCCTTCTGATAACAACCAACATTTATTCATCAAGAAACCACTTTGGAGGCACCTCTCCTTTCAAGATAAAAGTTAATTTGGATATTCCCATATCTTAAGGACAGATAGATACAAATTCCCTAGAAAAATGGTTAAATCTGCTAGAAGTTTATTTCTCTATTCACAAATTTTCCAACAGAGAAAAGATCACCTTCACACTCCTCAAAGCTCTCGCCCATGTCAAACATTGGTGGTAAACTTACTGGGAGAAAATTTCCACAGAGGAGTCTGGAATATATGGGGTCAAGCCCACTTGGGATTGTTTTGTGGATGCGGTCAATGAACAATATTACCCTGATGGTAACTATGATGGCCAGTACATGAGATGGACCACGATGCATCAAGAGAGGGGCCAAGTAGTGTCAGAGTTCACCAAAACATTTCATACCTTGTAAACCAATCCTAGTATCAAATATTTTGAGCAACATTTTATTCTGAAATACCATGGAGCTCTACTGTAACATCCTTGACCATCAACCCCAATGTCGGGCAACTCTACTCTGCAAAATAACACTTATAAAGTATCAATTTAAATGAAGTTAAATGAGTTAAAACAAATTAAACACATAATTACCACTAACATACATCATTAATTAGAATTAACAATAATTCCACTTGCAACGGAATACATGATAATATTACTAGCATCACAGACATGCATTTTAATTGAAATTAAACACATAATGATACTTATCTTTGAAATTGTAGTAACTCCACCAACTACGTGCAGACCTTCCATGAACCTCCTAGCCTTAGACCACGTTGCTCATCATGCTCAATAGTGGGTCACCACCGAGATGGGACTAAGCTCCACCCAAGGAAAGGGAATCCTAGACTAGGTTGAGTTTACAGGAAAACTGCACAGTGCAACCAGAAGGATTCTCTCCAGGAGCCTTCTTATGACCACTACTCATGGACTCTCATTCCCCACATGCCTGTTCCACCCTGGAGTATACACCTTCATAAGAACAGTCCATCGGTGCTTCACCTCCCTCTCTAGGTCTTAGCAATAGGCCGGATCGGGAATTCTCAGAGCTCCATAGCTGGTCTTGGACTCTCTCTGGGAGAAAACCACTTCCTAGCAGACTCTCTTTCACCCGGAGAGAGTTAATCACAGGTCTGAAAACCTGTCTCTTATACCACGAGCTTGGCAACCCGCTTCTTCATCACACTCCTCGACTAAGCTCCAACCAGGTGAGGACAACAGCAATGGTTCAACACTCATTCACACATGGATGACAGTAGCAATAGTAGATGGGCATGGCACTGTAGGCGGAAAAATCCCATGCTAAAACATGGCACGACTAAGGTGATTACTCAGGTGTTGGGTTCCTTAGAAGACACAGAACGATTCTCATATTTTGGTTTTTCAGGATACGTGATAAGAAAATTAAGAAGAGGTCGATCATAGAGGTCTCACGATCTCAGACAAAGGATTGGGAAAATGGCATAATGAACCCCCAACTCAGCTGAAGCTCCAGATTTTAACTGCATGTGACCAGATCGACACTTGCCTTCCTAGAGCTGCATGCATTCCCTTTTGCACATGTTGGAGATGCATGTGTTGCCTCTCCCAGGACTTAGGATAAAAAAAACATGTCTTTCACACAACTTTGGAATAATAATAAATTATTATTCTCAAGGACTTGATCCCCTAATCTTAGCCCCTCATTCAAACCTTTTATCCCCCTTTCCCTTACCCACTATGTGGAAGATTAGTCCCCCATCACTCTTTCTTCGTGGTCAGTTTGCACGCAGTGATGTTTAACCTTTATTAATGTTTTGCATAATTACATATACAAAAACAGGCTCCTAGCCTTTAACACTTAAGCTCTCCGACCTAATAAACACATAATCCCACCAGCTTATAAACATTCAGCTCACCAGCCTACAAAACATATTTTACAATTCATAAATACAATAGGTCTTGTCCTTGGGGATATTACAATCCCCTCCCCTTATTTTTGCACTGTCCTTAGTGCAATTCTTTACACAACATTAGCAAGATTTTCAAAATCTTCAAAAATATGTGGGTATTTTGCCCGCATAGCATCTTCATGTTCCCATGTCATGTCCTCAAGACCGTACCAGGTCCACTAGACCTTTACAAGCCCTATGGCTCGATTCTGGAGCTCTTTCCTTTTTCGATCCAATATGCGCACATGATACATTTGCAGGACACCTTCTTGCTCCACTCGAATCAAATTCCAATCAATTACATGATTAGCATCAGGTATATATTTCTTAAGAAATGAAACATGAAACACATTATGTACAGTCATGGATGAAGGTAATGCAAGCATATATGCAACTGGCCCAATCCTTTCTAGGATTTCAAATGGCCCACAAAATATGGCTGCCAACTTGGCACAATTTCCCAGTTTCAGGGAACTTTTGTTAGCTTTCACTTTCAGGAAAACATGCTCTCCCACTTTAAACTCTCTATGGGTTTTGTTCTTATCAGCATAACTTTTCTACCTGTCTTGGGTAGCTTTCAAATTCTGCTTAATTTTTAGTATTTTCTCTTCCATTTCCTTGAGGAAATCTAACCCAACCACTTCTCTATCAGCTGGATTATCCCATCTTACTGGAGTATTGCACTTTCTTCCATAAAGTGCTTCAAATGGGATCATCTTCAACGATGCTTGATACCCATTATTGTAGGAAAATTCTACCAAATATAGGTAGTCTTCCCATTTCGATGGTCTGTCCATCACGTACATCCTCAGTATGTCCTTTATTACTCAATTTACCCGCTCTGTCTGCCCATACGACTCAGGATGATAGGCCATACTAAAGTTCAGATTCATTCTGAACCCCTTGAATAACCCTTTCCATAAGTTAGAGGTAAATTTTGGGTCTCTCTCAGACAAAATTGTCTTGGGAATTCCGTGCAATCGTGCCACTTCCTTCATAAAGATGTCGGCAACATCCGTTGCCTTGTGAGTAGTCTTTAACGAAATGAAATGAGCATCTTTCGTAAGCTTGTCCACCACCACCACCATGATTGATTCATGTTGCTTGCCTATTCTGGGAAATCCTGTGATGAAATCCATTATCACTACCTCCCACTTCCACTCAGGAATGGGTAAAGGCTGCAGCAATCCTTCTAGGTGCTTGTGTTCATATTTAACCTTCTGGCACTCCATACATCTAGCAATGTATTCAGCAATCTCTTTCTTCATACCTGGCCAAAAGTAATGGCTCTTGACTACTACCATAGTCTTTTGGTATCCAAGGGTACCCAGCATAAGGTACGTTATGCATTTCTTTCAAAATTATAAGTTTCAAATCCTGGACATTAGGTACACAAGATTTGTTTTTGTAAAAGAGTGTTCCATCAACTTCCAATTTATAATTCTCCACTTTCTGTGGCATCTTACCTTGTTGTAGATTTGATACCAAATCCCTTTACTGCAAATCTGTATTTGCAGCCTCCAAAATTCTACTTTTGATATTAGTTCATTACATGCTAATGGTTGTAGCATGTAGTTCATGTACTCTCCTGTTGAGTGCATCAACCACTTTATTCTCCTTCCCTTTGATATGCTTGATATAAAAATCGTACTCACAGAGAAACTCCAGCCACCTACTATGTCTAGCGTTCAAGGTTGGTTGATCAAACAAATACTTTAGACCATTATGGTTTGTTCTCAGTTCGAACCTCCTTCCCATGAGGTAATGCCTCCATTTATTTAGAGCATTCATTATGGCTGCCAACTCCAAATCATGAGTTGCATAGTTCCTTTCGTTCTCTTTCAACTTTATGGATTCATAAAAAATTACGAATCCATTCTGACTGAGGACTCCTCCTAGTCCTTCTTTGCATGCATCTGTACACACTACACAGTCTTCATTCGGATCTACAATCCTCGGGATTGGAGCACTGGTTAACAATTGCTTCAATTGTTGGAAGCTTCTCTCACAATATTTTTTCCACTGAAACTTCTTCTCCTTCCTTTGCAAGGAAGTGATAGGGTGAGCTATCCTCGAGAACCCTATGATAAACCTTCTGTAATAACCAACTAGACCCATAAAGGATATGACTTCTGTCACATTATTTGGCGCTGACCATTCTCTAATGGCCTCAATCTTATTAGGATCTATAACTATCCCATCCTTCAAAATAATATGCCCCAATTAATGGATCTGCTCCTGATAAAATGAGAACTTTCTCAACTTGGCATACATTTGGTGCTTTCTTAGCATCTAGAACACAATCCTTAGATGTTGTTCATGATCTCCCTCTGACATGGAATACACCAAGATTTCATCCAAAAATACTATGACAAACTTGTCCAGATAGTCCCTGAATACACCATTCATCAAGCACATAAAAATAGTGGGTGCATTTGACAACCCAAACAGCACCACTATGAACTCGTAATGACCGTACCTTGTTCTAAAGGCAGTCTTGCTAATGTCTTCATCCTTTATCCTTACCTGGTGATATCCCGACCTGAGGTCTATCTTCGAAAATATCTTCGCATCCTTCAACTAATCGAAGAGGTCATCAATCCTCAGCAAAGGATATTTGTTCTTTACAGTTACTTTGTTCAATTGTCTGAAATCAATGCACAATCTCAACGTCCCATCCTTCTTCTTCACAAAAAGGATCAGGGCACCCCAAGGTGACACGCTTGGTCATATATACCTCTTCTTCAGAAGCTCTTCAAGATGCAATTGCATCTCTTTCATCTTTGGCATACTCATTCTGTAAGGATCTTTCGACACTGGAGCTTCTCCAAGCATTAAGTTTACAGAGAAGTCAATATATCTCTTCGGGGGTAGTCTGGGTACCTCCATAAATACATATTCAAACTCCTTTAGCACCGCATGATCTTAAATCTTTGACACCTTACCCTTAGGTCTTTCCTCCACATGGGCTGCAAATAATTGACAACCTTTCCTATAGCACTTCTTCAGTTGCATTGCTGAGATTTCTCTGATAGCAACAGCTCTAGGAATTCATTGGACTGTTTTCTGGTTTCCTTCCTCATCTAGGAAAGTGAATGTCTTGTTACGATAGTCCAATATGGCATGGTGTTGGTCCAACCAGTCCATCCCAATTAGACAGTCATAAGAACCTAAAGGAATAATGTTCAATTCATCCTTTGTGCTCAGTCCATTCATGTCCATAGGATAGGACTTAACCAACTCAGTGACTTTTCTCTTAGTTCATGTAGCCAACTGCACTAACCAATACTTCTCATGCTTGCTTCTTGGTAAATGCATAATTTCCACCACTCTAGAATCTATATAACTATGGCGAGCCCCCGAATCAATTAAAATAGAAAAGGCATGGTTGTTGATCATACCTTCTACTTCAATCATGTGCAACTAATATTTTGCTTGCTTGTTGTCCAGGGCTGCGTAGATCCTTGACATTCTACTTCCCATGTCTTCCACTATTTCAACTTGCTGAACATTATGGACAACTCTCACTTTGCCATTTTTGTGGGGACAATATTTGTAGTTGTGGTTCCCCTGACAACCCCAACACTGAATGGGTGTCTGCCTTGGCCTTTTTTCCCCTACGTCAGCCATTCTCAGTTCTCTAAATGATGGTTGTCCTTGAGGATTGTTTCTAAAAAAGGGAGGTTTGTTTTCATCCTTCCTTTGTTCTTTCTTAAACTTCTTCTGGTCATCCCAAGCCTTCTGAAAAGTAGGATTTTCTCTTTGCTCCTCATATAAGCATTTCTCTCTTCTTATAGTTTCTTGCATGGTATTAGGGTCATCATACTGGATCTTGTCACCGATGGAAGGTGGCATTCCACTCAGATACCTTTGAATCTTGACGATCTCATCTTTGATGAACGGAACATACTTCAACAATTCCAAAAATATTCCTTCGTATTCATCAATGGTCATGCTACCCAATTTGAGTTCAAAGAACTCTTTCATCTTTCTGTCATAGTATATTTTAGTCAAGTATTTATTCTTGAAATATATTTTGAATTCCTTCCAAGTGATATCTTTCTCTCTAATGTGTTACACCTGCACAAGTTGATCCCACCACATGGATGCTTTTCCTTTCATTTGATACATCACAATTCTTCCTTCTGCATGAGAGGAATAATTTTGTAGTTGGAAATATTTCCTCATCCCAAGAAACCATGTTTCGACATATTCCTCCTTCTGGTGCTCTCCATCAAACGTGGGAGGCTTAATCTTATTCATTTCTCCCTTTAGTTCATCCACTCCAGATCTCCTATGCTTTCTAGTAGGAGATGGAATTGAACTACTGTGTGCCCTCCTCTTGGAGTGAACTTGGGAGTGATGATGGTGTCTACCAACGCTCCTTGATCTTATTCCCTCAGAAGTCTGGTGGCTCCTTGTTTTTCTCGAGTCTCTCTCCTTGTCCAACTTCTTTTCTATTCTCTCTAGACTCTTCATCAACTTTAATTTGAATTCTCCCTATTGTTCCTTAGCTTTCAGGATATTTCTGCTATCTGCTCGGTCAGTTTGGGCATATTTCTAAAATCTTTCAATGATTTTCATCATATGCCCTTCCTTATCTATCTCTTCTCCATGCCCATTGGAGTTCGACCCTTCAAATCCCAAATGAACATCCATCCCTTTAGCTTCACTCTCTGAACTGGAAGCATTATGTGTCTCCTCCATTTCTTTGCACTCAGTGTCATTTCATTACGGTCCTGACACTCATTGAACTCTGCAAACACAACATGAAGTCAATCAGAATTTGTCAGGCCACCAATCCTTAAAAAATCCTACAGAATTCATAAACCAATATGAACCAAGAAAATTTCCAAATTTAATTTATTTCTGAGCTCCGGTCTATTCTGCAACACTCTTTTAGGCACTGGACCCTTCTCTTAGTCTTTTGCCCATGTGATCACAGGTTATGACCACTCACCTATCCAAGAAGGCACTTCGTGACTTCGCATTTTGGGAATTCTGTTGTGGGCCAAAGTTGATCCTCCCAATTCCCGATTTTCTGAATCACGAATCCTCTAGGTGCTAGGTCCTCCCACTAGGCCCCTTTGATTGTGTCATTGGGATATGACATGGCCCCAACTTCCAAGCACTTCAGAAAAATCGCGCTTCGCATCCCCGGATGTTAGCTCACCTGATTTCTTCTGAAACATGAACTTCATGCACATCGAATCGATGATCTTGACTTTCCCCACGATCCAATATTCTAGCTCCTTTTCTTTGCAAATCAGGACTTCACGTGTTGAAAGTCTTCAAAGTACCTCCCACGGTCCTTCAGAGTTTCGATTACTGAAATTATGAAGCAGGGTGGATCAATGGTTCACGTCTATCCATCATCCAATGGCTGATACTCATTGTGGACTTTTGTCATCGAGGCTTCGGGACTCGGAGCTTCGGGACTTCATAATTTTGGAACTTTACGTTTTGAAAGCTCTCATGCTTGCTTCCTTCCTATGTCTGACTTTCGAACTTCTGAGCTTATCTACCCTCCGAGCCCACATTGTACAAATGTAACCAATTAAGGCGATGGCACGTGGCATGCTTAGGAAGGTCCATGTCACCCCAGGTGACGTCATCTGGCCCCCACCATGTCTACCCTTTTTACTTCAAAACATCGGACTTCGAAAGTTTGTGCATCGGCACATCTCACTTCTCCCGATAGTTGAATTCCCAAAATTACAATATACTCTTCTGCTTGATCCAACGGTCAAGAAATTTTCTCCTGATCTACGCTGTAGATCTCTTTGGGACTTCGGAGTTTCAGTTTTCGAAGGTTTGTGCCTCAGCACACCCCACTTGTCCTTATTTCCGAACTCCGAAAGGATTCCAGGATAACCATCTTGTACCTTCTCCAAAGCTGACAGTCATAAAGTTTTTTCCTTTTCTTCTGAACAGATCCTACAGCTCCAACACCCCAAGTGTTGAGCTCTCTCTCTCTCTGGGATCAATTACCACACTGGTTGTGGTTTTATTCTACCACTACTCCTCCTGAGCTTCGTAACACATCTAGGTAACCCCTTGGCACTCAGAAAACATTCAAACTTTGAAACCCCATCCAAGCTCAGTGCTGAAACCTTGGGATCTTATACCATATTGTAACATTCGCCGCCATCAACCCTACTGTCGGGCAACGCTACTATGCGGAATAACACTTATAAAGTATGAATTTAAATGAAGTTAAATGAGTTAACACAAAGTAAGCACATAATTACCGCTAACATACATAATTAATTAGAATTAACAATAATTCCACTTGCAACAGAATACATGATAATATTACTAGCATCACAGACATGCATTTTAATTAATATTAAACACATAATGATACTTATCTTTGAAACTGTAGTAACTCCACCAACTACATGCAGACCTTCCAAGAACCTCCCAGCCTTAGACCACGCTACTCATCATGCTCAGCAGTGGGTCACCCCCGAGCTAGGACTAAGCTCCACTCAAGACAAGGGAATCCTAGACTAGGCTAAGGTTACAGGAAAACTACACAATGCAACTGGAAGGATTCTCTCCAGGAGCCTTCTTACGCCCACTACTCATGAAATCTCATTCCCCACATGCCTATTCCACCCTGGAGTATACACCTTCACAAGCACAGTCCATCGATGCTCTACCTCCCTCTCTGGGCCTCAGCAACAGATCGGATCAGGAATTCTCAAAGCTTCATAGCTGGTGCTAGACTCTTTCTGGGAGAAAACCACTTCCTAGAAGACTCTCTCTCACCTGGAGAGAGTTGATCATAGGACTAACAACCTGTCTCTTCTACCACATGCCTAACAACCCGCTTCTTCGGCACACTCCTTGACTTAGCTCCAACCAGGTGAGGACAACAACAACGGTTCAACACTCATTCACATAGGGATGACAGTAGCAACAACAGATGGGCATGACACTACAAGCGGAAAAAACCCACACTAAAACACAACACAACTAAGGTGATTACGCAGGTGTGGATTTCCTCAAAAGCAACAGAACGGTTCTCGGATTTCGGGTTTTCAGGATACATGATAAGAAAATTAAGCAGAGGTCGATCAAAAAGGTCTCATGGTCTCAAACGGAGGATCAGGAAAATGGTAGAATGAACCCCCAACTCATCTGATGCTCCATATTTTAACTGCATGCACCCAGGTTGAAACTTTTCTTCCTGGAGTTGCATGCGTTCCCTTTTGCACACGTTGGAGCTACATGCGTTGCCTCTCCCAAAACTTAGGATAAAAAAAACTTGTCTTTCACACAGCTTTGGAATAATAGTAAATTATTATTATCAAGGACTTAAGCCCTAAGATTAGACCCTCTTTCCAACCTTTCATCCCCCTTTCCCTTACCCACTCTGTGGAATCTTAGTCCCTCATCACTCTTTCTTTGTGGTTGGTCTACATGTAGTGATGTTTAATCTTTATTAATATTCTGCATAATTACATATACAAAAATAGGCTCCTAGCCTGTAACACTTAGGCTATTTGGCCTAATATACACATAATCCCACCAACTTATCAACATTCATCTCACCAGCCTACAAAACATATTTTACAATTCATAAATACAACAGGGCTTGTCCTTGGGGATATTACATCTACGTAGGTACATCCAAACTGAAATGGATTTTATGGACATCTCATTGTTGAGCATTGCCTATCGATATGCTCTCAAAATTGAGCATAAATTTAGGCACAAGAACAAATGATAGTTGGGTTCTACAAATATGCAACAACCAAAGTATGATAAAGACATCTCTAACAAACAACATCCTAAAAACCAATCCAAGCCACAAGAAAAGAAGGGTCACGGGAAGACGAAGAAGGACACTAGAAAGTGGTGTGATTTCCACAAAATCCCCTAGATCAACACTAATGAATGTCACTCAAAACAATCATTGGTGCTCGAGATCAAAGACATGGAGCCGAACCCTGATTCAAAATCAGATTCAAAAAATAATGGAAAAATACAGATCATCGATGCAGACTCCACTGCTATTGTCGTGATTGCAACAATTCAACTAGAAGAACCAATATATCATGAAGAGGGGGAACATCTCTTTCATTCACAAATGTGGGTGAAGGGGACCCCATTTCATTCCATTGTTGATAGTGGAAGCCAGAAGAACCTCATCTCAAAAGAGTTCATCAAACAATTGGGATTGTCGACAACACTGTTACACATTATTTTGGTCACCCCAGGTGAAGTTTGTATTTTGTCTTGTTTTTCTCTAGCTTCATGTGGAAGTTAGGGAGATTAGTTTGTGTCCACACTTAGATATTTGTCCAATAACAAACACCACGCCCGCATCTATATGACATCGGGTGGCTTCACCAGAGACGAGATCTTTGTGTCAACCAGCAGTGTTTATTATCATACGACATCGATCCCTTCTAGGCTGAGGTATTATGTGATGTTGCTTCATTGGATGTCTATGATGTTATTTTGGGCCAACCATATATGTGGAAGTGCCATGCTATTTATGAGTCTCTACCCCGTAGTGTCATTGTTACTCTAAGGGGTCATCTCTATAGGATACTAGAGGCAGTTCCAACTACTGTCCCACCTAAACAGTGTCGTAAGGTAGTATCCCATACTACAAAATTCGGCTTCTTCACAGTATGTTCAAAAGGTGAACAAAAGAACACCACAAATGTTGCAGCCTCAATCCAAGAACCTTTTGTCCAACAGAAGTAGGTCGACAAGATTTAAGCAAAGTGTAAGGATTTTTTCTGCACACTATTAACACATAGAATTGTATTGGTCAAAAAATAATTTCAGTTATGTTTTTTGAGTCATAGAGTTACATAATTCATAGGTTTTCATGTCTTCTCATTATAGTCATCACTTAAAGTTTGATTTGAATAATCTAAAGTTAGTCTTGCCTTGGTCTAGATTCTTTCAGTTATGCATTTGTTATCATGACAAGGTGAATAAATCCTCATGAGTCACATCTTTGAATTTTTCATCATCACCTTGACATGTCACACCTCCATGTTGTACACAAGATTCCCTTTGTCATCATTTATCCGTATGTGTCATGTCAGAGTCGGGTGTATGCATTGCCAACTCACTAGGAGAGTTTGCAACATACTCTAAGTACATCATGCTTTCATTTGAAATCATTGCAAATTAAAGAACCACAATAGAGGAGATTTCATTATTTTAAGCACCATCTTTTAACCAATTTTTTAGGGATCATGCCATCGGATATTCTAACAGCTTCCTCGAAGTGTGCAATTCATTTTTTAGTCAGGCGCTATGAAATGGTAGACATGCATTATGAACTAGTACTGCAGACTGGATGAAGAGTAGGTTTGGAGGTTGGACAACTTGAAAACTCATGTGCAAATTGAAATACATCAGCATCAAGCCCAGGTCCACCAGGCACTTCATGCAAGTTTTCATGTTGTTTGAGGGTTGAGAAAAGGGTTTTGGTTGGTTTATCTATCAGTGCTGTGAACTGTCCCATTCGTTTGCTGGAAGATTTCAAATTCACTTTCATGATGTTATGATCCTTTCTTACCAGACCATATCACCTTTAGACCTCATCCATCTTTCCCATCGCTCAAAATTCACTAACTCCACTAATTTTCCCCAGCGTTGTTGTTATCACATAAGGTTGTCAAGGGCCATAGGTGTGTGTCGATATACCCGAGTCTGTATTCTTGCCCTGTCTCTATCCTTTTCGCAGACCGAATCTTAAGTTTTCCCCCCTTCATCTTGTAAATCGTTCTCTATTTTCCCTTATTCGTTTGTACGCCCTGGTTTTCCTTAAATATCTTACTCGAGTGAAATCTTGGCCCCAAGCCCCTCTATTTTTATCCAAGGGCGAGCACTTGCATCTTGTGTTTCAATCACTGGTCTCCCTATTTTCTCAGCTCACAGTCGGTCATCCAAGCCCTTATTCACTCAGGCCGCAGCCATGGACACTGGGCGCAGATTTCATGGTAGTCCATTTCAGGCTCGAAGCACAAGCAACAGATAGGTTGAATTTTGTCAACGGCGGAGATTCCAGGAGCATTCCAGATTTACGGCCCCCGGGTATTCATGATTTCAAAATTGCACGAAGTATAGCGCCATGAAAAGAGTCGAAGCCCGAAGTGAACATGAGCCATTGATCTTAAAGGGGGATAGGTGGCAGCTGATCCAAAAGTTCAGGGAAATGAGCTTCGGTAATTTTGAAGTGAGAAGTGCATAAAAATTCTGAAGATCTGAAACCCGAAATTCTGAAGCAATCGTGGACCATTGATCTCAAAATAAACAGGGAGTTGTTGATGTTAGCAATAGTGCCTCCAAAAATTTCGAAGCACTGAAGTGCCGAAGTCTCGAAGTACCAAAGCACATAAGTCTCGAAGAGTTGAAGCACCGAAGTCCCGAAGTGACAAAGCGCCGAAGTCTCGAAGTGCCTAAGTGCCGAAGTGTCGAAGCGTCGAAGTCCTTAAGTGAATATGGACCATCCATCAATGGGGCCATGCATCATCAAATCTATCACTCCGGTAGTTTTACTTTGGGAGTTTTAAAATGAGAAAATCCCCAATATCCCGAAGGCCTAAAGTCCTGAAGGCCCGAAGTGAATTTGAGTCGTTTATCAACAAGAGCCACGTGTCATCATATCCATAGCTCTGGGTAAAAATGCATGGAGGAAGATGAGGTTTGAAGTTTGATTTTCCCAAAGCCCAGAAACCCAAAAGAGATCTCAGTCGTCAATTTAAGAGTATACGTGGCAGTCATCAGTATGGACATCTAGCACACTCGTCGGTCGTGACTCCTGGCACCTATTTAGTAATGACAGGTGGCACTCAATCCAAGTAGCCGTGGGCATATCATTTGCTTCTTTCATAGTGGCTCATGTCACTTCTCTATCATGACACATCAGCATGGTGACATTAGGCCACCACGTCAGATCATCCTCTGGGAGGTGTTATTTTTCAACATCAAAAGTAGCGTCCCCCCCCAGGGCACATTTTGGCAGATTCTAAAGTTGGCAGGCGATTAAGCTTGGCAATGGCGCTAAATCTAGCAGGTGCACCTAGATCTCAAATCAATACTATATCTACGACCACGGTTCATTGCGGGGACACAACATGCTTGGGCAATAATTTTCCTAAGCAGTCCCACAATTGAAACCATGGTAAGGAAGAAGGACTACGTGGCGAAAGGAGATGGATTGCGGGCCCAAAAGTGGTCTGAGCCCAAACCACTTTTGAGAAGCCCCACAATCGTGTGTTTATATGGTGTCCTATCCAAGAGCACCACGTGGTCTCCCCCTGGGCATTTAATCTAGTTGATTTCTTGAGAAAAGGCAATTAATGAAAGTAGAGTTGGTGGTTGAAACCTCGACTCACTCCATAAATGGAAGGCATGGAAGGCCCGGCCGTGGGGACTGAACCGTCATCCCATGGTACCCCTATGGCCAAATTTTCCTACAAAACCCATGTCGATCTGATCTCGCGTCTGACAGAGGGGTGCACGTTCAGTTTGACAGACGAACTCACCGACGCAAAGATTTTATTGTAGTGACCAGGTCACACTCTTGGTAGTGGAGTATTGTTCCAAGTATAAATAGATAGTTTTTTATATTTTGTTAAGGTCGTCAATTGGTTGAGTAGAGCTCCCTATTTTGTAATGTTTTGATGTTAGAACTATTCTCTGGTTATGTATCAAATTTGAGACTTTCATATTAATAGACGTCAGCCTCTTTTCATCTCTTTGTAAAAAACTATGCTAAAACACTCGAGCATGGAGGATCCAGTCGAGGGTTGTTATGTTGTTGTAATGTAGGTTTTATTACAGCGGTATCGTGACTAGTTTTAGTTGGGTTCATTGTGATATTTTTCCCTCTTACACTGAATGGCTCGGGCATGGAGTATCCAGTCGAGTTGGTGTAGCTACATGGTGATGTAGGTTTGATCATTGTTTTGTTGTGACTGTGTTGTTTGGACATATTTTAGTGTCTGAAACTTGAGCTTAAGAGTGATATTAAGTCTCATTTTTTTCTTCTCCAAGCTGCTTAAAGGCCTGATACCCATAGCAGTCTTGTCCACCTTTCTTACTAAGTCTTCCCTCCGCTCATACTTAAACTCAATTCACTGACTGAGGTTAGTTGTGGACCTCACTTTCATGTGCATTTCTTGTCCAGTTCTGTGTTGAACATCATTCATATATTTAGTTTTTTCAATTGACCTCCACTCATATAAAACCAACATCCACCAAAAAATCTGATGGGTACTAGGCTAATCCTTCTGCAATATGAGGGTGACTATCAGTGCTAACATTCTTGGCATCATTGTTGGGGAAAGAATTGAAGACATTTCCCTAGTTAAGAATGACAAAGAAATTATGATTCTGAAGGTGCATCAGATATCAGAACCATTGAATATTGCAACTTGCACCTGGTGACTCCATTGTTTCAGTTGTGGCTCCAAAAGGTAGACACATGAGGTCTACTCCACAACTTCCTCTAGCTACACCTAAAGTTGACCCAGAGAAGATTATCAAGAAAGGAAATTTTTCTCAAGAAGGCTTTAGTTGTTGTCCCAGATAGAAAATCTCCCTGAGAGAACGATAATGACTAGATCTGGTCTTTGATGGTCAACAAAGATCAGACACTTTCAGACTGCATATCATTCACCTGATGACTCCATGTTTAAAGAATCCAGTGGTGACTCTATAGTTTTAAGAAGTCATATTTTCAGATGGAAGCCATTTTGGCTCGAAGTTTTGCTCCTTTCAACTTCTTTGTTGTTCCTGTTTTTCCAAATGTTGTTCCTACTATTGATGAGTGGGGTGATTTTTTTCCCATATTTAGAGAATGTAAAGATGACAACCCTGTCGAGCATCTCCGTGAGTTTCATGAACTCATGCATCAGTGGGACATACATCATGAGGATGTATTATTGAAGATGTTCATGTACTCATTAGCGGGAGATGCTCATGAGTGGTATCACTCCTTGCCCCTTGCTAGCATCTCCTCCCTGGAACAGTTTCATGCAGCTTTCAATGCTCACTGTCAAAGGTGTTATTCCTATGAGTTAATCTATTATAACTATTGTGAGGAGTATAGAGATGGCGTTCAGGACATAGTTCATTCTTGTGAAATATGTGAGGATGAGGGACATCCCCCGGAGGAGCTGATGGAGCTGATACGATCACTTTCTACAAGAATAGAAGAATTGAAGGCAGATTTTGCTCGCCGCTCTTACGAAAAAAATACAAAGGATATTCCAGTCTCAGAAATAGATGTTCTTGGAAGCCCTACTTATGATGAAGAAGTGATGTCGAATACTGAACAAGAACAAATGATTGTTGATGGATATACCAGTGAAGACGATGAAGAGCAGAGTTTCTCCATGGTTCCTATTTTTGGTGATTGTGAATATGACCCTAGAGAGAACCATGAAGGAGAAAAGGGGGAGCCACATCTCTCGGCTATCCTGGATCTGAGATTTCCCCCCTTCAATTTCTCATCCATAGTTGGTTATCCACATCCAGTGCTGGATAGAAATGAATGGGATGATTATCTTATGAGATTCAAAGGAAGCGAGCATGACAATCCTAGTAAGCACTTATTCAATTTTCATAGATGCATTCTTGAGAATGACTTTGTTCACGAGGATGTCTTGATCAAGATGTTCAAATTGTTTTTGGAGGGAGATGCTCGTGAATGGTGTAAATTTCTCCCTGCAACTAGTATCCATTATTTGAAGGATTTTCACGATGCTTTCAATTCATATTACGCAAAGCGTTACCTATCTCATATTATTTTGGGTGACTGTTGTAAGAATTTTGCATTTTACATCCAATGGATGATAGAGTCTTTCTCATGTGATGAGTCTGGTGAAGATTTGATTAAAAGAGAAAGTAAGGACAAAAGAGATTATTTTGCAGTTGTGGATGAAATATTTTCTCTTTATATTTCCCAAGAAGAAGGCCTTCCGGATATGATTGATGATAGCGTTGATGATTGCATAGCCATAGATGCATTATATTTTGCCCCTGGTACACCTATTGTCTCAGATTTAAAAGAAGATATGGTTGTGGAGGAGGATTCTTCTCTTTTCCTTCAAAAGGATCCCCATGATGTATTTTCACCTGGGATTGAAGAGAAGAATCTAGAGGTTTCTCATTTTTCTGTGCAAGATAAAAGAGTTGTGTGCTCACCTATCTTTGATGAGTATTCGAATGAAGAAGAGTAGATCCCTACATCACATTTTGTTGACTTGGGAAGTAGCCATCCTTTGTATGACAGCTATGAATCAGATTCTGATGTGGATATGAAGGATTTACAAGACCATACTATAGAGCCTTGTCCCTTATACATTAAGGAGAAGCTTTGTGTGGAAATCAGCCATCTTGGGTCCACAGAAGACATTCAATAGCATGTTAAAGAGAAGCATACAGTCACTGATATACACGAAGAGATTCCTTGCCCTCATCCATCAGATGTTATCGGAGCAGACAAAGAAAAGGTGGATCAGCAGCCTGCATCAGCCTTTCACTCACCTTTTCTTGCCATAGACATTCAGCCAGAGGTGAGAAGCCTTAAGACAGTTTTCTGTTACCAACCCAGTAGGTTTTTTCACTTATTTGATGACCCTGTAGGGCAGTACATGGAGTGTCATTTTTTCCAGGTATTGAATCCTCCAAACCTTATCTTGCTTTCAGCACTAGGAGGAGAACT
Source organism: Picea engelmannii (assembly GCA_009831015.1). Classification (NCBI taxonomy): domain Eukaryota; kingdom Viridiplantae; phylum Streptophyta; class Pinopsida; order Pinales; family Pinaceae; genus Picea; species Picea engelmannii. Next base: position 814,434 of record ML776724.1, read on the forward strand.
CGAAAATGTAATCAATTTGCTGTCACAGTTTCATTATATTTTATTGATCAGTGACATAGTAAATAAGTTTTTAGTTAGGAGGTTACTTGATTGGCTCTGGTGGAAGTCCACTTTCACCTAGCACTTTGTAAAAATCAGTTAATCTAGGAGTGTACATAAATAAGCTCCTTCTGGAGCCCATGTGTTTGTTTTCGTTTTAGTAGAGTAGTGTACATATCTCCCTGTTTTATTCAGCGGAAGTTTTGAAATAGACTCCATAGACAAACAACTAAGGCACTAGAGCTATGCATTCTTGGCAGCTCGCAGGGAACATACCATCCCCTGTGGAGCCAAATGTTATCACATAAGGTTGGCAAGGGCCATAAGTGTGTGTCGATATGCCCGAGTCTGTAGTCTTTCCCTCTCTCCATCCTTTTTGCAAACAAAATCTTAATTTTTCCCCCCTTTGGCTTCTAAATCATTCTTTGTTTGCCCTTGCTCATTTTTTCACCCTGATTTTCCTTAAATATCTTACCCGAGTGAAATATTGGCCTCAAGCCCCTCTGTTTTTCTCCAAGGGAGAGCACTCGCATTCTGTGTTTCAGTCACTAGTATCCATGTTTTCTCAGCTCACAACCAATTGTCAAAGTCCTTATTCACTCAGGCCACAACCATGAACACCAGGCACAGATTTCATGGCAGTCCATTTCGGGCTCGAAGCACAAGCAGTAGACAAGTTGAATTTTGTCAGCGACAGAGATTCCAGGAGCATTCCAGATTAATGGCCCCCAGGTATTTTGGATTTCAAAATTTCATGAAGTATAGCGCCATGAAAAGAATTGAAGGCCAAAGTGAACATGAGTTGTTGATCTTAAAGGGGGACAGGTGGTAGCTGATCCAAGAATTTAGGGAAATGAGCTTCGGGAATTTCGAAGTGAGAAGTGCATACAAATTTAGAAGAGCCGAAGCCTGAACTCCCAAAGAAATCGTGGACCATTGATCCCAAAATCAACGGGGACCCATTGATCTTAGTGGTAGTGCCTGCCAAAGTGCTGAAGCACTGAAGTCCCGAAGTGTCAAAGTCCAAAAGAGCTAAAGTGTCGAAGTCCCAAAGTGTTGAAGCGCCGAAGTCCCGAAGTGTCGAAGCGCCAAAGTGTCGAAGCTTCAAAGTCCCAAAGTGAATCTGGACCATTCCATTAGCGGGGCCACACGTCATAAGATTTGTCACTCCAGGAGTTTTACTTCGGGATTTTTAAAATGATAAAAGCACCAAGGTATCGAAGGTTCCGAAGGCCTGAAGTGAATCTAAGTCATTGATCAGCAAGAGCTGTGTGTCGTCATATCCATAGCTTCAGGTAAAAATGCATGGAGGAAGATGAGGTTTGAGGTTTGATTTTTCCGGAGCTCGGAGACCCAAAGGAGATCTCAACCATCGATTTAAGAGGATACGTGGTAGTCATCAGTATGGAAATCTGGCACACTCGTCGGTCGTGACACCTGACACATGTTCAGTAATGATAGGTGGCACTCAGTCCAAGTAGCCATGGTCATATCATTCACTTCTTTCTTAGTGGAACATGTCACTTCTCTGTCATGATACATCATCATGGTTACGTCAGGCCACCACGTCAGATCATCCTCCAGGAGGTGTTATTTTTCAACGCCAAAAGTAGCATCCCCGGCCAAGGCACAGTTTGGCATATTCTAAAGTTGGAAGGCGATTAAGCTTGGAAGTGGCACTAAATCTAGTAGGTGCACCGAGATCTCAGATCAAGACTAGATCTATGACCACAGTTCATTGCAGGGATGCAACATGCTCAGGCAATAATTTTCTTGAGCGGTCCCGCAATTGAAACCATGGTAAGGAAAAAGGACTACATGGAGAAAAGAGATGGATTGCGGGCCCAAAAGCTGTCTAAGCCCAAACCCCTTTTGAGCGGCCCCGCAATCGCATTTTTATATCATGTATTATCCAAGAGAACCATGTGGCTACCCCTTGGGCATTTAATCTCATTGATTTCCCGAGAAAAGGAAGTTAATGAAAGTAGAGACGGTGTTTTAAACCTCGGCTCACTCCATAAATGGAAGGCATGAAAGGCCCGGCCGTGGGGACTGAACCATCAGCCCGTGGTATCCCTGTGGGTAGGTTTTCCTGCAAAACCCATGTCGATATGAGCTAACGTCTGACAGAGGGGTGCATGTTCAGTTTGATAGAAGAACTCACCAATGCAAAGTTTCGATTGGAGTGACCAAGTCACACTCTTGGTAATGGCGTATTGTTCTGAGTATAAATAGATAGTTTTAAAATATTTGGTAAGGTCGACAACTGGTTGAGCAGAGCTCCCTATTTTTTAATGTTTTGATGCCATAACCGTTCTCTGGTTATGTATCAAATTTGAGACTTTCAGATTAATAAAATTCAGTCTCTTTTCACCTCTTTGTAAAAAATTGTGCTCAAACACTCGGGCATGGAGGATCCAGTCGAGGGTTGTTATGCTGTTGTAATGTAGGTTTGATTGCAGCAGTATCGTGACCATTTTTAGTCAGCTTCCTTGTGATATTTTTTGCTCTTACATTGAATGGCTCAGGCATGGAGGATCTAGTCGAGTTGTTGTAGCTACATGGTGATGTAGGTTTGATCATTGTACTATTGTGACTATGTTGTTTGGACATATTTCAGTGTCTGAAACTTGACCTTAAGAGTGATCTTAAGTCTGAGTTTTTCTTCTCCAGGCTGCTTGAAGGTCTGATGCCCATAGTAGTCTTGTCCACCTTTCTTACTAAGTCTTCCCTCTTCTCATACTTTAACTCAATTCACTGACTGAAGTTAGTTGTGGCCCTCACTTCCCTGTGAATTTCTTGTCTAGTTCTGTGTTGAACGTCATTCATATATTGAATTTTTTCCATTGACCTCCACTCATATAAAACCAACATCCACCAAAAAATATGATGGGTATTGGGCTCATCCTTTTGCAATATGAGGGTGACTATTAGTGATAACAGTTGTGAACCCTTTGTTCCATGCGCTGTGAACTATGCGTTTCAAATAGGGCTCTACGAACCCTCTATTCCATCATTGTTGAAACCAGGTCTTTTGTATCTTTTACAAGATCAAATTTTAAAGAGTGACTATGCACCCCTCTCAGCTTGAAATTTGAGGTTAATCAACCGTCGAGGTAGGTTTCAAGATTACATGCATTATCATGTTGTTAAATGATACTTGTATTTTCATCAAAAACCCTATTTTAAGAAGAGAATTCACAGGTGTCTCCCTCTTATTATAACTTCCAGTTGTTTTTTTTTATATCTCATCTTTGAATAATTTCTCATCTCATTCCTAAATATGCATAAAGTGATTTGTATAAAAACTATGTACAAGGTCAGCCTATTGAAAATAATTTGTCATCAAAGCCCTATTTCATGTATTCCTTGTTTTCATATGTCTACCTATCATTAAAACTCATAGAAAAACATTCCTCATCAGTAGTATGGATAGTCAACAACATAATAAAACTCATAAGGGAGGGGAGATTATAAGGATAGATCCTTATGACATGCATCTCATTGATTTTGAGCCTTTGATTAGGGAAGCCTTTAAGAGGGTAGTTTTCATCAATTTATGTTAAACGATGCAGAGGGGGCATCCAGAGGTAGCCATATAATTTGCACTCAACTTCAATGGGACCAAAAATAGAGTGGATATGTTAGAATTTGAAGTTTCAGAACTGTCCATCTCTGTTGCAATAGAGATACCCAACATTGGAGAAAAGTGGTTCAAGGAAATGTCGTTAAATGCTTCCTTCTCCAAGGAATTTCTTATGCCAGAGTGTCATGGAGACAACTTGTCCAAAGGGGTACCTAGAAGCCACATGCTTCAAGGTTTTGATAAGATGTTGAAGGTGATCCAAAGGTATTTCACCTGTGAGGTAATATTTAACATGGTATACCAATACCACATCATGTTATTATTACACTTCACAGGGAAAGAAGCAATGAACCTCCCTTTTTACCTCTAGAGAAGCATTGGTAATATGGATTGTAGAGTTCAAGCCAAGTCTAAGAAAGTATACACTAGTGTCTTTCACTCTAGCCTTATTAAAATGTTGGTGATGTAAGAATTGAGAAACACAAACACTGATTGGGAAACATTCCTCACTGCATCACACTTTCAGTTGAATGTTGCCCCCACTCCACAGTCTAAGATACAAAGTCCTACTCATGTTGAAAGGATTGTGTGTTTAGAGGTTATAAAGAATAAAACGGGTGTTATGGATGATATATACGATAGAGAAACAAATGAAATAGAAGCAGGAGTGCCTTCACAACCTTCACACAAGGGAGCTTCACCCATGGAAGATCCCACTTCTATGGAGGTTCCTTCAAGTAAATCTAGAGGTCTAAGAGGGAAAAATATTGTGCATCCTTCACCCATTGTTGCAAACAAGGTTAAGCCTAGGAGGCCTTTTACTAGAGAAGCATCTAAGAAAAATGTTCCTATGAAGGATGATGTAGCAGAAACATCAGCCGAGAGGAAAGGTAAATCTAAATATTTTGAGAAACCCATTAAAATTGTTGATATCACTATTCCTCAAGAGGAAAGCAATCCCACTTTCAAGAGGCTCAAAAGACAACTTAAATAAGGAAGGGTTGAGGTTGATAAATTGAAGAGTGAAGACTCTGGCTATAGGAAAAAGCTTAAGGGGATGATGGGCATGTACCATGAAACTATTGACAAGGCAATTATTTTAGCCAAAATATATTTTCCCCTCCACGAGAAGCTCAGAAATCTCTACAGACAAAACAAATCTCATCAAGATCAAATAACAAAGCTAAAGGCATAACTACTCCCTTTTAAAGAAGATTTGGCCAAGAGAAACTTGGACATGTTGGCTAAGGTTTCTACCAAGAGAAGCTCCAGAGTTAAAAAATGAAGATGTTCAACCTCCTTAACCAATATCAGTTTTGGTCAAGTTCCCTATTTAATGCAAATTTACAACTTTTGAGGATGGCTATGTTTCGTAAACCATGATTAGCTATTGGGATGTTTTCTTCTAGTCATGTATAAAGATATGAAGTTTTTGCAAAATTTTGGTACACTTGAGACATTTTTTGGGTGTTTCAAGCCTTTGTAAAATCAAACAAGCCACTACAGGAAAGTTCACAACACCTGGCACTGTGAAATGGCTGTTTCGGACAGACATTGTGAATTGGCACTGCGAATTCATGTTTTGGAGATTTGGAGGGAGTAACAAATGTCAAATGTCAATATGGATGCATACCAATATTTTGAAGATCATTTGTGAGTTGGGAGGCCACCTTCCAAAGGAAAATGCACTCAAAAGGACACCTCATCTTCCATAAAGAAGATGTTGCAAACTTTGCCAACATCATCCTGAAATATAGCATCATGTTATCTTTTTTTTATACAGTTGTAGTCACTCCATCTTTAGGCACAGGAATCCTATGCATGTGTTTTTATTCGAATTGTAAAGTTGTCAATGACAGTCTAGGCTATAACATAAGCATTGTAAGACTAAAGGAAGGTTTGAATGGTGTGAGAGAGACTCATATTTTTTATGTTGTCTATGTAGCAGAAAATACCTTCTATTGTATGTACCATACCTAAGACACTTTGGATAATATAAATCAATCTTGTTCCTTATCATCTTGTTTCTATCTAATTCTGATTACAATCTATTGAATGATTCATTTGGTTGAATTGTATCTTTGTTGCAATGGAGGATCTGTTGTGATGTTGTTTATAATTATATCAGAATTTTCTCTTTGATTATGAGAAGTTCTTATTTCATAGGGTTTTCTTCATATGTCTGTCAATACTAACTAATGTAGATGATAGGCATATTACATTTTTCTTATTAAGTCTTCCACCTACTCACCTTATTTCTTAAACCCTGATCCAAGTTACTCAAAGCCTTAATTGTTGGTGCAAATTGTATGGAGTAAGTTGTGATTAACATTATTTTTCTGAGTTTTTCATCCATTTTCCACCTTATCATAAACATTTATCTCTAATATTTTGATGGGTACTAGGATTGCACTTACAACGGTATAAGTGTGACTTCTAGTGCTAACATTTTTGGCGTCGTTGTTATGGAACGGATTGAAAACATTTCCCTGGGCTGTATGACAAGACAAAATATTGATTTTGATGGTGCACAGTAATCAGTAAACAAAAGATTGCAGATTTCACCTGGTGACTCCAAAGCTCAGTTGTGGCTCCCAAAGGTAGACAAACAAGGTTGAATCCACAATCACCTCTGGCTGCATCTGAACCTGATCCAAAAAAGATCTTGAATAAGGGAAAATTTTTACAAGGAGCTTCCTCTTCCACATCATCGGGTACTTTTGGAAATTTACCTGACTCTGCTTTCCATACTCCAGTTGTTTTTTCTCATTTTTCTCATTTTCCTATTGCTGAAACTCCTGTAAACTCTAAACTAGGAGATTTCCCTATAGAATATTCATCTTTTTCTCCTGAGATGAAAGAAGAAATTATTGAAAACTTTGATGCTAATGCATCCTATGAAGTTGTAAATTGGTTTAGGCTTGAGAGTCTATAATATTTTCCTCTCTTAGGTTCTCCTTCTCCACATTCTTTCAAATTTGTTGTGACCAAAGAAGAAGGAGCCTAAGTTCCTCTTGAGTTTTCCCCATCCACCTCCAAGACCCAGCCACTTTTTTTTAAGTCTGAAAATCATCCATCTTATACTCTTCATTTTCCCAAGATACATGATATAAAGATTGCTTATTTTTCTGTCAAATCACCTCCTACTTCTCCTGGAATTCATAATCCACCTTGTTATAACCCTAAATTGCACCACACATGCATACCTAGCATTAGGCCACGTTACTTGCTATCTTTGTCAAGCCATCATTGAACATCTCTTCTAAAAAATCATTTTCTTGAAGATGTACGTGACCTGCACCACTACTACCCGCGTACATACGCTATTTGCACCATTACAGCCCACGTACACTCACAATAAGCGCGAAAAATAAAAAAATTGCAAAGGGATACAGTTTTTTGGGGCGTTACTAATCAATTGACCACCTATAGCCAGTCACCCAACCAAATACCTAGATTGTTTTCCTATAAAAGAAGGTGTTGGGGTCCCATTCAAAGAAGAAGTATGAGAGAAAAGAGACTCTGCCCATTTCAGTATTCCCCCTTGCCCAAATATTTTGCATCCACATTGTGAGTTTGAGCCAGAATTCCTTTTTCCTCCATTGCAAACCTTTGCCATTTTCCTAGAGAGAAATGAAGAGGAGAACAATACGTGGAAGCAATTGGTGCACTGTGAAGAGGAGCCCAGGACTGTTTTCGAGGAGTAGTTTCCAATCTCATATTGTAAACGACTTTGTAATATTAATATAAAGAAATACTTTTTTCGTCCCACCAAATGATGCCTTCAATCTTCATGATTTATTTTATGTTTGTTATGATATCTAACCCACTAATCCATATATAGAATCCATTCTTGTAGTTTCTTGTTTATCTTTTGGTGAATGGAGGTTGGCCTTGGGAGGAGATCTGCAGTCGAGAAACAACTGAGTGCAAAGGGATCGACACCGGATGCACAGTTTAAGGTAGGCTACCATATCCCTATACTTTGTCTTTGATGTATGATTATGGGGTAATGTCGAGATAGTTGTTAAAGTAGGAGACTTTAGATAGATAGCTATGCCTGCACTTTAGAACCCTAGTGTAGTTCGTAGGGGGTTTTCCTGCTATAGCAGAATTGGCAACCATACTGGGGAAACCTCTAGGGTTTTTTGGGGATATTCTTTTTGGGTGTTTTGAATCAGTTTATTTACTGTTTCTTGGGTTTCTGTAAGTTTCTGTGTCTTTAATGGATTCTGGTCTTCCATACTAGTACTCCCTGCCTGTGCTTGACTGTTGGTTTTCATTTTTTTGAAAAGTTATAGAGGTGTACGCGGCATGTAGTGGGCCTACATGCATACATACGCACTTTGCCTTTGGACAACCCGCGTACATACGCAGGCTGCTGAAGTGTCAGTAGCGTGCCTGTGTTGAGAATTTTTTTTTTTTAAAGAAGAGACAATCATCCCCTTCCCTGTCAGAAGTCACACTTCTCAGGGATTTTCTTTATCTATCCCTGGTCTTTGTTATAGCAGTCTATAGCCTAGGTCTGACCTCAACATAGATTTCTTTTTATCAAAGTTTTATTGTGTTTTCTTTATTAGGGTTTTTAGACAAGTTTGTGAGTCTATTCTGATCTACCTGCTTGGTATTTTCAGTGACTCCATGCGATCTGCAATGGGCCAAAAGTCATTTCTTGGTCTTGTCTTGTCGTCATTTTTCCCTTTTTTTATTTAGAAGAAAAGAAAAGAATTCGTTTTCAAATTTCTTGTTTTGAAGCATAAAACAATAAAAAAAAAAAATCATGTCTTTGTTTGGTAAAAGTAGTTCAGGTTAAGTGTTTTATTTACCAAGGAAAAATAATTTTTTCTTAAGTTATTTACTTGAATACTTAGGACATTAAGTAGCTCTTAATTGAGCGAAATTTTGTTTTAAGTTTTTTCTTTTCAAAGATCTCAGAAAAGTAGTTACAAAAAGTTTGGTGAAAGAGTTTAATTTGGCAAATCTTTATTTGTGAAGGATTAGTTTGTTTTCAGTTTCATCTTATGCTCTTCTCTTTTGTTTCTTGAAAAACATCACTAGTTTCACTTACATTCCCTTTGACTTAAGACAACCACTAAAATTAACGCTAAATCAAAAGTTATTAGACTTTGTGTTTGTAGGGTCCATCAATTTAGTCTAGGCTAGAGCCTTGATTTAGGATTGGAGAGGAAACTCTTCAAGGCTACAAAAAAAAAACATAAGAGTCTGTGCTAGGGAGTGCTTAAAATTATAGTAACCGTGAAATTTATCCGAGACCCCCCTCTAACACAGGGGCTAAACATGAGGTCGCGTACAGAAAGGTAGTGGAGATAACCCCTCCAAAGTTGGACCAAGCATAGTGGGGAACGCATATAGAGGGCTTATCTTGGGATTTCGTTGATCGCATTTGCCACGGAGCTTCATGGGTCTCGAATCCAATCGAGGTCCTCAGTCGTCTTCTGGAACACTTGCTTTCAATACCCTTTATAGGTTTTTGGCTTGATACCCTGCTCATTGCGGTCCACCCGACTGTCAACTCTACCCACCTGGTGACTGTTCGTGCACTCGCAACCTAGTTGCCTTTTACCTTAGTGACTTACACAAGTGACTGTGGGGGTATAATGCGGTACCTAGGGAAGACATCGGGCCATGCAGTGTAGAGTATACCCATAGGGTTCTTCCGTATTCGAGTTTCACTTGCACCAGTAAGTTGCTCTAGTGTTGGCTGGTGTAATTGTTCTTCCAACTAGCTAGTGATCTGCTTGTCTTATCTCATAGGAGCTTTATCTAGTGTGTGTTGGTCTTTAACATTAATAGAAATCCCTAGTGTGTCATTGATATTCTCACACCATGGAGGATCAGGAGCTTTGTCGGTCACAAAGGCTTCTTGTCCTGTCGTCGGTTAATGTGGAGCCACCCCCACCTCCGCTAAGGTGAAAACTTGACCAGCAAGTGTCTTTTGAGGTGACTGGGCCACAGGAAACTGTGCCCGATCCATTTGGAAGAGGATAACATTTGATTCCAGAGGAACCAAGCATTTCTAATCTTGGAGCGGAAGCTATTGGTTTGTATAACCCTCCGATCACTGATCTATCGGTGCCCATCGTCATACACGTTGACCCTTACGAGTGTCAGGTAGTGTCACAAGCAGCGATGGAAACAAATGCTGCGACTTCTTCAAGGAACTCTCATATTCCCACTACGGTTGTCATTACAGGGCGTGTTCCACCTCTGAACCAACTGTATCCAGTTCGGAATACTATGGTCTCTACCGCCTCTACCTCGGGCAATGGTCTGACTCCATCTACGGTGGCGATCACTACTCCTTTTACCCAGAGTGCGGCAGGCCCTCCATTCTCATACGGGATGCCTGGCTTTGATACAAACTCTATTCTTTCCTACTCCACTCTATAGACTCTAGGTCTGGGGGGAGGGAGCTCGAACGCTCCTCTGTAAGGATCCATGGGGGGCATTTCATCTCCTTATAACACTTTCCCTTACGAAGGGGGTCATATACCTCCTTCATCCCCTTTGCTCAATAGTGCTCACCAGCACTCCGCTGGGATGAACTTAAACTATAGTTCATTTGGAGCAGGTAGTCAAAGAATTCCTTCTTATATCATTTCAATAGGTTCAATGCCATTCTCTTTGTTCGACGCATTTGGTAACAAATATTTCTCGTCAGCTGTCATCTCGGCCAGGGGAAACTCGATTATGGACAAAAAAATCCTATGAAGGGTACTATTCCTACATAGGGGGCATTATTAGGAATTCCTTCCTCACAAGGACCTTGGAATCCATGGCAGGGATCAATTCCCTCGTCATGGATGTCAACCGGGGGAAACCCCTTCCATAGCCAATCGAACCTCGGGCAAGGCTCAGGACCTATGCCTGCCAGATTGGTAGGGGGAAACCCTTCCCAAAATCCTTGGAATGCAACACAAGCCCAACCTTCTACGTCCTATTATGGGAGTCAGCCGATGACGTCTCAACAAGTGAAGAATCTGTACGCTGGTCATGGCCATGGTTATTACCAGAACCTTGGCCAGCAACCTAACTTTTCCTGGCAAACCTGGTGCCAACCAAACTCCAGGCTCCTTTTTCACTGGTTACAATCAACAACCCAAATTACCATTTCTGGCACCTTTGCACTTGCCAGACTTCAAAAGGTTATTAAACGAACCCATCTGTCATGATCTGCATTGGCCTCCCATGCCAACCAAGTTTCCTTCGTACATACCAAAGTTCGAAGAAAATCCTAATGAATATCCAGGTGATCATGTGACTACCTTCCATTTATGGTGCTCGTCCAACTCTTTGAGAGACGACAACATCCAATTGTGTTTGTTTCAACGCACTCTCATCAGGAGTGCTACAAAATGGTACATCGAGCTCGACCGCTCAAGATACTCTACCTTTGGCAAATTGGAAATAGTTTTCTTAAACCATTTTCAATTACTTGTGAGATACGACGCCGACACCAAATTGTTGGCCAACTTTGAGAAGACAAAGGTGAACCATATCTCAGATCACATCCGAGAATGGAGACGTCGGAAGATTTTGATAAAATTACCAGTCCCACCAACATTCCTGCTTGAGTGGTTCCTTAAGTCTTTGGTACCTCAGTTATCCAAAGATATAGCAACGTCAGGGGTCTTTTCAGAAGAAGAAGTGATAATGAGAGCTCAACATCTAGAACTGATTTACTCTCATTTTAGTTTACTTTATGAAGTTTTTCCAGATGCACCTCAGTCGATACTTGACAAGAATAGACAGAGATCTAGACCACATGCTGATGGTATTGTTGGTTTAGCACAAATGAAGCTCATTGATCAGCTTTCGAATCAATTGCAGTAATTGTCAATACAGCAGACAACGACCATCCAGACCGCTAGTTCAGGTTCTCCCCCTACTCAAACGTCGGATGTACACAGTGTGCAATAGACAAAACCAAAGGCCACCTAGCAGCCTAACGGAAAGAAGAAACAATGAAAGAAGGGTAAGGGGGATAAGAAACCTACCAATAATGTTGGCGGGGGCAACATAGAAAAGAAGAAGTTGAAGTATCTTTGTAATCTTTGCATGGAAGACCATCTGACTCTACAGTTCCCTCGGCTTGTAGAGGCCCAGAATTTATTAGCACAATAGCAGCCTATCGTGTTAACAAACCCATTTCCACATGCACAAAATTTGACTCAAGCCTCTACGAGCATGGAATGGGGCAGTCGAGGACCCCCTCCATCTTCGAGTAATCCTTTGTCTATGAATGTGTATATGATAAAAGGTGATGCCCATATAGAAACTAGGATGCCCGACTATGAAATGCCAAACATCTCTGAGAAGGGTAACGAAGCCGAAAACCCACCTCTTCCTCTCCATATTGAGAAGACGTTGGGAGAAACAATGACACGCATCCCAACAAGTGCATTCAAGAAATCTTCCCACAATCCAAATGCAAGGGTCGCCCAGAACTACTCTGTGGTGGAGGATTTGTCTCAAACCCCTTGTGCAATGTCTGCTTTGGAAGTCCTCCAGAGCTTCCCTTTCAAGAGAAAGGCTTTGTTAGCTGCCTTAGGATCTGTTGAGAGTTTTAATCCAGGAATGATCATGCTTGATACGACCAACTTAAAACCTCGTCTCCCTTACCACATAGCATTTAAAATAGTAGTGACTTACACCATGAAAACTTTTACCCAGAACATTTTCCGCATGGTGGTTGATGAGGGCACCTCAACATGCGTGATGTCATTGGCGTGTTGGAAGGCCATTGGCCTACCTGTTTTGTCTCCATCACCTACTCTTCTTATCGCTTTCGATGATCGTTCATTCCGAACACATGGAATCATCCCCTCTTTCCTTATGTAGTTAGGGGGGAAGACCGTGTGTGTCGAGGTTGAAGTGGTCGATGCGTCTCCTGACTACAATCTCTTGTTAGGAAGGAGTTGGACATATGCTATGAATGCAGTGGTCGCTACAATTTTCTAGATCTTGTTGTTTCCACATGAGGGTCGGTTCGTTTCCATTGATTAGTTTTCCTTCTCTCATCTTGACCCTTCATCAGGGGCATCCACAGTCCCAATGATTGATAATCCTCAACCTGACATCATCAACATAGAGGTTGGTTTGTTCCCACCTTTGATGGGTACTTTCGATTACCCACCTCCTTCTAGCGACGTTAAGTTCATATCGCCCTGACCAACCTAAGGTTGAAATTTTTCAAGTCTCATCATTTCGCATGACTTACTTTAACGATCCGTGGACTCTTCCTTCCCCATCAGCTGCGATGGAAGGGACAGAGCACCATGGCATGGCCATGCCATTGTCCACAACATAAGTTGCATACTCTATAGTCCAGCAAGCTTCCGCCGACCCCGATCCGACTCCCACACAATAGTTAGATCTAGTTCTCGAGCCTATCTGGGCTCATGGTTCCCTTGCCGATACTAATTCTTTAGACTTAGTATTGCCCTCAAACGAGGCGATTATTGAGGCAATGACTAGTCAAGACAGACCCTAGGATGATCTCCATCACAAATCTTATTTCCTCCCAGAGTTAAGAAGGATTGAAGTAGGTGAATTCACTCTGACTATGACTAGAGATAGGGCGTGTCCTATCAATCCTTTGGCTATGCACATAGTTTATGCTAAAGGAAATATGGCAACCATCTCTAAAACGATACCTATTGATATCTCTAGAATGCCTGGCATCGTGGAGGATGTCTTCGTCAGAACGGATTGCTCCCCTGAGGAGATTCGAATCTACAAGGATTTATTTAAAGAATTTTGTGATGTGTTTTCCTAGTCTTATGAGGAAATTCTAGGCATAGATCCAAGAATCTTCGAACATGAAATCACGACGTATCCTGACGCTAAGCCGGTCCGAAAGAAGCTTCGTCTGGTTAATCCTAAGAAATCAACAGCTATTAAGGCTAAAGTAGAGAAATTGCCTAAAGTCGGTTTCATCTACCCCATCCAATTGACTCAATGGGTGTCAAATCCCATTCCAGAGGACAAAAAATAAGGTACGATTTGCGTATGTATGAACTTCCGTGATTTGAACAAGGCATGTCCAAAGGATAATTTCCCCATGCCATTTATTGACTAGATAGTCAATGAATGCACAGGTTGTGAGGCCTTTTCTTTCATGGATGGTTTTTCGAGATACAATCAGATACAGATCAAACCCGAAGACCAACACAAACCACTTTCATTTGTCTGTGGGGTAGATTCGCTTATCGGAAGATGCCTTTTTCTCTGAAAAAGGTTGAAGCTACTTTTCATCAGGCCATGTCATTTTTTTTCCACGACCTCAAACACATAGTTGAAGCTTATCTTGATTATTTAGCATCACGATCTTGTAAGAGAGATGATCATCGTGCACACCTCTGAATTATCTTTGAGTGATGTTGCTACTACCGGATTGGATTGAATCCAAACAAATGCATTTTTTGCGTAATGTCAGGTCGTCTGCTAGGTTTCATATTTTCGACAATAGGGATCATGGTCGATCCTATAAGGGTTGAGGTGATAGTTTAGTTGCCTCCCCCGTGCACAATCCCTTAGCTTCAGAGTTTACGAGGAAAAGAGAAATTTTTACAGCATTTCATCGCAAACTATGTCAATATCACAAAGGGTTTCATGTGTTTACTGAAGAAGGACGTTCCTTTTCATTGGGACAAAGCCGCTTAGCACTCTTTCGAAGTGTTGAAATGTGCCCTCACGTCTGCCCCTCTGCTTTGGCCACCCAATTATAATAAAGATTTCTTATTGTACTAGGCCACTATGGAGTCGACCATCGGTATGGTATTGGTTCAGGAGGATGATTTCTCTAAGAATACGTGATTTATTACCTGAGTTGAGGCCTGGTTAGACTGGAACTCAATTATTCCCACGTTGAAAAACATGTGTTGGAAGCAGTTCATGCTGTCCAATGGTTCTATCATTATATCTTATTTCGCAAGACCACCTTCATTGTCGTTGTGAATCCATTTCAATACGTGTTGACAAGACGTGTAATCGGCAGAAATATCAGTAGATGGATAGTTATCCTCAAAGAATTTGACTTGGATTTTGTTTCAACGAAATCTGAAAAGTCGTTAGTCTTCGTGGAACTCATCTCGGAACTTTCGGTCGAATCAAGTGATGTTATACCTAAGGAGTCGCATATTAAAGGAGACATGTTTTTGATTGCGTCTTCGAACCCCTGGTATGGAGATATACTAGTCTATCTCCAAAATTTGAAGTGCCCCACCTCTGCTTCTCATGATGAATGTCACCGTATACACCATTAGGCCAAGAACTATCTCATACTCGAAGACACTCTGTATTGACAAGGTTTAGATTGCATCCTTCATTAGTTTCTCACTCATGAAGAAGCAAAAATCATTCTTAACGATTACCACACCGGAGCATGTGGCGGTCATTTGTCTGGGTTGGAAACAACCCAAAAGATTCTATGATACGGTTACTTTTGGCTGACATTAATCAAAGATTGTGTTGAATCGGTCAAGAAGTGCCACCCGTGTCAAATCTTCTCTCAGAAGATGAGGGAACACCTCACTCCCATGTTTCCCGTCATCACAGTTGGTCCCTTCACCAAGTGGGGGATTGATTACACTACATGCAACCCTCCTTCAGCAAGGGGGAACCATTATATCATCGTAGAAGTAGACTACAACACGAAGTGGGTCGAGGCTATGCCAAAGTTTAAAGATGATGGCGAGACAACAACTATCTTTTTGTTTAACTAGATAATAGTAAGGTTCGACGTCTCGAGAGAGATTTTCACTGACCATGGAAATCACTTTCAGAATAAAATGATGTCTGAGTTAACGTCAAATCTTGGGTTGAGGCAAGAACATTCGTCACCCTACTACCCACAAGTGAATGGTTAGGTGGAAGCTGTGAATAGGTCCCTTAAGACTATTTTACAATGAACGATCAATTCGGCCAAGTCAAATTGGCATTTGATTTTGTACTCCGCATTATGGGCCTACCGAACGTCTATTAAGACTGCAACCGGTTTCTCACATTTTCAACTCGTTTATGAGCTGGAAGAATTCTTTCCTATAGAGTGCCAGATACCCTCTCTAAAGTTGGTAGTATAGTTATTGCTAGACACTTCACCGCTTGAAGAGCATTTATTATATCTTGAGTTGCGTAGGGATGCAGCCTTGGGTAACGAGGCTCACAAACAAAAGGTCAAGTGTCAGTATGATCAGTTCGTTTGTCCTCAGATTTTCTCTGAAGGTGACCTTGTCCTAGTCTATGACCAAGATAAGGATCCCCTAGGGGCAGGCAAGTTCAAACCCATGTGGTTCGGACCTTTCATCGTGAAGGAGGTTCTAAAGAAGGGTGCTTATCGTTTGGTGGACTCTGAGGAAAATTCTTTGGTGAAGCCTAGAAATGGGCTCTAATTCAAGAAGTATTACTCGTAGGTGGGTCGCCTTGGGTGACTTCTTGTACATATTTATAGTTCTTATGCATTTTCTTTTTGGTTACATGGACGTGTCATTTTTTATGTCATCTTTTTCACTGTGGCAGATGTCAAGTGAATCAGAGGTGTTCATTGGGTTCGCGGATGGCGCTAGCCGACACACTTGGAGGCTTGCTTCCACAGCTTGGGTGATTTTTACACCTCAAAGCTAGTTTTTATCTTCAGGATTTATCCTTTTAGGTGACGCCACAAACAATGTCACCGAATAAAACACAATCTTAGAGTTGCTTCGTGACACTTTGTCGCATAGTATCTCTCACCTCCGGGTCTACTTAGACGCTCAGCTGGTTTTGTCTCAGTTAAATGGGGTTTACTGCATTTAGGATCCTACTCTACACTGATGGTTCCTTAGGGTACATCTCTTAGAATGAAGCTTTGATTACATTACGTATATCCATGTTCCTAGGAGAATGAATCAAATCACAGATACTCTAGATAATCATGTATTAGATTGACATATGCACACATGTAAGAAAAAGCACACACACGCACAAGTAAATACATTTGTAAAATAAATGTAATCCATAAACGTAAAAAGATGTAAATATGCATATATATCTATATATATCTATATATATATATATATATATATATATATATATCGAAAATATCAAAGTACATGGGTGGGCGTAAGCACCTCAAAAATATGTCCAGTAAGAGTCACAGGGCTTATGCCCTCAAAAATATACAAAAGGTGCCCTCGGCACGTAAGTAGTCTAGCCTACCTAAGGGAGAGGCCTGTTGGCCCTGCCGTAATGAACAACAACGTTTGCCAAACGCCAGAAGAGCTGGACCCAGGTACGTGGTACCCGAACTACGTGAGGTTTCATCACTAGTGGCAAATCCTTGATCTCTACCATAGGGATTGTGTGAGTGAGCGCGGTGAGGTTCCACTCCACCCATCTCAATACTCTCTTAGCCTCTCCAGCTAGAGGCCCCCCTGCTGCTGCTGCTGGTCCTGCCTCTGGTCGAGGATGTTGCCTAGTCCTCGAGAAGTCTGCTGGACGCACTGGTCCCACATCTTTACATAACAAATACATAAGTGTCAGATACTCTGGTATACAAAAAGAAAATAATATATATAAAAAGAAATAAAAATTAAATAACTCTGAAAAACAAACGTACCTATCTCTCCTCGATCACCTTCAGGAGGTATGGGCATATCCAAATCCCTAGAAAATTTAATCCCGACATAGGGGTAGTCCTCTATTGCGGGAATTTGTCGTGCCCACCAGTCAAAAAACTTATCATCGAAGGCCTCTATGGTCCTTCCACCCCTCTGTCGAGGCAAAAATGTCACCCATCTACATAATGTTGGGAGGAAGGCTCCATGCCCTCGCACTGTCTTTCGTGGACTAAGACTGGGTACCCTCTCGAAGAAGAAAGAGCATAAAATAGTCTCAAACCCAAAGTTCTTGTTCTCCCGCACACGACACTCTATCCATTGTCTCTTCATGCATGTCAGCATGCTTGTAGTCGAACACTCTTTCATTTAAGCACTATATCGCACAATGCATGTGCGTCCGGGAGGCCTGATGTAAGGCCGCGGATCCAGTGATCTATCCAATGAGAAAAACTATTTTATCTGTTCCCACCTCACAGTGTAGCCCGATTAACTCGTCTATGTTGTGAGGCCCAGGGGGGAAATTACGTAACTTGAATGGATCCCCTCTCCTCGAGAGACTAGTCAGGAAGTAAATGTCTTCAGTAATCTACCAAGGAGTTCAGCAGCCTAGGTTGTGTCTGCATGAGTGGACACTTGAAGAATTTTAACAACCCGCATTGAGATAATACAGCAAGAGAAGCAGAGTCCTCTGAGACCAAAGAGTCAATGTCTTCATGCTCCCTCTCTCTCCAGTGGACATACATCCTACAAAAAGACAAGTTCACGAAGGATCAAAATCTTGCATTTTTTATTTTTTTCACAATTTTTGAGGTTGTACGCGTGTTGTGTTGGACACAGTCACATATTCACAAGGGAAGACTATTTTCTTCCTGCATGCATATGCAGGCTGTCCTATGAAATCCCGCGTACACATAGGGTCGAACTTTTGTAGAGGTGCACGCCCTCCCAAAAACTAAACTAAAAGAAAAAAGGAAGTATGGAAATGCAAGAGGGACTAGTTTGTACTTACTTGGTCTGAGCGGAAGTCTGTTTCGTCCTCTGAAGCTCCCAGAATCAACTCTTTTGGAAAAGGGGTGTTTTTGACCTTTTGGTCAATTCTCAATTTACAATGGTGATAATGAGCTGCAAACTTCTATTTATAGACTTTTTTGGCCCCTTTTTGTCATTTTTTGAACCCTTTTGCCCTTTTTTCTAGCTTGAAAATTGTTTAGCATGGTTTTTGAGTTTCTTATGGAATGTTACGATACACTTCACTTTTGGTATTGGGAAACTTTTTGAGAGTTAGGTCATTTTTAAAGGTCCTTTGGTAAAATGTCATTTTTCCAACTTTTTGCATTTAAGTTAGGATTCCACCTCCACTTTCTGCATCTCCTTGTCTTTTTCGCTTGGCCATAGGATCGACCCCACCGAGTTGAGACACAGAACCATCGTTGTTGCTTTTGAAGTGTCGTAATTTAGTGGTAGAGCCTGCCTTTACATGGATGACCTAGTTAGATCCTCATTTCTTTTAGTGTCCATGTCATCGTTAATGATTATAGGGTCGGGGGTCCTTATTAGTTTTTCCTGATTACGAGTTTGAGCCTTATTTGCATGATCCATCGTCACTCTTGACCTCACCCTCAGGACTCCCAAAACAATGATGGGTCTTCTTTAAGCTCTTTTCAGACTCTTTAAACATGAAAAGATTGTCGAGCGATCTTGTTTCCCTTCCCGCTCACCAAACTAAAATTTGAAGGCACATCTGTCCGACAGTATTTTACCCCTTTTCCGGTCTGGATGGTCAAATGTATGAACAAATGTATACTCTAGGAGCCTCGGTTCTCTAGAATATTATTCTCAGGTATAAATTTAACCCTTATTCAAGCTTGAGGGACTAAATTTATGAAAAAGGAACCCCCATGGAGTCCATAGTTAAGCTCTTTTCAGACTCCCTAAAATTTAAAATGGCTGAGTGACCTTGTTTCTTCAGACTCATTAAATTGGTCCAGAAGAACATCCCTTACAGAGTCCATAGTTAATCTCTTTTTAGACTCCTTTTATATGAAAATATTGTCAAGTGATCTTTTCTTTGTCACACTCATTAAAATGGTTTTGAATAGACATTTGTACGGTGCTAGTTTACCCCTTTTTCAAACCGACTAGACTACCTTCGAAAAAGGTACCCCAGTGGAGTCTCATTTTACACTTTTTCAGACTCTCTAAAAATGAAAAAAATGTCAAGCTTACCTTCTCTGGTTTCGTTAAAATTACATCGAAGGATGTTATCATTGTGTCTTATTAATCACATTTTCATTCCTTCATCTTTGGCCTAATGTTGGTTCCATGTTTCTCCCAACTGAACCATCTGAAGCATGCCTTATACGGAAGACTTGTAGCACTTTGCCTCTGCGTCTTAACACCTTGACCCATGGAGGATTTTTCTGATTGTCCTTTTCTTGCATATGTATCCTTGCTCTAATCATCGGTGTGTTCCTTGCACTTAGAACTAGTATGTCCGCGAAACTCGTTTCTCCTTTGTAATGTAGCATTATTTTATTCTTTTTCAAGCTTTCCAAAATTATTGAAAAAGATAAAAAAATCAAATATACCCCAAAAAGAGGAAGGGAAAAGTATTTTCTTTATGTTAGTAGCAAAATGAGTCACCCTTGGACAAAGCACATATGTCCATTTGTTCCTCAAGATCTGGGATTTAATATGACCTTAGGAAGTTATTATTGCTACATAGATATCTATCCTCCTCCATTTGGTTATCCTTCCAAACATATGGAGAGTTCACGTTGCCTCCTGCATCGTGAACTTATGTCAATGCCATGCTGCTTGAGTCTCATCATTTGTCATTCTTTTGTCCAAGGGAAGTTTTACTAAACTTGAGTCGGCTCTTCTGTAGTTTGTCTCTTGTCCTCATGCCCGGCCACCCCAAAAGTCCAATCAAGTCCTTGGTCAAAGTCAATGAAGTTCTCTGCCTGACCACCGAGATCCTCTTGTTTATTCTCGACGATCCATCAAATACCTCAGGGTAGTGAAGTCGTACATTGATATTACACTCCTACCCAAGTTTTGAAGATTTTGATGGTGTTGCTCGAGCTCTGAAGACCACATCTCCAGCCATCAGGCGTCATTGGCTTCTTGAAGATGGATATTATACATGTATATATTTTGATTTTGAGATGTAGATCCGCTGTGTACTGCTCGCGGATACACTTTATATAGTTATATGACATGGATCTGTAGTGTATTTGATTGGCAGCCATGATTGTATTTCATCCTGAGCATGGGTATGCCTGCCTCGGTAAGACAAATTGTTATTTTGCATATGGCACCTCCTAAACTCTGGTCTCTGGGCTCACTCACTTCGTACGTTGGTAAATATTTGTAATGTATTTTGGCCATCAGATGCTCTTCTAACCTCACACATTAGGGGGCATCTGTTATAACCCTAAATTGCACTAGACATGCATACCTAGCATCAGGCCACCTTACTTGCTATCTTTCCCAAGCCATCATTGAACATCTCTTCTAAAAAATCATTTTCTTGAAGATGTACACACCCTGCACCACTAGTTCCCACGTACATACGCTAGCTGCATCTTTAAAACCCTCGTACACTTACAAAAAGCGCGAAAAATTAAAAAATTGCAAAGGGATACGGTTTTTTGGGTTGTTACTAATCAATTGACTGCCTATAGTCGGTCACCCAACCAAATACCTAGATTTTTGGCCTATAAAAGAAGGTTTTGGGGTCCCATTCAAAGAAGAAGCATGAGAGAAAAGAGACTATGCCCATTTCAGTATTCCCCCTTGCCCCAATATTTTGCAGCCACATTGTGAGTTTGAGCCAGAATTCTTTTTTCCTCCATTGCAAACCCTTGCCATTTCCCTAGAGAGAACTGAAGAGGAGAAGAATATGTGGAAGCAGTTGGTGCACAGTGAAGAGGATCCCAGGACCAAGTTCGAGGAGCAGTTGTCGATCTCATATTGTAAATGACTTTGTGAGATTAATATAAAGAAATACTTTTTTCGTCCCACCAAATGATGCCTTCAATCTTCATGATTTATTTGTATGTTTGTTATGATATCTAACCCACTAATATATAGAATGCATGCTTGTAGTTTCTTTTTTATCTTTTGGTGAATGCAGGTTGTCCTTGGGAGGAGATATGTAGTCGAGAAACAACTGAGCACAAAGGGATCGACACCAGACGCAGAGTTTAAGGTAGGCTTACCGGATCCCTATACTTTGTCTTTTATGTATGATTTTGTGGTAATGTCGGGATAGTTGTTAAAGTAGGATACTTTAGATGGTTAGCTCTACCTGCACTTTAGAACCCTAGTGTAGTTTGTAGGGGGTTTTCCCACTATAGCACACCTTTCCCTAATCAAATGGTAAAAGATAATCCTCCTCGAAATAGAATGGATGCCATTGTGGCTACTAGGTATGCCCCTCTGGTGCTTCCTCTGCCTATGAATTCCCTCCCAATAGGATATTATGTAAAGTATATGCCCAAGTTCATAGGAGAAGAGGATATCAATACAGAACAACAACTTGCACCATTTTATATCTATGCTGATAATCTGAATATTGAAAATGAGGATGTTTGGATAAGAGTTTTTGTACAAAGTCCTGATGGTGAAGCCAAAAAATGGTTTAGGATTTTAGCTCATGGATCAATTGTTGGTATTGAAGCCCTTGATGATTCCTTTTTAAGGAATTGGGGTGACAAGAAGGATTTTCTATATTATATTACAGAATTTGGGGCTCTCAAAAGAAAAGAAGGTGAATCAGTATCAGACTTTTCAAAAAGGTTTAACAAAATGTATAATAAAATCCCTACTGAGATCAAGCCTACTGTCGGCCCTTGACCAAGTTTTGAGGATCCTTGGTCATGTGCTGGCCCTTGACCAAGTTTTGAGGATCCTTGGTCATGTTTAACCTATTTTGGAACTTCAACAAGCTGTCAAAGGCAGAGCGCAAGTCGAAGCGGAGATCGTGGGATCTCGACCCCTTGTTTAGGGATTTTTGGGTTTTGGGCTTATGTAACGGGTATGGGGATGTGGACCCATGGGTTTACCCATGTTTAGGCCCTTTTGTAATGTATAAATAGATGTCTAGGAGATGTAAAAAATGACTTGGTACCTTGCTAAGTGCTAAGGCAAGATATGCATCTGTGTGATTGTGCTAAGTGCAAATTGTGAATGCTTTGTGCATACTGTGTGAGAATTGCAAGGCTAAGTGCAAGTGACTATAAGAGACTCTGTAAAGGCTTTGTGCTGTGACCTAGATCGGGGAAGGAGGATCTAGAGAAGTGTGCACATATCTCATGTCCAATGTGGAGTAGGATATTGTGGCTCTGTGCATATAGAATATTGACAGAAGAAAATAAAGAGAAGAAGAGTTGGTGGATGTAGCCCCAGACTGGGGGTGAACCACGTATATCCTGTGTTGTGGTTTCTTTGTGCATTATGAATGTTTTATTGTTCATATGAGTTATGCTTAGTGTAATGATATGTTCTTAGATGAATATGATATCTTAGTACCTAATTATGTGAATAAGATGCTAGATATGATCTATGTTGATATGCTTAGTGCTTGAATGTATTAGATCTCATTGAAAACTGCATTGTATTAGATTAAACCAAATCACAAATACTCTAGCTAATCAAATTTTAGATTAGCATCTCGCCCACATATAAAAAGATCATGGACATAAACATGTAAATACATTTTTTCACACATAATCCATAAGACACAAAAAAGAGATAAAAAACCATATATAAACATCATAAAAACCTTAGAGTACATGGATGGACACAAGCGCCTCAAAAGTGGGAACAGTAACGAGTCACCGGGCTTCTTCCCTCAAAAAATATATACAACAAGGTGCTCGTGGCACATAAAAAGTCTAAAGTCTGTTCAGGGCCTATGGGCCCTGTTATAATCATCTACTGCACGGGCTAAACGCCTAAACAATCAGACCCATGTCCGAGGTGCCCCCACAACATGAGTCTGCATGGATGGCGGCAGGTCCTCTATCTCTTCCATCGGGACTGTGCGAGTGAGCGCAGTGAAGTTCCGCTCAACTCGCCTAAGGACCCTCTCGGCCTCTCCTGTTGAGAGGTTCCCTACTACTGCTTCTCCCCCAGCAGCAGCAGCTACGGCTTTCGGTCATGGGCGACGCCTGTTCCGTGCATAGTCAGCAGGTCGCACGGGTCCCACATCTGCATGCAGTAAATGTTCACCCATCAAATACTCTGGTATACAAAAACATGATATATATATCAAAAAATACATAAAAATTACATATGCAAACAGAAAAACTACAAAGGTGGAGACTTACCCATCTCCCCTCGCTCCTCACCAGGAGGCACGGGTATCTCTGGATCTCTAGAGAAGTCGATCCCCGCATATGGGTAGTCCTTGATAGAAGGGATCTGTCATGACAGCCAAGCAAAAAAGTCATCATCGAAGGCCTCCACGGTCCTTCCACCACCCTGTCGTGGCAGTAACACTACCCATCTGCATACTACGGGGAAAGAGGCCAGATGTCCTCGCACTACAACCCAAGGACTGAAGCACGAAACTCTCTTGAAAAAAAACGAACACAAGATAGTCCCAAACCCGAAGTTCCTCTGTGTCCGCTAACAAAAATCTATTAATTGCCTCTTCATACACTCTAGCAGTGTGGTACTCCAATAAAAAATGTGTGCATTCATGCACTGGATAACACAGTTCATCTGTGTGCGCGAAGCCTAATGCACGGTTGCTGAGCCGGTAATCTACCCAATAAGCAGCAAGATAGTCTGTAGTGCGAGGTTGGTAATCTTGCTAATAGGTACCGAGGAACCTATACGATCGGTCCCAGCCTCGAATTACTCAACTATCAACTCCAAGACCTTGATCGGCCCCACAAGAAAAGTTTGAAAGTTGACTGGTTCCCCTCTCCTTGAGAGGCCAGTCAGAAAGTAAATATCCTCGGTGGTGGGCACCAAGGATTGCCCCTCTAGCATAAACGCCTCTATGTCAGGGTGTCAGTAATAAATCAAGGCGTTCATTAGCCTTGGTTGCATGCACATGAATGGACATAAAAAGAAATTGATCAAACCGCATTGCATTAACACGGCCACAACATTCGGATCTGCAACAACTAACTCATTGGTGGCCTCGTGCTCCCTTTCCCTCCACTGGACATACATCCTGCCAGCACAACAAGGTAAAGGAGGGTCAATACTTCTTTCCATTTGCTTTTTCATCAATAGGGGGGGTACACATGGCCTGTAGAGGTGATAGTCGCGTGTACACGCGTGCAGGATTTTCTCTGCATGCGTGTACCTAGGGCCGACCTTTTTGAGGTCAATGCCCACCCACAAAATAAATTAAATGCTAACATGGAAGTATTGAATAGCTAGATAAGGAAGTTTGTACTTACTTGTTCCAAGCAGAAGTCTGTTTCGTCCACTGTAGCTCCCAGAATCACGATCTTTGGCAAAGGGGGTCTTTTGGCTCCAGAGTCAATTTCCAAATCAGCAATGGTGATAATGAGCTGCCAGCTTCTATTTATAGACTTTTTGGCCTCTTTTTGTCATTTTTTTGGCCCCCCTTATCAGTTTCTTTATACCAAGAACCATTTAGAGTGATCCAGGAGTTATATGGGAAGGATTTGATCAGGTATTGGAACCATTTTTTTTGAGTTTCGAAAAAAATATATATATATATTAACGGTCCATAAAAAATATATATATATATATATATTCAAAAAATAAACTTGAGCATATAGGGTAGGATATCATCCCAACTTTTGCATCTTGTTTCCTTTTTCTTATGCTATAGGATCGATCCCATCCAGTTGTGACATGGAACCGTCATATCTACTCTAGAAGTGTCGCGACTTGGTGGTAGAGCTTACCAACACATGGATGCCCTAGGTAGGTCCTGGTTGCATTATGGTGTCCATGCCATTTCTCAAAACACTGTAGGCTCAGGAGTCCATATAGTCTTTCCTGAATATGAGTTTGAGCTTCATTTGCATGAGTCTTTTTCACTCTTTGTCTTACCCTCGGGACTCCCAAAAAATAACGGTTCTCCTTTTAAGCCCTTTTCAGACCCTCTAAACATGAAAAGATTGTCGAGCGATCTTGTGACCTTTCACACTCGTTAAACTGAAATTTGAAGTCACGTTTGTCTAGCGGTAGTTTACCCCTTTTTCAGTCCAGATGGTCAACTGTACGAACAAATTATACTCTATTGAATTCCCATTCTTTAGAAGAGTATCCTCAAGTATGATTTTATTCCTTTTTTGGGCCTGAGGGACTAAATTTACAAAAAAGAAACCCCCACGGAGTCCATAGTTAAGCTCTTTTCAAACTCCCTGAAATTGAAAAGATCGTCGAGTGACCTTATTCCTTCACACTCGTAAAACTGGTCCAGAAGAATATTCCTGACAGAGTCCATAGTTAAGATTTTTTCAAACTCCTTAAAAGTGAAAAAATAGCTGAGTGATCTTGTCCTTGTCACACTCGTTAAAATGGTTTTGAATTGACGTCTAATCGGTGCTAGTTTATCCCTTTTTCGAACTGACTAGACTATTGTCGAAAAAGGTACCCCAATGGAGTCTCCTTTTATGCTTTTCCAGACTCTCTAAATATTAAAAACCACTGAGCTTACCTTCTCTGGGCTCGTTAAACTTACATCGAAGGACGTTACCATTGTGTGTTCTATCAATCGCATTTGCATACCTTACCCATCAGCCTTGTAACAGTTTTCTTCTGCGTCTTAACACCTTTGGCCGCTGGAGGATTTTTCCCGAGTATTATTTTACCAAAACATCAGTCTTGTCCTTGTGCCTCAAGCTTGTATGTTTGCAGTACTCGTTCCTCCATTGTAACGTAATATTCCTTTATTCTTTTTCAAAATCATCAAAAAGAATAAAAAAATCAAATATACCCCAAAAAGAGGATGGGAAAAGTATTTTCTTTATTGGCAGCATAATGAGTCGCTCTTGGATGAAGCACATATGTTCGTTTGATCATCAGACTATGGGATGTAGTACGACCTTAGGAAGCTTTTTCTCACTATATAGAGTTTTGTCCTCCATCATTTGGTTACTCTTCCAAACATATGGAGAGTTTGCATTGCCTCCTGCTTCGTAGACTTCTGATTAACAGATATGTTGCCTGAGTCTTATCACTTGTCGTGTTGTTATCCAAGGGAAGTTTGTCACTGAGCCTGAGTCATCCCCTCTGCAATATGTCTCTTGTATGCATACCCGTCCATCCTAAATGTCCAATCAAGTATTTATTTGAAATCACTAATGCCTTCAATTCGATCATCAAGATTATCAAGTCCATAACCGACGAGTCGTCGAAGACCTCTGGGTAGTGCAGTCGTACACTCATATTACACTCCTACTCGAGTTTTAGAAGATTTTGAAGTTGTTGCTTGAGCTCTAAATTACATCCATCAGGCCGAATCAGCTTCTGGGAGATGGATACTCTATATGTATATCTTTCTGATTTCGAGATGTAGCTCCACTGTGTATTATTCGCGGCAACTCTTTATAGTTATTTGACATGGATCTACAGTGTATTTGATTGCTAGCCATGGTTCTATTTTATCCCGAGCATGGGTATTCCCACCTCGGTGAGACATTTGTTATTTTGTAGACGACACCTCATGGTTCCTGATTCTTGCGCTCACTCATTCAGCATATCAGTACAGATTGGTAAAAGATTGGTAATGTATTTCAGCCATCAGATGCTCTTCTGACCTCACACATTAGGGGGCATCTGTTATAACCATAAATTGCACCACACATGCTTACCTGGAATCAAGCCAACTCATATCCCTTCATTGCCAAAACATCTGCTAAACAACCTTTTTGAAAATCCTCTTGGGTCAAGGCCCACGCGCCCTAACTCACTACTGCACGCGTGTGCATGCTGGTAGGCCTACTACAACTTGCGTGTACCTAACAAAACACAAAAATAGGAAAGTTGTCGACGGGACAAAAAGCTATGGGTCAGTTAACCGAAACTCCCGGCCATGCATGGCCGAGGGGTCATCCAAAACCCTAGCTCCTTCTAGCCTATAAAAGAAGGGGTAGGGGTACCATTTGAAGGAGGAAAATTATAGCAAAGAAACTCTGCCCATTTGCCGAATCCATTTGTCCCAAGCCTTTAGCCTTTCCTCAAGCCAAAGGAGAATTAACACAAAGCAGTTGGAGGACAAAAGAAGAGGAGGAGCCCAGGATCATGATCAAGGAGCAGTGGCCAGTCTCGACTTTGATTGTAAGTTGATTCATTTTTCAAATAATAAAAGAATACTTTCCCGTCCCAATGCATGAGTTATCTATGGTTTGTTTAATTTATGCTTAATTTCTAACCCTCAAGTAGAAAAGTAGCATGCATGCATAGTGGTTTATCTTGATTGCAGGATTATCTTTGGAAGGAGCAGTGCAAGCAAGCGGTCAAAGTGAAATGGAGGATCTACACCAAACATTAGTAACAAGGTTAGTAGTTCCTTTCCATGCATGTATCATGAAAGAGGGGTTTAAGTTTTGGGTGGTAGGTTAAAAAGTAATTTATTTAACGGTCAAAATCTGCATGCAAGTCTGACCCTAGTTTGCTAGTCCGTAGGGTATTTTTCCCAACAACAAAGTTGGCGACCGTACTGGGGAAGATACTCTTTAGGGTTTCCGGATTTAGTTGAGTTTTTGGGTAGTTCAAGAGATTAGATTTTCTATTTCTTTGCCTGTCTTTTTCTGTAATGCCTGAGCTACCAGGGAGCCTGGTTCTTTATACCAGTTTTCCCTAACTATTGCTTGACGGCAATTGTCAGGACACACAGAGGTACATGCGGCCTGCAGAAGGCCTGCACACATGTACCCATGCCCTAACCTCTTACAGTCCGCGTGTGAATGCTAGTTGTAGAGGTTTCAGTAGCATGTAGGAGTTCAGAGAACTTGAGAGGCAGTCCTCCTCTTCCCTGTCAGAATTATACATTCTCAGAGGGTTTTCTGGATCCTGTCTAAGTCTTGCTGGTTCATAGTCCTGTCTCAGTTTGTCTTTTTGTGTTTTGTTATTCCTTGCAATTATTTTTCTTTTCTATTAGAAGAAGCATCCAAGCCTTCAAGAGTCCCTGGTTATCAATACCAGAGGCCTCTTCCTGGTCTGGGCTACCTGTGTTTATTTTTGTCTTAAAGTTTATACATACACATGACCTGTACAAGGTCAGCTCGCGTGTACATGCATTCTGTTTCAACTCAGCACGCGTTCAGACGCGTGTTGTTTTAGTGACAGAAGCGTGCTTGACAGACTAATTTTTGGTCAAGGTGGGGCAGTCATCCCCTCATTTGATGAGAAGTACTTCCCTCAGGTTTTTGAGTCTAGGGTTGAACAGTCAGTAGGTTAGGTCCTCTTACCCTTAGCCTGTTTTTTCTTGGTTGATAGGTGACAGAAAACATAAAAAGAAAAATTTTGTTTTATGGTTTTTAGACAAGCGTAAGAGTCTTTGTTTTCTTGATTACCATTTTGTGCCTTCACTTTGATTCTTTGTGATCTGCACTTTAAGCCAGAATTTGTATTTCTTGGTTTTGTGCTTGTCGGTATTTTCCCTTTGTTGCTTGATTAGCACTTAAATAAAATAAAAAAAAGAAAAAAAAAATCTTTTCATTTTCTTCTTTGTTTGAAGATTGTGTTTATGCATCAATAACTAGGGAGAAGTCTTTTTGTTCATAAGTTTTTGCAGTGCATTTAGAGCATAAGTAGCTCGTAGTCAAGCAAAACTCCTTTATGTTTGCTACATAAAATCTTAGAAAAAATGAAAAGAAAAAGAAATCTTTCTTTGTGAAAAGTTGTTGATTTTTGCATTTAGTAAAAGTCTTTTGTTTCCATCTTTTTTCATTTGTTTTTGGTTTGAGTCTTTACACATCATCAGTTTCACCTTCATACCCCATGACGTAAGAAAACCCATAAAAGCAACACTAACTTAAAATTTATTAGACTTTTTGTTTGTAGGGTTCATTCACTAGTTTAGGACTAGGGCCTTGGATTAGATTGGAGAGGAAACTCTCCAAGGCCACTCAAAACCAAACATTAGAGTCTGTGATAGGGAGTGTAGAAGTCCAATTTTGTGGAAGTTATCCGGGACCCCCCTCTAACACAGGGGATAAACACGAGGTCGCGTGCGGAAAGGTAGCGGAGATAACCCCTCCAAAGCCGGACCAAGCGTAGTGGAGAACACATATCGAGGATTTGTTTTGGGATTCCATCGTTTTCATTTGCCATGGGGCTTCGTGGGTATTGAATCCGTTTGAGGTCCTCAATCGTCTTCTGGACCATTTTCTCTTGATACCCTTGATAGGTTTCAGGCTTGATACCCTGCTCATTGTGGTCTACCCGATTTTCGACTGTACCCTCCTGGTGACTGTTCGCGTTTTGGCAACCTAGTTGCCAATATTTTTAGGGACATACACAGGTGACTGCGGGGGTATACCGTGGTACCTAGGACAGACATCGGGTCACACTTTGCAGAGTATGCCCGGAGGGTGCTTCCGTGTTCGAGTTGCACTTGCACCGGTAAGTTGCTCTAGTGTTGGTTGTTGTAACTGTTCTTCCAACTAGTTTAGAGTTTGCTTGTCTTATCTCTTAGGGGATTCTTTTTTCGTGTGTGTTACAATTTGAACGTGTAGAATACCTTATCATGTCTTGGATCTTCTCACACAGTGGAGGATCCCGAGCTCCGTCGGTCACGAAGGCTTCTGGGCCTGCCGCTGGTTATACTGGAGCCACCCCCGCCACCATTGAGGCGGAAGCTAGACCAACAAGGGTCTTTCGAAGAAATCGGGTTAAAAACCATTATGCCCGAACAAATCCCAGAGGAATCAACCACCAATCTTGGCTCAGTTGAAACCCCAACCATTGATACTTGGCCACTGATTATTGTACCAATCCAATTTTATGAACGCATGTCAGTGCCTCACACAGCTATGGAAACAAACGTTGTTACTTCCTTTGGGAATCCTTCCATTCCCACCACAGTTGCTACCACAGGAGAAGCATCTCTTAACTTGCCGTCATCAGTCCGAGCCACTATGGTCTCAGCCGCAACTACGTTGCACAGTGGACTGATCCCATCTATCGCGGCAGCCACAAATCCCTTCACACCTAGTGCGACAGGCCCTCCATTTTTATACGGTATGCCTAGTTCGGGTACAAGTCCTGCACTCACTTACTCCACTTTACAGACTTTGGGTCTGGGGGTAGGGAGCTCTAACGCTCCTCTGCAAGGTCAACTTGGGGGCATTCCTGTCCCTTTTAACACTTTTCCTTACACTGGAGGTCATATCTTTCCTTCGTCCCCTTCGCTTGGTGGTCTGCATCAGCAGTCCGTCAGGCAGCCTACACACACTAGTCCCTTTGGAGACGAGAGTCAAGGAACACCTACACATACTATGCCAGTAGGTTCGTCACCGTTTGTTTGGAACGGGACGTTTGGTAACACCACTTTCGCATCCACTTCTTTCCTGTCTGGGGGCACTCCCATTTTTGGATAGTCTACTCCAGCACAGGGTACTATTCCTGCATCAGGGGCACATATACCAGGACCTTGGAACTCAGGACAAGGATCCATTCCCTCCTCTGGAATGCCATTCTGGGGTAATTCTTTCCACAGTCAATGGAACCCTGGACAGACTACTATGCCTCTCCCATCAGGACCGGCATGGGGTAATCCTTCCCAAAGTCTTTCAAACATGATGAATGCCCAACATCCTATGTCCTTTATGGGGAATCAGCCAATGATGTCTCCACACATGCAAAATCCTTATGCTAGTCAGGGCCATGGTTTCTACCAGAATCCGGGCCAGCAGCCAAACTTTTCCTGGCATCTTGGTGCCAGTCAAACTCCAGGACCCTTTTTCCCAGGCTATTAGCAGCAACCCAAATTACCATTCCTGGCGACGTTACACTTGCCAGATTTGACAAGGTTGTTAAATGATCCTATTTGTCATGATCCACGTTGGCCTCCTATGCCAGCGAAGTTGCCTTCGGACATTCCAAAGTTCGAGGCCAAGCCTAATGAAGATCCAGGTGATCACGTGACTACCTTCCATCTTTGGTGTTCATCTAACTCATTGAAAGATGACTCCATCCAGTTGCAATTGTTTCAACGCACTCTTATTGGGAGTGTCTTGAAATGGTACATCGAGCTCGATCGCTCCAAATACTCTTCTTTTGGCGAACTGGTGATGGCCTTCCTTAACCATTTCCAGTTACTTGTGAGATACGACGTTGGCACAGAGTTGCTTGCCAATTTCAAATAGACAACAGCGGACCATATCTCTGATCATATCTGAGAGTGGAGACATCGGAAGAGTCTAATCAAAGTACCAGTCCCACCAACATTCCTGCTTGAGTGGTTCCTTAAGTATCTGGTCCCACAATTATCCAAAGACGTTGCAACTTCTGGAGTTTTCTCCGAAGAAGATGCCATCATGAGGGCTCAATAGTTTGAGCTCATTTATTCTCAGTCTGGTTTATTATACAACATCCTGCCAGATGCACCACGATCGATACTGGATAAAACTAGACAGAGAGATGGACCACATGCCGACGGTATTGTTGGTTCAACACAAACCAAGCCCGCTGAGCAATTGACAAAACAATTGCAATAGTAATATATCCAACACTCAGCGGCTAGCCAGACTACTTCTTTGGCTGCTCCTCCTACCCAAATGTCGGAAGTACACTCTGTGCAGTTGACTAACCCAAAGGCCACCCAACAGCCTGAAGGGAAGAAAAAACAACGAAAGAAGGGTAAGGGGGAGAAAAAACCCACTGATAATGCTGGCGAGGGCACCACGGAAAAATGGAAGGAGAGGTATCCATGCAACTTGTGTGTGGAATACCACCCAACCCATCTATGTCCTCGACTTGCAGAGGCCCAAAAGTTTGTCACACAGCAACAGAAAGCAGTGCTGACTAATCCCTTTCAACATGGGAAAAATTTAACTCAAGCCTCTACAAGTGTCGAAGGGGGCAGCCAAGAAACCTGCCCTCCTCCAAACAATTCCTCATCCGTGAACGTATATATGGTTAGGGGTGATGCTTTCATAATGACTAGAGCACACGACTATAGTAAACCAAGCACCTCTGACAAGGGTAAAGAAGTTGTACTCCCATCTCTTCCTCTACAGATCAAAAAGACGTTGGGAGAAACAATGACACGCATTCCAAGGGGTGCATTTAAGAAAGCTTCTCACAACCCAAACGCAAGGGCTGCCCAAAATTACTCTTTGGTGGAAGATTTATCACAAACCCCTTGTGCGATGTCTACTTTGGAAGTCCTCCAAAGATGCTCGGCTCAGAGGAAAGCCTCGTTGACTGCTTTAGGCTCTACTAAGACTTGTAACCTGGGTACCATCATGTTAGATACAACCAAATTAAAACCTCATCTGCCTTACCACGTAGCGTTTCAGATAGTAGTGGCTCATCCCACGAAAACTTTTACACGCAATATCTTCCGCACGGTGGTCGATGAGGGCACCTCGACATGCGTTATGTCATTAGCATGTTGGAAGGCCATTGGCCAGCCTGCTTTGTCTCCGTCACCTACTCTCCTCACTGCGTTCAATGGTTGTTCTTTCCGACCACATGACATCATCCCTTCTTTCCCTGTGCAGTTAGGAGGGAAGACCATGTGCGTCGAAATAGAGGTAGTCGACACCCCCCTCGACTATAACCTCTTGTTAGGTCGTAGTTGGAGTTACACTATGCAAGTTGTGGTTGCTACAATTTTTTGAGTCTTGTTGTTTCCACACGAAGGTCAGATAGTGACTATCAATCAATTGTCCTTCTCTAGACCTGACCCAGCTTTGGGGGCATCCACGATTCCCATGATTGATAATCCTCAACCAGGTGTCGTTAACGTAGGAGTTGGTTTGTGCCCATCCTTGATGGGTACCTTCAATTATCCACCTCCTCATGACGATGTCAAGTTTATATCTAATCACCACAAGGCTGAGATTTTTCATGTTTCGTCGTTCCGCACGACTTACTTTGCGGATCCATGGGTTCTTCCTTCCCCATCAGCCACGATGGATGAGACAGGGCACTCCGGCATGTCCATGCCCTTGGCGGCCGCTGAAGTAGCATACTCTTTAGTCTAGCAAGCTTCAGCTAACCCTGATCCGACTCCCGCACAAGAGTTGGATCCACTCCTAGAGCCTATTTGGGCTTAGGGTTCTCTCGCTACCACCGATTCATTAGACTTAGTCTTGCCTTCTGACGAAGCAGTAATCGAAGCAATGACTAGTCAGGACAAACCTTGGGAAGATCTTCATAACAGAATATATTTCCTCCCAGAGTTAAGCCGAATCGAGGTAGGAGAATTCACTATCACCATGACAGGAGATCAGCCATGTCCTATTAATCTCTTAGCTACACAAGAAATTTATGCTAAGGGAAATATGGCGACTATCGCTGAAACTATACCTATCAACATCTCCCGAAACCCTAGCGTCGTGGAAAATGTCTTCGTCGGGGCAGATTGCTCCCCCGAAGAGATTCAAATTTATACGGATCTTTTCAAAGAATTCCACGATGTTTTTGCCTGGTCTTATGAGGAAATGCCAGGTATCGATCCAAAAATAGTTGAACATGAAATCACAACGTATCCTGATGCAAAACCTATTCGAAAAAAACTTTGTCTAGTCAATCCTAAGAAAGAAGCAACCATTAAGCTTGAGGTTGAGAAATTTCTCAAGGTAGGTTTCATTTATCCTATTCATTTGACTCAATGGGTGTCAAACCCCGTTCCGGTCAATAAAAAACAAGGCACGATTCGTGTATGTACCAATTTTCATGATTTGAACAAGGCATGTCCAAAAGATAATTTTCCAACCCCATTCATTGACCAGATCATTGATGAATGTGCCGGTTGTGAAGCCTTTTCATTCATGGATGGTTTTTTGGGATATAATCAAATCCAAATCAAACCTGAAAACCAACACAAAACAACATTCATTTGTCCGTGGGGTACATTTGCCTATCGTAAGATGCCTTTTGGCCTCAAAAATGTTGGAGCCACTTTCCAGCGGGCCATGTCTTTTGCGTTTCACAACCTCAAACATATAGTCGAGGCTTATCTAGATGATTTAGCATCACGCTCTCGCAAGCGAAAGGATCATCCTACGCACCTCAGACTAATCTTCGAACATTGTCACTGCTTCAGGATTCGCTTGAATCCCAACAAGTGCAGCTTTTTTGTCACGTAAGTACATTTGTTAGGTTTCATCGTATCAACAACAGGGATCATGGTCGATCCTCTTAAGGTGGAGGCAATAATCCAGTTTCCCCCCCCACGTACAATCTTACAACTTCAGAGTCTACAAGGCAAGGCGAACTTTTTACGACGCTTCATCGCCAACTATGCCGAAATCACTAAGGGCTTTATGCATTTACTGAAGAAAGATGTTCCCTTTTTCTGGGATGAAGCCGCTCAACGCTCTTTCAATGCATTAAAACACACCCTCACAACCTCACCTCTGTTAAGGCCACCTAATTATAACAAAGATTTATTTTTATATTTGGCTACCGCAGAGTCAACTATAGGCATGGTTTTAGTTCAGGAAGATGATTCGTTTTCAGAATACGTGATCTATTATCTAAGTTGAGGCCTCGTAGGACCAAAACTTAATTATTCTCATCTCAAAAAACTTGTGTTGGCAGCAGTTCATGCTGTTCAACGGTTCCGTCACTATGTTCTATTTCGCAAGACCACCGTCATCACTGTCGTGAATCCATTCCAGTACATGTTGACACGACGAGTTATAGGCAGAAAAATCAGTAGATGGATGGTCATCCTCCAAGAATTTGACTTAGACTTCATTTCAGCAAAGTCCAAGAAGTCGTTGGTCTTCACAGAACTTATTTCGGAACTTCCGGTTGATACAGGTGACGTTGTGCCCAAGGAATCGCCTATCCGGGGGGGTATGTTTTTGATTGAATCTTCAGACCCCTGGTACAGAGATATATTGATCTATCTCCAGAATTTGAAGTGCCCCACCTCTACTTCTCGTGATGAGCATCGGCGGATACGCCATCAGGCCAAGAATTATCTCATACTCGATGATACGTTGTATCGAAGAGGTGTAGACTTCATCTTGCGTCGATGTCTCACTCATGAGGAGGCCATCATAGTAATCAACGATTGTCATACTGGAGCTTGTGGCGGTCATTTATCCGGGTTGGCAACAGCCCAAAATATTTTACGAGCAGGTTACTTCTAGCCCACACTTATCAAAGATTGTATCGAGTCGGTCAAGAAGTGCCATCTGTGCCAAATATTCTCTCGGAAGATGAGGGCACATCCAGCTCCTATGTTTCCTGTCATCACAGTTGGTCCCTTCACTAAGTGGGGGATTGATTACACTACATGCAACCCCCCGTCAGCCAGGGGGCACCGCTATATCATTGTAGCTGTCGACTACTTCACTAAGTGGGACGAAGCTATGCCAACGTTTAAAGATGATGGAGAGAATGCAGCTCTCTTCTTATTCAACTAGATTATAGCACGGTTCGGCATCCTGAGAGAGATTTTCACTGACCATGGTAGTCACTTTCAGAACCAAATGATGTCCAACTTAACATCAAAGCTTAGGTTACGGCAGGAACATTCATCACCTTACCACCCTCAAGACAATGGGTAGGTGGAAGCTGTAAACAAAACTCTTAAGACAATTCTACAGCGAACTATCAACTCAGCCAAGTCAAAATGGCATTTGATGTTATACTCAGCATTATGGGCTTACCAAACATCAGTTAAGACTGCAACTGGTTTCTCACCTCTCCAACTCATTTACGGGTTGGAGGCAGTCTTGCCCATCAAATGTCAAATCCCATCTCTGAAATTGGCAGTACATTTATTGACAGACACTTCTCCACTTGAAGAACGGTTAGTACACCTTGAGCAGCGTCGCGATGCGGACCTGCCCAATGAGGCTCACAAACATAAGGTCAAGTGTCAATATGATAGGTCCGTTCGTCCTCGGATTTTTTCTGAGGGCGACCTTGTCCTGGTCTATGACCAAGATAAGGACCCCCTGGGGGCAGGAAAGTTTAAACCCATGTGGTTCGAACCCTTCATTATCAAAGAGGTTTTAAAAAAGCGCACTTATCGTTTGGTTGATTTTGAAGGGAATGCTTTGGCAGAGCCTAGGAATGGGCTCTACCTCAAGAAGTATTACTCATAGCCAGGTCATTGTGGGTAACTTTTTGTAACATATGTATAGTCTTTGTACTATTACTTTTTTACGTTTCTTTTACAAGTGTTATGGACATGTCATTGATGCTATCTTTCATCAATATGGCAGATGTCAAGTGAGTCCGAGGTGTTCGTTGGGTATGCGGACGGTGCTAGTCGACACACGCGGAGGCTTGCCTTTGCAGCTTGGGTAATCTTTACACCACAGGGTCAGTTGTTATCTTCCGGAGGTATATGCTTAGGTAACACCACAAATAATGTTCTCGAGTATAGTGTAGTTATTGAGTTGCTTCCTGACGCATTGTCATTGGGTATCTCTCATCTATGGGTCTATCTAGACGCTCAACTGGTTGTGTCACATCTAAACAGAATATACCGGGTTCATGATCCAACTTTACACCGACGATTCCTTAGGGTACGTCTCTTAGAACGCAACTTTGATTATATTACATATTTTCATGTTCCTAGGAGATTAAACCAAATCACAAATACTCTAGCTAATCAAATTTTAGATTAGCATCTCTCCCACATATAAAAATATCATGGACATAATCATGTAAATACATTTTTTCACACATAATCCATAAGACACAAAAAAGAGATAAAAAACCATATATAAACATCATAAAATCCTCAGAGTACATGGAAAGACGCAAACGCCTCAAAAGTGGGAACAATAACGAGTCACCAGGCTTCTTCCCTCAAAAAATATATACAACAAGGTGCTCGTGGCACATAAAAAGTCTAAAGTCTGTTCAGGGCCTATGGGCCCTGTTATAATCATCTACTGCACGGGATAAATGCCTAAACAATCAGACCCATGTCCGAGGTGCCCCCACAACATGAGTCTGCATGGATGGCGGCAGGTCCTCTATCTCTGCCATCGGGACTGTGCGAGTAAGAACAGTGAAGTTCCGCTCAACTCGCCTAAGAACCCTCTCAGCCTCTCCTGCTGGGAGGTTCCCTACTACTGCATCTCCCCCAGTGGCAACAGCTGCGGCTTCCGGTCATGGGCGACGCCTGTTCCGTGCATAGTCGGCAGGTCGCACGGGTCCCACATCTGCATGCAGTAAACGTTCACCCATCAAATACTCTGGTATACAAAAACATGATATATATATATAAAAAGACATAAAAATTACATATGCAAACAGAAAAACTACAAAGGTGGAGACTTACCCATCTCCCCTCGCTCCTCACCAGGAGGTACCGGTATCTCTGGATCTCTAGAGAAGTCGATCCCCGCATATGGGTAGTCCTTGATAGAAGGGATCTGTCATGACATCCAAGCAAAAAAGTTGTCATTGAAGGCCTCCACGGTCCTTCCACAACCCTGTCGTGGCAGTAACACTACCCATCTGCATACTACGGGGAAAGAGGCCAGATGTCCTCGCACTACAACCCGAGGACTGAAGCATGGAACTCTCTCGAAAAAAAATGAACACAAGATAGTCCCAAACCCGAAGTTCCTCTGTGTCCACTAATGAAAATCTGTCAATTGCCTCTTCATACACTCCAGCAGTGTGGTACTCCAATCAAAAATTTGTGCATTCATGCACTGGATAACACAGTTCATCTGTGCGCGTGAAGCCTAATGCACGGCTGCTGAGCCGGTAATATGCCCAATAAGCAGCAAGATAGTCTGTAGTGCGAGGTTGGTAATATTGCTAATAGGTACCGAGGAACCTATACGATTGTTCCTAGCCTCACAATACTCAGCTATCAACTCCAAGACCTTGCTCGGCCCCGCAGGAAAAGTTTGAAAGTTGACTGGTTCCCCTCTCCTTGAGAGGCCAGTCAGAAAGTAAATATCCTCGGTGGTGGGCACCAAGGATTTCCCCTCTAGCATAAACGCCTCTACATCAGGGTGTCAGTAATAAATCAAGGCATTCAGTAGCCTTGGTTGCATGCACATGAATGGACATAAAAAGAAATTGATCAAACTGCATTGCATTAACACGGCCACAACATTCGGATCTGCAACAACTAACTCATTGGTGGCCTCGTGCTCCCTTTCCCTCCACTGGACATACATCCTGCCATCACAACAAGGTAAAGGAGGGTCAATACTTCTTTCCATTTGCTTTTTCATTAATAGGGGGGGTACACATGGCCTGTAGAGGTGACAGTCGCGTGTACACGCATGCAGGCTTTGCTCTACATGCGTGTACCTAGGGACGACCTTTTTGAGGTCGATGCCCACCCACAAAATAAATTAAATGCTAAAATGGAAGTATTGAATAGCTAGATAAGGAAGTTTGTACTTACTTGGTCCAAGCAGAAGTCCGTTCCGTCCACTCTAGCTCTCAGAATCACGATCTTTGGCAAAGGGGGTCTTTTGGCTCCAGAGTCAATTTCCAAATCAGCAATGGTGATAATGAGTTGCCAGCTTCTATTTATAGACTTTTTGGCCTCTTTTTATCATTTTTTTGGCCCCCCTTATCAGTTTCTTTATACCAAGAACCATTTAGAGTGATCCAGGAGTTATATGGGAGGGATTTGATCAGGTATTGGAACCATTTTTTTTGAGTTTCGAAAAATATATATATATATTGACGGTCCATAAAATATATATATATATATATATATATATATATATATATATATATATATATATATATATATTCAAAAAATCAACTTGAGCATATAGGGTAGGATATCATCCAAACTTTTGCATCTCGTTGCCTTTTTTTTATGCTATAGGATCGATCCCATCCAGTTGTGACATGGAACCGTCATATCTACTCTAGAAGTGTCGCGACTTGGTGGTAGAGCTTACCAACACATGCATTCCCTAGGTAGGTCCTGGTTGCATTATGGTGTCCATGCCATTTCTCAAAACACTGTAGGCTCGAGAGTCCGTATAGTCTTTCCTAAATATGAGTTTGAGCCTCATTTGCATGAGTCTTTTTCACTCTTTGTCTTACCCTCGGGACTCCCAAAAAATAACGGGTCTCCTTTTAAGCCCTTTTCAGACCCTCTAAACATGAAAAGATTGTCGAGCGATCTTTTGACCTTTCACGCTCGTTAAACTGAAATTTGAAGTCACGTCTATCTAGCGGTAGTTTACCCCTTTTTTGGTCCGGATGGTCAACTGTACGAACAAAGGTATACTCTATTGAATTCCCATTCTTTAGAAGAGTATCCTCAGGTATGATTTTATTCCTTTTTCGGGCCTGAGGGACTAAATTTACGAAAAAGAAACCCCCACGGAGTCCATAGTTAAGCTCT
>ML776724.1:871914-900481 GCA_009831015.1 Picea engelmannii
TTACCCCTTGCTTAAGATCGATCATGTTTTGCAAAGGGGGACAGGCTCAACAAGGATGTCCATGATTGATGGATTTTCAGGATACAATCAGATCTTTGTTTTACCTTAAGACAGGGAGAAGACAACATTGACCACTCCTTGGGGTACATTCATGTATTCCAATATGCCCTTTGGTCTCATGAATGAAGGGGAAACCTTCCAGAGTGCAATGGATATTGCTTTTATTGGAGAAAAGGATAAGTTTGTGGCATAGTGTTTTGAAAATCTGATCAAGAGAATTATCAACATTTGGAGAAGGTGTTCCTAAAATGTAGAAAGTATGGACTGTCACTTAATCCCAAGAAGTCCCTTTTTTCTATGAAGGAAGATAAGTTGTTGGGACATATTTTCTTAGCTGAAGGGGTAAAAATTGACCCAAGTAGATTAGAGGACATCAAGACTCTGGCTTTCCCTATGTCCAAGAAAGAGATTTAGTCCTTCCTGGGTAAGATAAACTTCTTGAGAAGATTCATTTCCATTTTTTCTTAGTTAGTTAAGTTTATCACATCCATGTTGAGAAAGGTGAATGAGGTAAAATGGACACTTGAATATAGGAATTCTTTTGATCAAATTAGACAAGAACTTACTGAGGCACATGTTCTTATCATCCCTAATTATTCAAAAGAATTTCTGATATTTTCTTTTGCCTCCAATGATACATTAGTTGTTGTCCTCTTTCAAAGAAACTAAGATGGAATGGACCAGCCTATTTCTTTTTTCAACAGAGCTTTGAGAGATTCAAAAGTTAGATATGACATCATGGAGAAGCAAGATTATGCTTTGGTCAAAGCCCTCAAAGATTTCAAAGTATATGATCTTCATTCCAGAATTATTGCTTATGTCCCTTCAAACTCTGTTAAAGAAATTCTAATTAAGCCTGACATAGATGGTAAGAGGATTAAGTGGATTACCAAAATTCTAGAGTTTGATCTTGATATGAAACCTACCAAGTTGGTGAAAGGACAAGGTTTACCTAGATTGTTAGCTGAATCAAATTCTAAGGCACTTGGGGTTAATTTCATGAATGCAGATTTTGTATATAAGAAGATTGATATTACTAAAAAAAGCTCACATATTAGCCCAAAATTGACAGTGTGTAGTCGGTATAAGTACCTCATCCATTTCTTGCATACATTGCAGCCTCCTACTGGATTTGAGAATACTAAGGTGATAGATTTAAAGCTCAAAGCAATCATATATTGCATTGTTGATCATGTTCTGTATTGGAAGGATCGTGTAGGGGTTCTTTTAAGATGCTTGGATCCAGAAGAGTAAAAGCAAACCATGACTGATTTTCATGATAACCTATGTGGATTTCATCATTGGGCTACAACATATAAAATACTCAGAGTTGGGTACTTCTGGCCTAGTTTATTCACTGATGTATGTGCAAAGATCATGGCATGTGATAAATCTCAGAAATTATCGAGAAAGAAGTAGATAAAATCTTTTCCTCTGAAGCCCATAGTGGTATCTAGTCCTTTCCAACAATGGGGATTAGATTTTATTGGAAAAATTCATCCATCTTCAAGTGTCCAACATCATTGAATCCTGACTTCCAATGATTATTTCACCAAGTGGATAGAAGTCATTCCCACAAGAAATGCAACACATAAAGTAGTTATTGGCTTGCTGGAAGATATTTTGTCAAGGTTTGGTTTTCATAACAAGATTGTGATTGATAATGCTGCATCTTTTAAATTTGAACCTCTGGTCAAGTTTTGTGAAAAGTTTGGAATTCAACTTATTCACTGTATCCCATACTATCCTCAAGGTAATGGTTTAGAAAAATCCTAGTGAATATCATTACAAAGTTGTTGGAGGATAAAAAAAAGTATTGGGATTTAAAGTTGAAGTTTACTCTATGGGAAGATAGAGTAACTACCAAGAGATCAATTGGTACTACTCCATTTCAATTGGTCTATGGAACTGAAGTTGTTTTTCCTACTCAACTAACCTTACCTGTGGAAAATTTTCTTCAAGACCAACAAGGAGAACTAGATGACATGATCTCGAGTATGCATCAGCTAGTGGAAGTACAACAGACCAGGGCAAAACTCTTTGGTAAAGCACATAGCCATCAAAAGAAAATCAAAGAAGTTTTTGAAAAGAAGGTGAAGAAGGAATATTTCCACCTGGGAGACCTAGTGCTCAAATGGGATGCATAAATGCAAGACAAGGGTAAACATGGTAAATTTGAAGCCTTGTGTATTGGTCCTTTCAAGATTTCTAAAGTTTGGAAAAATAACACTTTCAAATTGCAGAGCTTGGAAGATACTTAATTTTTTGGTGGCCCAGTCAATGAGAATTTTCTGAAGAAATAATTTTCTTAAATCCATGAGTGGCTTCCTCTCATTGTAAATATCAGTTTTTTTTTAGTTTGTTTTATTTTCTTTCAATAATGACCCCATAACCCTTGGATAAGGAACTGGAAATGCACGTTCTTGGAATCTCACAGGGAAAATGCCATCCCCTATGGAGCCAAATGTTAACGCATAGAATTGTATTGGTCAAAATATCAGTTCAGTTATGTTTTTTGAGTCATATAGTTACATAAGTCATAGTTTTTGACGTCTTCTCATTATAGTCATCACTTAAAGTTTGATTTGAATAAGATAAAGTTATTCTTGCCTTGGTCTAGGGTCTTTGGGTTATGTCTTTTATTAACATGACAAGGTGAATAAACCCTCATGAGTCACATCTTTGAATTTTTCATCATCACCTTGACATGTCACACCTCCATGTTGTACACAAGATTCCCTTTGTCATCATTTATCTGTATAAGTGTCAAGTCAGAGTTAGGTGTATGCACTGCCAACTCACTAGGAGAGTTCGCAGTGTACTATAAGTACATCATGCTTTCATTTGTCATCATTACAAATTAAAGAACCATAACAGAGGATATTTCATTGTTTTCAACACCATATTTTAACCAATTTTTCAGGGATCATGTCATCGGATATTCTAACAGTTTCCTCGAAGTGTGCAATTCATTTTTGAATCAGGCGCTGCGAAATGGTAGACAGGCACTGCGAACTGGCTGAAGAGGAGGGTTGGAGGTTGGACAGATTGCAAACGTTCATGTGCAAATTCAAAGACATTAGCATCAAGCCTAGGTCCATCGGGTACTCCATGAGAATTTTCATGTTGTTTGAATGTTGAGAAAGGGGTTTTGTTTGTTTATCTATTGGCGTTGCGGACTATCCCATTCTTTTGCTGGCAGATATCAAATTCACTTTCAAGATGTTCTAAGCCTTGCTCACCAGAACAGATCTCCTTTAGACCTCATCCATATTTCCCATCGCTTATAATTCACTAGCTCCACTAATTTTCCCTGGCGTTTTAAACCCTCTGTTCCAAGCACTGCGAACTATGCATAGCAATAAAGGCGCTGCAAACCCTCTATTCCAGCATTATTAAAACCCCATCTTCTGCATATTTTACAAGCTCAACTTTTAAAGAGTGACTCTACACTCCTCTCATCTTGAAATTTGTGGTTGATCAGCTATCGAACTAGGTTTAAAGATTGCATGCATTATCATGTTGTTAAATGATACTTGTATTGTCATGAAAAACCTTGTTTTAAGCAGAGAATTCACAGGTGTCTCCCTCTTATTATAACTTCCAGTTTCTTTTCTTTATATCTCCAATTTGAAAAATTCCTTGTCTCATTCCTAAATGTGCATAAAGTGAGTTGTAGAAAAACTATGTACAAGATAATCCTATTGAAAACAGTTTGTCATCAAAACCCTATTTCTTGTATTCCATGTTTTCATATGCCTACCTGTCATTAAAACTCACAGAAAAACATTCCTCAGCAGTAGTATGGATATTCAATAGCATAAGAAAACTCATAAGGGAGGGGATATTGTAAGGACAGATCCCTATGACATGCAGCTCCTTGATTCTAAGCCTTTGATAAAGGAATCCTTTCAGAGCATAGGTTGCATCAATTTCTATCAAAATATGCAGAGGGGGCATCTAGAGGTAGCCATAGAATTTGCACTCAACCTCAATGGGACCAAAAACAGAGTGGGGATGTTAGGAATTGAAGTTTCAAAACTATCCATCTATGTTGCAATAGAGATACCCAACACTGGAGAAAAGTGGTTCAAGGCAATGTCATTAAATGCTTCCTTCTCCAAGGAATTTCTTAAGCCAGAGTGTCAGGGAAACAACTTGTCAAAAGGGGTACCTAGAATCCACATAATTCAAGATTCTGATTAGATTTTGAAGGTGATCCAAAGGTATTTCACCTGTGAGGGAAGATTTAACATGGTGTACCAATAGCACATCGGTCTACTATTACACTTCATAGGGAAAGAAGCAATGAACCTCCCCTTTTACCTCTTTAGAAGCATTGGTAAGATGGTTGATAGAGTTCAAGCCAAGTATAAGAAAGTAGACACTAG
The DNA here is from genome assembly GCA_009831015.1 of Picea engelmannii. Classification (NCBI taxonomy): domain Eukaryota; kingdom Viridiplantae; phylum Streptophyta; class Pinopsida; order Pinales; family Pinaceae; genus Picea; species Picea engelmannii. Next base: position 876,366 of record ML776724.1, read on the forward strand.
TGTCTTTCACTCTAGCATTATTAAGATGTTGGTGATGGAAGAGTTGAGAAAGACAAGCACCGATTGGGAAACATTCCTCATTGCATCACACTTTCAGTTGAATGTTGCCCCCACTCCACAGTCTAAGAGACAAAATCCTACTCATGTTGAAAGGATTGTGTTTTCATGGGTTACCAAGAATAAAAGGGGTGCTATGAGTGATATAGATGATAGAGAAACAAATGAAACAGAAGCAGGAGGGCCTTCACAGCCTTCTCACAGGGGAGATTCACCCATGGAAAATCCCACTCCTATGGAGATTCCTTCAAGTAAATACACAAGTTTGAGAGGGAGAAATCTTGTGTTTCCTTCACCTGTTGCTGCAGAAAAGGTTAAGCCTAGGATGCCTTTTACAATAGCAGCAACCAAGCAAAATTTTCCTATGAAGGATGATGTAATAGAAACTTCATCCCAGAGGAAAGGTAAATCCAAATATTTTGAGCAACCCATTGAAATTGTTGATATCACTACTTGTAATGTCCCCGACCATCCATGTCGGGCCACGCTACGCCAGAGAACTCCTTCTCTTTTCTCTGCGGAACATACTGTTAAAAACCCAGCATCACACTAGGCTATGCCACATAAATTTTTCTATCTGCATGCAATTAAAACATCTGCACACAGAACACTTGTGGAAGCATATATATATAAAACGTAACAGACAAATACTTTACGTAAATGCATGAATTCATACTGAAATAACAGTAAACACAAACATGAAGCATATACGAGAAATACCCATAAACATACAGACAGTTATAATCATGCATAGGTGAAACCCATAAAAATAAGCATGCAAATAACAATGCAACATGCAAATTTATCACACAGTTTACACTTTTCTTTGTAATAATATCACCAACTGCATCCAAACCGTCCATAAACCTCCCAGCCTTAGACCACACTATTCATCACTCTCAAAAGTGAGTCACCCCCGAGCTGGGACTAAACTCCACACAGGTAAAGGGATTCCTAACCAGGCTAAAGGCTCATAGACAATAGGAAAGACTCTATCTTAGGTGCCACTCAACTAACAACCTACAGTCCCTCATTCCCCACATGCCTGTCCCACCCGGGAAGTGTGCCCCTTCTCTGCTCAATAGTCCTTCGGCTGCCCCACTTCCTTTCCGGGCTTCAGCGATAGACCGGACAGGAAGTATCAAAGTATTGTAGTTGCATTTTAGCACCTTCGGAAATCAATTCCCAACATTTCTCTCACTGAGAGAAATGCTCACGGGCCTGACAACCCACATCTTCAATATCCCACGGGCCTACAACCCGCTTCTTCAGTATCCCACGGGCCTGACAACCTACTTCTTCAGTCCATCTTCCCAGCTAACCAACTACACAAACCTCTATGGCCATGGATACAAGCTCAGGTATAGTGACAGAAAGTATGGAGGATAACTAACTACGTGAGTGAAAATTGTCATGGCATACTGGCTGAATGATGGAAGGAATGATGGGAAGAATCATGGAAATATGATCGTAAGAATGATGGGGAAGTGTGAAAATGAACTACGTCCCAACAATATGTATGCATGTCCCCAACTTGACACTTGTCATGTTGGGAGCTACTTTGGCCCACTTGTCCCCAACTTTATAACTTAGGATAAAATAATTATCCATACTTTATGTTTTAAGAAATATTAATATAATATTCCTTTCTGGCTCGAGCTCCCTAGATTAGCCCCTTTCCTTAACTTAGCCCCTCCCTTTCCCTAACTAGTGAAGTTTAGTCCCCCATCTCTTTTATCGTGGTCGATCTATGTGCAGCGATGCATTTTATATTAATCATGAGATATGTACAAAATAGGTGCACTGGCCTTTTAACATCTAGGCACTCTGGCCTAATTCCAAAACATAATCATCCCAGCTTATAATAACTGGCTCACTAGCCTATAACACATATCATAGACACAAAGGCTCATTGACCTCAATATTGCATGCACTTTAGTTACTGAGCGCAGTATTCGAGACTGTGCACACTATATCATTTTACAGTTCAGTGCATGTGCGCACTATGTCATGAAAGGTGCAATACAAAATGATGTCAAACAACTCACCATCTTAAGTACACTTGCATTACATTTACAATTGGGTTCGACCGAGGGATATTACAATCCCCTCCACTTATTTATGCACTGTCCTCAGTGCATCATGTACCCATATACAACAAAATTTTCAAAAATCCTAAAAAAGATGCAGGTATTATGCCCGCATTGCATCCTCATGCTCCCAAGTAGCATCCTCAGGACCATACCAGGTCCATTGGACCTTTACAAGCCCTATGGCTCGATTCTGGAGCTGTTTTATTTTTTTGTCCAGAATGCGTACCGGATGCACTTAGAAAGCGCCTTCTTGCTCCACCTGAATCACATTCCAATCAATAACATGATTAGCATCAGGTATATATTTATTTAGCAATGATACATGGAATGCATTATGAACAGACATAGATGCAGTTAATGCAATCATATAAGCTACTAGACCAATCCTCTCTAGGATTTCAAACGACCCACAATAGCAAGCTTCCAACTTTGAACAGTTTCCCAAATTCAGGGAACTTCTGTTGGCCTTCACTTTCAAAAATACATGGTCACCCACTTTAAATTCCATGTGAGTTCTGGCTTTATCAGCATATCTTTTCTTCCTGTCTTGGGTAGCCTTTAAATTTTTCTTTATTTTAATCATTTGATCCTCCATTTCCCTGAGCAAATCTGGTCCAACCACTACTCTATCTGCTAGGTTATCCCAGCTTACTGTTGTGTTTCACTTTTTTCTATAAAGTACCTCAAATGGGATCATCTTTAGAGATTCTTGGTACCCATTGTTATAAGCAAACTCTACCAAGTGTAGGTAGTCTTCCCATTTTGATGGTTTATCCATCACATACATCCTCAACATATCGTCAATCACTTGATTCACCCTCTCTGTGTGTCCATCTGATTCTGGATGATAAGCTGTACTAAAATTCAAATTTTTTCCAAATCCATTAAATAACCCTTTCCAAAATTTTGAGGTAAATTTCGGATCTCTGTCAGACACAATTGTCTTGGGTATGCCATGTAATCTGGCAATTTCCTTCATATAAACATCATCAATGTTCATTGCCTTGTAAGTGAGCTTAACTGGAATAAAATGGGCAGCTTTAGTAAGCTTATCCACCACTATCATGATAGAATCATGTTGCTTGTTTGTTCTGGGAAGTTTAGTGATTAAATCCATGGTCACAACTTCCAATTTCCACTCAAGAATGGGTAATGGATGTAGCAAACTAGCTGGGTGTCTATGCTCTGTCTTTACCTTTTGACATTCCAAACATCTGGCAATAAAATCAGCAACCTCTTTCTTCATGCATGGCCAATAATATTGTCTCTTGACAACTACAATAGTTTTTTGATATCCTAGGTGCCCAGCATAAGGTACGTTATACATTTCTCCCAATATCAAATTTTTCAATTCATTAGAATTTGGTACATAAATTCTGCCCTTGTACATGAGAATTTCATCATTATCTAGCTTGTGTTCTTCAATTTTCTACTACAAAATGCCTTGTTCTAATTTTGCCAATAATTCCTTGTAATGCAAATCTAAATTTGTAGCTTCTAGAATTTTGTCTTTCAAATATGATCGGTACATGATAATGGTTGTATCATGCATTTCATGCACTCTTTTGTTGAGTATATCAGCCACTTTGTTCTCTTTCCCCTTGATATGCTTTATATCAAAGTCATATTCACTTAAAAACTCTAACCATCTGCTTTGCCTAGCATTTAGAGTTGGCTGATCAAACAAATATTTCAGACCATTATGGCCTGTCCTCATCTCAAACCTTTTCCCCATGAGGTAGTGTCTCCATTTCCTCAAGGCATGCACTATGGCTGCCAGCTCCAAATCATGAGTGGCATAGTTTCTTTCATGCTCCTTCAACTTCCTTGATTCATAACATATAACAAATCCATTTTGAGTGAGGATTCCACCAAGTCCTTCTTTACATACATCTGTGCATACAATGAAGTCTTCATTTGGTTATGTAATCCTTAGTATTGGAGCACTTGTTAATAATTGTTTCAAGTGTTGGAAACTCTTTTCACAATCCAGTGTCCACTAAAACTTCACACCCTTTCTTTGCAAGGAAGTGATTGGGTGTGCAATCTTTGAGAATCCTTCAATAAATCTCCTGTAATAGCCTGCAAGGCCCATGAATGATCTGACCTCTATCACATTCTATGGCGCTGACCATTCTCTAATGGCTTCTATCTTCTCAGGATCCACTGATATCCCATCCTTTGAAATGATTTGCCCCAAATAACGAATTTTTTTCTGATAAAATGAGCACTTGCTCAATTTGGCATACAACTGATGCTCCCTTAATACTTGCAACACCATCCTCAAATGATGTTCATGATCTTCTTCTGACTTAGAATATATAATAATGTCATCCAAAAAGATAATGACAAAGTTGTCTAAATATTCTCGGAAAACACCATTCATTAAGCACTTGAAAACAGCTGGTGCATTTGACAACCCAAATAGCACCACTATGAGCTCATAATGACCATACCTTGTGTTGAAGGCAGTCTTGCTGATATCTTCCTCTTTAATCCTTACTTGATGGTATCCTAACCTGAGATCTATCTTTGAAAATATCTTGGCACCCTTCAATTGATCAAAGAGATAATCAATCCTTGGCAGAGGATACTTGTTCTTCACAGTCGCTTTATTTAACTGTCTGAAGTCAATGCACAATCTTAATGTTCCATATTTGTTTTTCACAAACAAGACTGGGGCACCCCAAGGTGACACACTTGGGCATATATACTCCTTCTTAATAAGTTCTTGAAGCTGCATTTGCAACTCCTTCAGCTATGGTGTACTCATTCTGTAAGGAGTCTTTGACATTGGAGCTGCTCCAAGCATTAGATTTATAGAGAAATCAATGTCCCTCATTGGGGGTAGTCCTGGTACCTCCTTGAACACATCTTCAAATTCTTCCAAGACTGGATGATCTTCCAAATTTGGCATCTTATCTCTAGGTGTCTCTTCCATATGTGCTACCCATATTTGACACCCTTTTCTGTAACATTTCTTCAGCTGCAATGTTGAAATCTCTCTGATGGTTACTGCCCTAGGAATTCCTTGCACTTTCCTTTGGTTCCCTTCCTCATCCAAGCAAGTAAATGCTTTGTTATGACAGTCTAAGAGAGCATGATGTTGGTCCAACCAATCCATCCCAATTAGATAGTCATAGGAACCTAAAGGCAATATGTTCAAATATTCCTTGGTGTTAAGTCCATTCATGTCCATGAGGCATGACTTAACCATCTCATTAACTTTTCATTTGGCTCCTGTAGCCAACTGCACCAACCAAGATTTTCCATGCTTGCTTCTTGGCAAATGCAATATTTCCACCATCTTAGGATCTATATAACTATGACTAGCTCCTGGATCAATTAAAATAGCAATGGTTTGGTTGCTAATCATACCTTCCACTTCAATCATATGTGACTGATACTTTGCTTGCTTGTTGTCCAGGGATGCATAGATCCTTGGCACATTTCTTCCCATGTCCTCCACTGTTTCAGCTTGCTGTACATTGTGAACAGTTCTACCTTTTTCACTTCTATGAGGACAATCTTTGAACATATGATCCCCTTTACAACCCCAACATTCAATAGGTGGTTGCCTTGGCCTTTGACCCCCTGTCTCAATTGTTCTGGGCTCTCTAGGAGTTTGTTGTCCCTATGGATTATTTCTGAAGAGTGGTGGCTTAGATCCCTTCTTCCTCTGATCCACCTTGAATTTCCTTTTGTCTTCCTAAGATTTTTGTAAAGTTGGCCTTGCTTTCTGTTGATCATATAGGCATTTAGCTCACCTTATGGTCTCCTCCAATGTCTTTGGATCATCATACTATATTTTATCACTGATGAAGGATGGCAATCCACTTAAATACCTTTGAATCTTAACTGTCTCATCCTTGATGAAAGAGACATACTTCAGCAATTCTAAAATCCTTCTCTCATATTCATCTATGATCATACTCCCAAGCTTGAGTTCAAAGAACTCTTTCATTTTCTTGTCATAGTATCTCTTAGTCAAGTATTTCTTCTCAAAATACTTCTTGAATTCCCTCCAAGTAACACTTTTCTCTTTAATGTGCTGCACCTGTACAGGCTGATCCCACCACATGGATGCCTTTCCCTTGAGTTGATATATAGGAATTCTACCTTTTGCATGAGAAGAATGATTATGCAATTGAAAATACTTTCTCATGTCCAGCAACCATGTCTCTACATCTTCATCCTTCTTGTGCTCACCATTAAATGTAGGAGGTTTGATTTTGTTCATTTCTCCTCGTAGCTCATCCACCCCAGACCTCTTATGCTTCATGACGGGGGATGGACTTGATTTGTTATTTTATATCTTATTGGAATTCCTTGGGGAGTGATGGTGGTGTCTGCTAACACATCTTTCTTTTCTTTTCTCATCATGAGACCTGTGACTTCCAGAGTTGCTTGAGTCACTCTCCTTATCCAATTTCTTTTCTATTCGGTTTAAGCTCTACAATAACTTCATGTTGAAGTCATCCTGCTGCTCCTTGGCTCTCATAAGCCTTTCATTATCAGATTTATGGCTTTGGACATCCCTTTGCAAATTTTTAATGGTCTCTGCCATATTCATGTTTTCATCCCTTCTTTCTCCATGTCCATTGGAGTTTGTTCCTTCAATTCCCATATGGACATCCATCCCTTTGCTCTCATCTTGCTTACTGTAATTATCCTATGCCTCTTCCATTACTCTGAACTCTGCAGTGATCTTTATCTGATCTATTTGTTGTTAATTCTGCAAAATGTGCAGCCAACAAAACTTAACAGGCTAACTAATTCAACAATTCATGAAAATATGAACCATTCTGATTCAATAATATATATCAGAATTCTTTCTTCTGATTTCCTAGAAATTTGAATGCCTTGAATAATTCTCTGGGTGGATAATTATATTCCACTATCCAAGACCTTTCCAATGCCTGCTCACATGCTCAATTCCGAGTCTTGAGCAAAAAGTTATGGTCTTTTGAAATTTCCCCAATAATTTTTTTTTTGTTCGTTTTTCAACTTGGCGCAATTTTGCGCTGTAATTATGCACTCTTGCACTTACTCCATTGAAATTTTCGTATGATCTCAATTGGGTTTCATCATAAACATATTATGGACATTTTGTCCAAGTTTCACCTCATTCTGGGTTCTAGCGTTCTTCACCCTTCAAACAACTTTGCGTGCACAAATTCCAACCTGTACACCCATATTTACCATGCGCAACAACAACAAAAGGTAAATCATGCTTTGCGCACTTTAAAAAACACTGTGTATCCCTTCTCTATTGCGCTATAATTTGCGTGCACCTCTGTGTCATGCGCCAATATCCACCACGTGTAGGTTTTTTTTTTTTTAATACCGCGCACTGATATCCACCGCTCGTAGTTTTTGTACTACGTGCTAATATTCCGCGCGCATTTCACTCGATGCACTGCACCATGCCAGAGTTTAGTACATCTCCACCGCACACTAAAACTCTGCGCACACCACTAACTAAGTTGTCACGTGACAACATATACCCACATTGCACACGCAGCTACAAAACTCCACTGCGCTATGCCAATAATGCGCACACCACGTGCGCCATTATTATGAATGTCCACACCACGCACACTTCTTATGTGTATACACACTGCACAATGTCAAATTTAGCACGTGCACCCACACACCAACATTTTTCTGCGCAACGCCAAAATTTAGCACGTGCACCAGCATGCCAATATCTTGTCGCGCAGTACTGAATTTTACCTATCCCAAGCTTTTCATTGTGCCAAATGGATTCTTAGTGCACCCAACTGTGCACATTCACCCTTTTGCGCATCAAATCCTTGTGAATTCCGCTACAGAAATTGGGGCTTTTCCCAATTTACCATAGACATTCTGCAACTGTTAAATTCGTTCAATTTCAACCTGATAAATTCAGTTCAACCTCTGTAACAACAGATCACTACGGTTGACATTTATGGAATGAATTTACCCAAAAATCAATTCACGAATTGAGAATTTTAATTACTAATCTCGCTCCAACTGTCATGGATTCACTGTAACTTCAAATTCGACCAATTCCCGGTCCGAATTTTCTAGAACAGATATTAAATTAGTAATATCTCATCACTTGGCTGAATTTCTCCATTTTCTCTTGAATTCAATCATAGAAATTGGGGCTTTTTCCCAATTTTTGTATCGTATTGTAGATGGATGCTCTGCAACTTGAAATTTGGCCACTTTGAAATAAATCCTCTGTGAAATTTCGCATCAACTCAACTTGCTCAACCCAGCCAGGCTCAGTGTTGAAAACTAAAGCTCTGATACCAATATGTAATGTCCCTGGCCATCCATGCTGGGCCACACTATGCCAGATAACTCTTTCTCTTCTCTCTGTGGAACATACTGTAACAAACCCAACATCATACTAGGCTATGCCACATAAATATTTCTATCTGCATGCAATTAAAACATATGCACACATAACACTTGCGGAAGCATATATATATATATATATATATATATATATATATATAACGTAACAAAAAAATACTTTACGTAAATGCACGAATTCATACTAAAATAACAGTAAACACAGACATCCATCATATACGAGAAATACCCATAAACATACAGACAGTTATAAGCATGCATAGGTGAAACCCATAAAAATAAGCACGCAAATAACAATGCAACATGTAAATTTATCACACAGTTGACACTTATCTTTGTAAGAATATCACCAACTACGTGCAAACCATCCACGAACCTCCTAGCCTTAGACCACACTGTTCATCACTCTCAACAGTGATTCACCCCCGAGCTGAAACTAAACTCCACCCAGGTAAAGGGATTCCTAACCAGGCTAAAGGCTCATAGACAATAGGAAATACTCCATCTCAGGTGCCACTCAACTAACAACCTACAGTCCCTCATTCCCCACATGTCTATCCCACCCAGGAAGTGTGCCCCTTCTCTGCTCAACAGTCCTTTGGATGCCCCACTTCCTTTTCGAGCTTCAACAACATGCCAGATAGGAAGTCTCAGAGTACTGTAGTTGCAGTTTAGCACCTTCGGAAATCAATTCCCAGCAATTCTCTCACTCAGAGAATTGCTCACGAGCCTGACAACCTACCTCTTCAATATCCCACGGGCCTGACAACCAGCTTCATCAGTATCCCATGGGCCTAACCACCCTCTTCTTCAGTCCAGCTTCCCAGCTAACCAACTACACAAACCTCTATGGCCATGGATACAAGCTCGGGTATAGTGACATAAAGTATGGAGGATAACTAACTACATGAGTGAAAATTGTCATGGCATCCTGGCTAAATGATGGAAGGAATGATGGGAAGAATCATGGAAAGATGATCGTAAGAATGATGGGGAAGTGTGAAAATGAACTACGTCCCAAAAATATGTATGCATATCCCCAACTTGACACTTGTCATGTTGGGAGCTACTTTGGCCCACTTGTCCCCAACTTTAGAACTTAGGATAAAATAATTATCCATACTTTATGTTTTAATAAATATTAATATAATATTCCTTTTTGGCTCAAGCTCCCTAGCTTAGCCCCTTTCCTTAACTTATCCCCTCCCTTTCCCTAACTAGTGGAGTTTAGTCCCCCATCTCTTTTATCATGGTCGGTCTGCGCGCAGTGATGCATTTTATATTAATCATGAGATATGTACAAAATAGGCACATTGGCCTTTTAACAACTAGGCTCTCTAGCCTAATTCCAAAACATAAGTCCCAGCTTATAATAATTGGCTCACCAGCCTATAACACATATCATAGACACAAAGGCTCTCTGACCTCAATAATGCGTGCACTTTAGTTACTACGCACAGTATCTGAGACTATGCACACTACATCATTTTACTGCACAGTACATGCGCGCACTATACAATGAAAGGTGCATTACAAAATGATGTCAAACAGCTCACCAGCTTAAGTACACTTGCATTAGATTTACAATTGGGTTCGGTCGAGGGATATTACACTACTCCTCAAGAGGAAATCAATCCCACTTTCAAGAGGCTCAAAAGACAACTTAAAGAAGCAAGGGCTGAGGTTGATAAACTAAAGAGTGAAGACTCTGGCTATAGGAAGAATCTTAAGGGGATGATGGGAATGTACCATGAAACTATTGACAAGGCCCGATTTTTAGCTAAAATATTTCTGCCCCTCCACAGGCAGCTCAAAAATCTCTAGAGTCAAAACAGATCTCATCAAGCTCAAATCAGAAAGCTAAAGGCATAACTATAGCCTTTTAAAGAAGATTTGGCCAAGATAAATATGGACATGTTGGCTAAGGTTTCTACCAAGAGAAGCTCCAGAGTTAAAAAATGAAGATGTTGAACCTCTTTAACCAATATCAGTTTTGGTCAAGTTTCTTGTTTGATGCAATTTTACAACTTTTGAGGATGGTTATGTTTTGTAAACCATGATTAGCTACTAGGATGTTTTCTTCTAGTCATGTACCAATATATGAAGTTGTTACAACATTTTGGGACACTTGAGGCAGTTTTGGGGAGTTTTAAGCCTTTGTAAAATAAAACAAGCCACTACAGGAAAGTTTGCAGTGCCTGGCACTGCGAACTGGCTATTTTGTACAGGCATTGTGAACTAGCATTGCCATATGTCAATATGGATTTGTACCATTATTCTGAAGATCAATTGCGAGCTGGGAGGCCACCTGCCAAAGGAAAATGCACTCAAAAGGACACCTAATCAGCCATAAAGAAGATGTTGCAAACGTTGCCAACATCATCCTGAAATATAGCATTATGTTTTCTATTTGTTGTACAGTTGTATTCATGACACCTTTAGGTACATGAATCCTATGCAAGAGTTGTTATTCTAATTTTAAAGTTGTCAATGACAATCTAGGATATACGATAAGCATTGTAATAATGAAGGAAGGTTTGAATGGTGTGAGAGAGACTCATGTTTTTTATGTTGTCTATGTAGCAAAGAATAACTCCTATTGTATGTATCGGACCTAAGACACTTTGGATAATAGAAATCAGTCTTGTTCCTTATTATCTTGTTTCTATCTAATTCTGGTTACAGTATATTGAATGATTCATTTGGTTGAATTGTATCTTTTTTTAAATGGAGGATCTCTTGTGATATTGTTTATAAATATATCAGAGTTTCCTCTCTGATTATGAGAAGTTCTTATTTTAGAGGGTTTTCTTCATATGTATGTCAATACTACTTGATGTAGATGATAGGCATATTACATTTTTCTTATTAAGTCTTCCCCCTACTCACCTTATTTATTAAAACCTGATCCAAGTTACTCAAAGACTTATTTGATGGTGCATATTGTATGGAGTAAGTTGTGATTGACATTCTTTTTCTGATTTTTTCATCCATTTTCCACCTTATCATAAACACTTATCTCTATTATTTTGATGGGTACTGGGATTGCACTTACAACAGTCTAAGTGTGACTTCTATTGCTAACACACAGTCATCTCATGTAGCTAGTCTAGTTAAGAAGGTCCAACCCTTCCAGCCACAAGTTTGTGACAGCCTTCAACAAGCTAATCATCACAACTTCTCGAGCAAAGAAAGTAGCTCATCAAGATGCAGTTTCAAAAAAAATTTATCCCTATCCCCGGTCACTCAATGAAATGGATACCATTTCTTCCTAAATAGGGAGGATTGATCCAGATGGATATCGATGGCCACCATCCTATTCCAATTGGCTCAAAACAATCTTCTGATAATTTACTATTTTTAGCAGTTTTCGATTCCTAAACTTCTGGAGCCATTTTGAGGGCCTAAATGAAGTTTTTTGGGATCTAGCACCTAAATTATTACCAAAATATATTATTGAGCCCCAAAAACTAATCTCCTCAATGATACCTTTCCAACGAGCTATCGTGCACCCAAAATAGAAATCATATGCCAAAGTTATGCCCCCTGGAAGTTGATACACCAAACTACCCAAAACGAGGTCCACAAAAATGTTGGCTTTTCATCTTCTAGGGTTAGGGTTTTGGACTTTATTTATGTTAAAAATGCCTTTAGAGCCTCATTGTAATCCATCTTCTTGTGAAAGTGAGTATCCATCACATCTCTTCTCAAAGATAAGCTACCACCATTCTAGCGAGTCTTTCACTCTGTATTTTTGCAGTCTTGTTCATTTCGTTCATTAATAGAAATTTTGTATTACTATATATCTGTGTTTATGGTTATATAGCTGATAAATATATGTTATATTATTATATATCTGATATATATATGCACATTTATTTATTATATCTTCTCTCTCATTTCGTGCCGAAAATAATATGGATCAGTGGTATCAAAGCAGGTTGCTCTTGATCATTTTTTAAGTACATGTCCCCGACGAGGTCTGAGTATAGCAATTTGGGTCTTGAGCTTGTCTCTCTTGAGATAAATCGCTCTTTCACTTCCAAGAAACCCTCCATGGTAGAAGAAAATAAAAATGACAGAGAAGGAGATTCTATTAATCTATTGCTTGAGAAATCTTTCACGCGATAGAGGGGCGAAATGATGGAGAATATTTCCCACATCCTTCAACATCTGTCGATAAAAACTATCGTGACTTCATCAAGCGGACACTTTGGAGGTACCTCACCTTTCAAGGTATAAGTTAATTTGGATACTCCCATATTTGAAGGACAGATAGATGTAGATGCCCTAGAAAAATGGTTAAATCCACTAGAAGGTTATTTCTCTGTTCACAATTTTTTCGATAGGGAAAAGATCACCTTCGCACTCCTTAAATATCTCCCCCATGTCAAACATTGGTGTGAAACTTACTAGGAGAAAATTTCCACAGAGGATTCTGGAATATATGGGGTCGAGACAACTTGGGATTGTTTTGTAGATGCAGTAAAGGAACAATATTACCTTGTTGGTAACTATGATGACCAGTACATGAGATGGAACACACTACATCAAGAGAGTTCACTGACACCTTTCATACCTTACACACCAATATGCGTATAAAAAATTCTAAGAATCATTTGGTTCTGAAATATCGTGGGGATATACATAAGTAAATTCAAACTGAAATGGATTTTTTGGACATATCATTGATGGGAGTTGCCTATTGATATGTTGTCAAAATCGAGTAGAAATTTAGGCACCAGAACAAACGGGAGTTCAGGTCTGCAAATCCGCAACAACCAAAGTATGATAAAGGAAGCCCTAACAAACAACCTCTTGAAAACCAGTCCAAGCCATAGGAAAAGAAGGGTCACGGGAAGACGAAGAAGGACACTGGAAAGTGGTGTGATTTCCACAAAATCCCTTGGCACAACGCTAATGAATGTTACTCAAAACAATAATTTGTGGACGAGATCAAAGACAAGGATCCGAACCCTGATTCAAAATCTAATTCAGAAAATAATGGAAAAATACAGATCATCGACGAAGACCCCACTGCTACTGTCGTGACCACAACAATTCAACTAGAAGAACCAACAGATCCTGAAGAGGGGGAACACCTCTTATATTCATAGATGTGGGTGAAGGGGACCCCGTTGCATTTCATTGTTGATAGCGGAAGCCAGAAGAACCTCATCTCAGCAAAGGTTGTCAAAAATTGTGATTGTCGACAACACCACACCCAAAATCATACAACATCGGATGGCTTTACCATAGACGAGATATCTATGTCAGCCAGCAGTGTTGATTTTCATATGGCATCCATCCCTTCAAGGATAGGTATTATGTGATGTTTCCTCGTTGGATTCATATGATGTTCTTTTGGGCCACTCATATATGTGTAAGCACCATGTTATTTATGAGTCTCGACCCTATAGTCTCATTGTTACTCTTGGGGGTCATCCCTACATGATACGAAAGGTAGTTCCAACTACTTTCCCACCTAAATAGTGTCACAGGGTAGTATCTCATACTACAAAATTTAGCTTCCAAAGTTTGTTCAAAAGGTGAATAGAAGAACATCACAATAGTTGCAGCCTCAGTCCAAGAACCTTTTTTGCAGCAGAAGCAGATCGACAAGATTGAAAAAAATCCCAAGGATTCCTTATTCACTCAGTCATCTCATGTATCAGGACTGGCTAAAAAGGTTCAACCCTTCCAGCCATAGGTTCATGATTGGCTTCAACAAGCTAAGCAGCGCAACTTTTCCAACAAGGCAAGCAACTCATCAAGATCCAGATTCAACAAACATTCTTCCCTCTCCGTCGGGCACTCAACATAATGGATACCATTTCCTCCTAAGGATAAAGGATTGATCTAGGTGGATATTGGTGGTCACCCACCTATTCCAACTCGGTCAAAACAATCTTTTGGAAATTCACTATTTTTATCAGTTTTTAGGTTCCTAATCTTCAAGGGCCATTTTGAGGGCCTAAATGAATATTTTTGGGGGATTGAGCACCTAAATGTTCATTGAAGGAACTAATTGGGCCCCCAAATTGAATCTCCTCGATGATACCTTTCCAACGAGCTATCATGTGCCTCAAACGGAGATAGTATGCCAAAGTTACATCCCCAAAAAGTTGATACACCAAACTACCCAAAACGGGGTCCACAAAACTGTTGGATTTTCGTCGTCCGGGGTTAGGGTTTTTTACTTTCCTTATGTTAAAAAGGCCTTTAATTCATCATTGTAATCCATCTTCTTGTGAATTTGATTAGCCATCACATCTCTTCTATGAGATAAATTTCCCTAGAAAAATGGTTAAATCTGCTAGAAGGTTATTTCTCTGTTCACAATTTTTCCGACAGGGAAAAGATCACCTTCGCACTCCTTAAATATCTCCCCCATGTCAAGAATTGGTGTGAAAATTACTAGGAGAAAAGTTTCATAGAGGAGTCTAGAATATATGGGGCCGAGCCCACTTGGGATTGTTTTGTGGATGCGGTCAAGGAAAAATATTACCCTGTTGGTAACTATGATGACCAGTACATGAGATGGACCACACTTCATAGCTTGTGCACCAAGATGGGTATCAAAGATTCTGAGTAGAATTTGTTTCTGAAATACTGTGGGGCTCTACATAAGTACATCCAAACTGAAATGGAGTTTTTGGACATCTCATCGCTAGGAGATGCCTATCAATAAGCTTTCAAAACTGAGCAAAAATTTAGGTACCAGAACAAATGGGAGTTCGTGTCTGAAAATCCACAACAATCAAATTATGATAAAGACGGCCCTAACAAATCGCCTCCTGAAAACCAGTCCAAGCCACAGGAAAAGAAGGGTCATGTGAGGATGAGGGACACTGGAAAGTGGTGTGATTTCCATAGAAACCCCTAGCACAACATTGATGAATGTCGCTCAAAAATATCATTGGTGGCTGATATCAAAGACAAGGATCCGAATGGTAATTCAGAATCTAATTTAGAAAATAATGGAAAAAAAGAGATGATTGATGCAGACCCCATTGCAATTGTTGCAATTGCAACAATTCAACCAGAAGAACCAATAGATCCTGAAGAGGGGGAACACCTATTCCATTCACAGATGTGCGTGAAGGGTACCCTGTTTCATTTCATTGTTTATAGAGGAAGAAAGAAGAACCTCATCTCAGCAGAGGTCATCAAACAGTTGGGATTGTCGACAACACCACACCTGCAACAATACAACATCGAGTGGCTTCGCCAGGGATGAGATCACTATGCCAACCAGTAGTGTCGATTTTCATACGGCATCCAACCATTCAAGGATGAGGTATTATGTGATGTTTCTCCATTGGATGTCTGTGGTGTTATTTTGGGCCAGCCATATATGTGGAATATCGATGTTATTTATGAGTCTTGACCTCGTAGTGTCATTGTTACTATCTGGGGTCATCTCTACAGGATACCAAAGCTAGTTCCAACTACTCTCCCACCTAAAAAGTTCCACAAGGTAGTATCTCCTACTAAAAAATTCAGCTTCTTCACAGTCCGTTCAAAAGGCGAACAAAAGAACACTGTAACCTCTGCAGACTTAGTCCAAGCGCCTTCTGTCCAGTAGAAGTAGGTTGAAAATATTGAATCAAAGCGTAAGGATTACTTCTGCACATGGTCATGTCATCTAGCCATATTTTTTAAATATTTCCAACCCTTCCAGCCACAGTTTTGTGACATCCTTCAACAAGATAAGCAGCACAACTTCTCTAGCAAGGCACATAGCTCATCAAGATGCAGATTCAACAAACATTTTTCCTTATCCCTCGAGAACTCAATGAAATAGATACCATTGGTTCCTAAGGAGTGAGGATTAATCTAGGTGGATATCGGTGGACACGCACCTATTCCATCTGGATTGAAACAATCTTCTAGCAATTTATTACTTTTAGCAGTTTTTCAGTTCCTAAACTTCCGGGGCCATTTTGAGTGTCTAAATAAAACTTTTTTGTGATCAAGAACCTCAATGAAACCCAAAGGATTTGATTGAGCCTCCAAAATGAAATTCCTTGATGATACCTTTCCAACGAGCTATCGTGCGCCCCAAATGGAGATTGTATGTCAAAGTTATGCCCTCTAGAAGATGATACACCAAACTAGAAAAAACGATGTCCACAAAACTGTTGCCTTTTCATCTTTCGAGGTTAGGGTTTTGAAATTTCTTTATGTTAAAAAATCCTTTAGAGCCTCATTGCAATCCATCTTCTTGAAAATGTGAATAGTCGTCACATCTCTTCTCAGAGATAAGTTTCCACCATTCTAATGAGTCTTTCACTCTGTATTTTTACAGTCTTGTACATTTCACTCATTAATAGAAATTGTGTATTATTGTACCTATGTGTTTATGGTTATATATCTGATAAATATCTGTTATATTATTGGATATCCTATATATATCTATACATTTCTTTATTATATCTTCGATCTCATTGTGTGTCGAAAATAATCTGGATCAGTGGTATCGAAGCAGGATGCTCTTAATCATTTTTTTCAGTGCATGTCCCTGGCGAGGTTTGAGTATATCAAGTTGGGTCTCAAGCTTGTCTCTCTTGAGGAAAATTGCTCTCGCACACTCAAGAAACCCTCCATTTTGAAAGAAAAGAAAAATGATAGATAAAATCATTCTATTAATATGTTGCTTGAGCAAGATCTCACACAACAGAGGGATGAAATGATGGAGAATTTTTCCCACATATTTCAACACCTGCCGATAACAATCAGTGTGTCTTCATCAAGTGGCCCTAGAAAAATGGTTAAACTTTCTAGAAGGTTATTTCTCTGTTCACGATTTTTCCAACAGGGAAAAGATCACCTTCACACTCCTTAAATATCTCCCCCATGTCAAACATTAGTGGTAAATTTACTGGGATCAAAGTTCCACAGGGGAGTCTAGAATATATGGGTCGAGCCCACTTGGGATTTATTTGTGGATGCGGTCAAGGAATAATATTACCCTGTTGGTAACTATGATGACCAGTACATGAGATGGACCACAATGCGTCAAGAGAGGGGCCAAGAAGTTCCAGAGTTCACCAACACCTTTCATACCTTGTGCACCAAGATGGGTATCAAATATTTTGAGCAGCATTTGTTTATGAAATATCGTGGGGCTCTACATAGGTACATCCAAACTGAAATGGAGTTTCTAGAAATATCATCGTTGGGAGTTGTCTATTGATATGCTGTCAAAATCCAGCTGAAATTTAAGCACCAGAACAAACGGGAGTTCGGGTATGCAAATCCGCAACAGCCAAAGTATGATAAATATGGCCCTAACAAATAGCCTCCTGAAAACTAGTCCAAGCCACAAGAAAAGAAGGGTCACGGTAAGACCAAGAAGGACACTGGAAAGTGGTGTGATTTCCACAAACTCCCCTGGCACAACAATGATGAATGTCGTAAAAAACAATCATTGGTGGTCGAGATCAAAGACAAGGATCCAAACCCTAATTCAAAATATGATTAAAAAAATAATGGAAAAAGAAATATCATCGACACAGACCCCACTAATATTGTCGCGACCACAAAAATTCAACTAGAAGAACCAACAAATCCTAAAGAGGGGGAACACATCTTCCATTCACAAATGTGGGTGAGGGGGACCCCATTTAATTTCATTATTGATAGTCGAAGCAAAAATAACCTCATCTTAGCAGAGGTCATCCAAAGTTTGGGATTATCGACAACACCACACCAAAAGCCATACAATATCTCGTGGCTTCGCTAGGGATGAGATATATATGTCATCCAGCAGTGTCAATTGTCATATAGTATCCATCCCTTCAAGGATGAGGTATTATGTGATGTTTCCCTGTTGGATGTCTTTGATTTTCTTTTGGGCCAGCCATATATGTGGAAGCACCCTGCTATTTATGAGTCTCGACCTTGTAGTGTTATTGTTACTCTGGGGGGTCATCCCTATAAAATACCAGAGGTAGTTCCAACTGCTATACCACCTAAAAAATGTTACAAGGTACTATCTCATACTACAAAATTTAGCTTTTTCACAGTCTGTTCAAAAGGTGAACAGAAGAACAACGAAATCATTGCAGCCTCAGTCTAAGCACCTTTTGTCCAGCAGAAGAAAGTCAACAAGATTGAAGCAAAGAGAAAGGATTACTTATGCACATAGTCATCTCATGTAGCCATACTGGTTTAAAATTCCCAACCCTTCGAGCCACAGGTTCGTGATAGCCTTCAACAAGCTAAGCAACGCAACTTCTCCAGCAAGGAAAGCAAGTCATCAAAATGCATATTCAGAAGAAAAAAAATTCCTCTCCCTGCGGTACTGAACGGAATGGAGACCATTTATTCCTAGTCAGGGAGGATTGATCTAGGTAAATATTGGTGGCCACCCACCTATTACAACTAGCTCACAATAATCTTCCAACAATTTACGACTTTTAGCAGTTTTTCAGTTCCTAAACTTCTGGGACCATTTTGAGGGACTAAATGAGGTTTTTTGGAATATATAACTTAAATAATACCCAAAGGCTTTGATTGATCCTAAAAAATTAATCTCCTCGATGATACCTTTCCAATGAGCTATCATGCGCCCAAAACGGAGATCGTATGGCAAAGTTATGCCCCCGAGAAGTTGATACACCAAACTACCCAAAATGAGGTCCACAAAACTATTGGATTTTCATCTTCCCGGTTTAGGGTTTTGGACTTTATTTATGTTAAGAATTCATTTAGAGCCTCATTTTAATCCATGTTCTTGCAAATGTGAGTAGTCGTCACATCTCTTCTCAGAGATAAGCTACCACCATTCTAGCGAGTCTTTCACTCTTTATTTGTACAGTCTTGTAAATTTTGTTCATTAATAGAAACTTTGTATTACTGTATCTCCTTGTTTATGTTTATATCTCTAATAAATATATGTTATATTATTGGATATCTGATATATATATGTATATTTCTTTATTATATCTCCGCTCTCATTTCGTGCCGAAAATAATCTGGATCAGTGGTAACAAAGCAGGCTTCTTTTGATCATTTTTTCCAGTGCATGTCCCCGACGAAGTCTAAGTATAACAAGTTGGGTTTCGAGCTTCTCTCTCTTAATAAAAATAATTCTCACACACCGAAGAAACCCTCCATGGTGTAAGAAAATAAAAATGACAGAGTACATGATTCTATTAATCTGTTTCTTGAGCAAGCTCTCACGCGACAGAGGGATGAAATGATCGAGAATTTTTCTCACATCCTTCACTGCCTACTGATAACAATCAGCGCGTTTTAATCAAGCAACCACTTTGGAGGTACCTCACCTTTCAAGGTACAAATTAATTTGGATATTCCTGTATTTGAAGAACATATAGATGCAGATGCCTTAGAAAAATGGTTAAATCTGCTAGAAGGTTATTTATTTGTTCACAATTTTTCCGACAGGGAAAAGATCATCTTTGCACTCCTTAAATCTCTCCCCCATGTCAAACATTGGTGGAAAACTTACTGGGAGCAAATTTCCACAAAGGACTCTAGAATATATGGGTTCTAGCCTACTTGTAATTTTTTTGTGGATGCGGTCAAGGAACAATATTACCATGTTGGTAACTATGATGAAAAGTACATGAGATGGACCACATTGCATCAAGAAAGGAGCCAAGTAGTGCCAGAGTTCACCAACACCTTTCATACCTTGCACACCAAGTAGGGTATCAAATATTTTGAGTGGAATTTGGTTCTGAAATACCGTGGGGCTCTACATAGGTACATCCAAAGCGAAATGGAGTTTCTAGACATCTCATCACTCGGAGCTGCCTATCAATATGCTGTCAAAATTGAGCAGAAATTTAGGCACCAAAACAAACAGGAGTTCAGGTCTGCAAATATGAAACAACCAAAGCACGATAAATATGGCCCTAACAAATAGGACACTAGAATGTGGTGTGATTTCCACAAAATCCCCTGGCAGAACACTGATGAATTTTGCTCAAAACAATCCTTGGTGGTCGAGATCAAAGACAAGGATTCAAGCCCTGATTTAGAATTTGATTTAGAATTTGATTTAGAAAATAATGGAAAAATACATATCATTGATGCATAACC
Organism: Picea engelmannii; assembly: GCA_009831015.1. NCBI lineage: Eukaryota > Viridiplantae > Streptophyta > Pinopsida > Pinales > Pinaceae > Picea > Picea engelmannii. The sequence continues at coordinate 896,957 of ML776724.1, forward strand.
CACTGCTATTGTCATGACCACAACAATTAAACCAGAAGAACCAACAGATCCTGAAGAGGGGGAATGCCTCTTTCATTCACATGTGTGGGTGAAGGGGACCCCGTTGCATTTCATTGTTGATAGTGGAAGCTAGAAGAACCTCATCTCAGTAAAGGTCGTCAAATAGTTGGGATTGTCGACAACACAACAACCACAGACATACAACATCGGGTGGCTTCGCCATGGACGAGATCTCTGTGTCAGGGAGAAATGTCGATTGTCATACAACATCCATCCCTTCAAGGATGAGGTATTATGTGATGTTTTCACCAGGGACGAGATCTATATGTCAGGGAGAAATGTCGATTGTCATAAATCATCCATCCCTTCAAGGATGAGGTATTATGTGATGTTTGCCCATTGGATGTCTGCGATGTTCTTTTGGGCTAGCCATATATGTGGAAGCGCCATGCTATTTATGAGTCTCGACCTTGTAGTGTCATTGTTACTTTGGGGGTCATTTCTATAGTATACCAAAGTTAGTTCCAACTATTTTCCCACCTAAACAGTGCCACAAGGTAGTATCTCATACTAAAAAATTCAGATTCATCACAGTCTATTCAAAAGGTGAACAGAAGAACACCGCAACTGTTGCAGCCTCAATCCAAGAACCTTCTGTCCAGCAGAAACAAATTGACAAGATTGAAGCAAAGAATAAGGATTCCTTATATGCATAGTCATATCATGTATCCATATGGTTTTAAAAGGTCCAACCCTTCCAACCATAGGTTTGTGACATCCTTCAACAAGCTAAGCAGCACAACTTCTCCAACAAGGAAAGTAGCTCATCAAGATGCAGATTCAGCAAACGCTTTTCCCTCTCCCCAAGGAACTCAATGAAATAGAGACCATGGATTCCTAAGGAGGGAGGATTGATCGTGGTGGATATCGATGGCCACCCACCTATTCCAACTTGCTCAAAACAATCTTCAGGCAATTTACTATTTTTAGCAGTTTTTCAGTTCCTAAACTTTCGAGGCCATTTTGAGGGCCTAAATGAGGTTTTTTCGGTATCACACACCTCAATGATAATCTAACATTTTGATTGAGCCCCCAAAATTAATCTCCTCTACTATAACTTTCCAATGAGTTATCGTGCACCCAAAACAGAGATAGTATGCCAAAGTTACGCCCCCAGGAAGTTGATACACCAAATTACCCAAAACAGGGTCCACAAAAATATTGGCTTTTCATCTTCCGGGGTTAGGGTTTTGGACTTTATTTATGTTAAAAATTACTTTAGAGCCTCATTTTAATCCATCTTTTTGTGAATGTAAGTATTTGTCACAACTCTTCTCAGAGATAAGTTGCCACCATTCCAGTGAGTCTTTACCTCTGTATTTTTATAGTCTTGTACATTTCGCTCATTAATAGAAATTGTGTATTACAGTTTCTCTGTGTTTATCTTTATATATCTGATAAATATTTGTTATATAATTGGATATCTGATATATATCTATCCATTTTTTTCTTATATCTTCGCTCTCATTTCATGCCGAAAATAATCCATATCAGTGTTATCAAAGCATGTTTCTCTTGATCATTTTTTCCAATGCATGTCCCCGACGAGGTCTGAGTATAGAAAGATGGGTCTTGAGCTTGTCTCTCTTGAGTAAAATCACTCTCGCATTCCCAAGAAACCCTTCATGGCCAAACAAAATAAAAATGACAGAGCAAACGATTCTATTGATCTATTGCTTGAGCAAGCTCTCACGCAACAGACGGACGAAATGATAGATAATTTTCCCATATCCTTCAACTTCTATCGATAACAACTGGCATGTATTAATCAATCAGCCACTTTGGAGGTACCTCGCCTTTCAAGGTACAAGTTAATTTGGATATTCCCTTATTTGAAGGACAGTAGATGCAGATGCCCTAGAAAAATGGTTAAATCTCCTAGAAGGTTACTTCTCTGTTCACAATTTTTTCAACAGGGAAAAGATCACCTTCGCACTCTGTAAAGATCTCCCCTGTGTCAAACATTGGTGAGAAATTTATTGGGAGAAAAGTTCCATAGAGGAGTCTAGAATATATGGGGCTGAGCCCACTTGGTATTTTTTTGTGGATGCGGCCAAGGAACAATATTACCATGTTCGTAACTATGATGACCAGTACATGAGATGGACGACACTACATCAAGAGAGGGGCCAAGCAGTGCCAAAGTTCACCAACACCTTTCATACCTTGTGCACCCATCTGGGTATCAAATATTCTATGCAACATTTGGTTCTAAAATTCCATGGGGCTCTACATAGGTACATCCAAACTGAAATGGAATTTCTAGACATCTTATCGTTGGGAGCTCCCTATCGATATGATGTCAAAATAAAGCACAAATTTAGGCACTAGAACAAATGGGAGTTTAGGTCTGCAAATACGCAACAACCAAAGTATGATAAAGACGTCCCTAACAAACAACCTCCCGAAAACCAGTCCAAGCCATAGGAAAAGTGTTTGGATTTGGGTACCTTGGAAAGTGGTCCCCATGTGCTTATGAGTCTCTAAGCACAAAGGGGGAAGACTATAACCCTTGTACTTTACTTTATGATTCTAATTTCACTTTGACTTAGGATATTTAAGTCAAAAGTTAAATACGTCACTTAAGCATTAATGTGACAATTAATTCACAATGTCGGTGAATTAATATACATAAAGCAACTAAGGAAAGTCGGTTTCCTTAGTGATATTTTTGGATGAGATCTCACCCATTGATTAGACTTGGCTAGATTGGATCTAGGCCATTGATCTTTTAGGGCTTGGCCAAAGGAGGCTAAAGGAGGGTATAGTGCATTATTGAGATTCATTCTTCACTTGTGAGAAGAGGAGATGAGGAGGAGAGCAAGGGCGTATTTCTTGAGGAGATAGGGGTGCACTTGAATGAGGGTTTGGCCATTGAGTGAGACAGGGTGCCATAGCTTGGAGGAGGAGGCTCATACTTGATTGAGGGTGCATTCATTGGTTGAGGGCGCACTTGGAGCAGCATTGGCACATTCCTTGAGGAGAGGCGCACCCATTGCAAGAGGGAGATGTGTGAGGGTGTGATCTCTTGTTGAGAGGGAGACTTAGTGAGGAGACTAAGGGAGCAAGTAGTGGGATATCATTTGTTGGAAGAGAGGGCGCACCAAAGAGGAGGTGCATATCACATCTTGGAGGAGGGTGCACTTTGAGAGAGAGGGCACAAGCTTCAAGGGAAAAGGCAAGGGTCTTTCAAGCATTCAAGTGGGAAAAGAATCAAAGCATCTCAGTGGAAAAGACAAGCTCATAGCAACGGATCAGGATAAAGACAAAGGCAAGAAAGAGGAAGAAGGTTCACCAAGGCAAGGGGTACCTTACTTCACCAGGCTTGTGGGAAAGTCTTTAAGGAACTCCAAGGCACCAGAGAGTGGTTTCTATTGTACCAGGTTCACCTATTTATGTTTCCTGTTTTTTACATTTTTCTTTGAGGCCTTCTATATATATATATATATCTTCTCCAAACTAGTT
>ML776724.1:900544-921451 GCA_009831015.1 Picea engelmannii
CTTAGAAGTGTAGATCATTATTTTAAAGTTCAAATATCTATAGTTAGTGTTATTTGTTTTAATGTATTATGCATGTGCTAACATTGAGTAAAGAAAACACTTGCAAGGGAACCTTAAAAGAGCACTTAACCATCAAATATTGCATAGAAATTTGGGTGACTGTTTTCTATCCGAAAATAGCAAGAGAAGAAAGCCACACAGTTGAAACTTAGAGCCATACTAAGTTCAAGGACAGACCTTAGATGGCGGCCTCATAGGACCTCAGAAAATATACAAAAAGAAGGGTCACAGGGAGACGAAGAAGCACACTAGAAAGTGGTGTGATTTCCACAAAATCCCTTGGAAAAACACTGATGAATTTCTCTCAAAACAATAATTAGTGGATGAGATCAAATACAAGGAGTCGAACCATTATTCAAAATCTGATTCAGAAAATAATGGAAAAAGACAGATCATCGACACAGACCCCATGGCTAATGTCGTGTCCGCAACAATTCAACCAGAAGAACCTACATATCCTGAAGAGGGGGAATACCTCTTCCATTCATATATGTGGGTGAAGAGGACCCCATTTCATTTCATTGTTGATAGCGGAATCCAGAAGAACCTCATCTCAGCAGAGGTCATCAAATAGTTGGGATTGTCGACAACACCACACCTGCAAACCATACAACATCGGGTGGCTTTGCCAGCGATGATATCTCTGTGTCAGCCAGGAGTTCCAATTGTCATACGACATACAACCCTTCAAATATGAGCTATTATGTGATGTTTCCCCATTGGATGTATGTGATGTTCTTTTGGGCCAGCCATATATGTGGAAGTGCTATGTTATTTATGAGTCTCGACCCCGTAGTGTCATTGTTACTCTGGGGGGTCATCCCTACAAGATACCATAGGTAGTTCAAACTATTGTCCCACCTAAAAAGTGTCACAAGGTATTATATCATACTACAAAATTCAACTTATTCATGGTTTGTTCAAAATGTGAACAGAAGAACACTTCAACCACTGCAGCCTCAGTCCAAGCACCTTCTATCAAGCAGAAGTAGATCAAAAAGATTGAAGCAAAGGGAAACGATTCCTTTTGCACTCATTCACATCATGTATCCATACTTGTTAAAAAGTTCCAACCCTTCCAGCCACAGGTTCATGACAGCCTTCAACAAGCTAAGTAGCGCAACTTCTCCAACAAGGTAAGCATCTCATCAAGATGCAGATTCAACAAATGTTTTTCCCTCTCCCCTAGGAACTCAATGCAATGGATACCATTTCTTCCTAAGGAGGGAGGATTTTTCCAGGTGGATATCAGTGGCCACCCACCTATTCCAACTGGCTCAAAATAATCTTCTGGCAATTTACTATTTTTATCATTTTTTCGGTTCCTAAACTTCCGAGGCCATTTTAAGGGCCTAAATGAATTTTTTCTCAAGATCGAGCACCTCAATGTTTCCCAAAGGCTTTGATTGAGCCCCCAAAATGAATTTCATTGATGATACCTTTCCAACGAGATATCGTGTGCCCCAAACGAATATAATATGCCAAATTTATTCCCTTGGAAAGTTGATATACCAAACTACCCAAAACGGGGTCCACAAAATTGTTGGCTTTTCATCTTTCAGGGTTAGGGTTTTGGACTTTATTTATGTTAAAAAGGTATTTAGAGCCTCATTGTAATCCATCTTCTTGCGAATGTGATTATCCTTCACATCTCTTCTTATAAATAAGTTTTCCACCATTTGTTGGCACACGGGCAGACCCAGGGTTCAACGCTACAACAGCGCACCAACAAAACCCTAACTATCAGCCCTTTTGGCAACACCTGTGAAGCAGATGAAGTCTCACCCGAGGTAGAGGAAGGGGTGGTTGCAGGACTTAGATGTTTGCAACCTTAGCTGGGAAACAAATCTATGATTGAACTACTTAATAGAGCACTTAGCACTTTCAGTTCATCAATATTTAACCAATATCTACTTCGCGGATAAAACAGAGTATCGCAGCATTCACCCAGATCTAACGTATCTAAGCACTTAGCATAAAGAAATAGATCAGATCTAGCAGATTCAAGCACTAAGCAAGTTCACATAGGTCAGATCTAGCATCCATACTCATCGTAAGCACAAAGCATAAACAGATCTATCTATCTATCTATGTCAAGCACTTAGCAGATAACACATAAATACACCAACACATCGCACAAAGCAGAGCAACACAACATATACGTGGTTTACCCCCACCCTGGGGCTACGTCCACCAAATCTTCTTCTTTATTATATTCTTCAATCAGATACATGTACAGAGCCACAAAAAACTTACTCTGCATAGGACAGGAGGTATGCGCACTTCGCTAGATCCTCCTTCCTTGCGTTACAGCACAAAGCCTTCCATAGTCTGTTACCACCTTCCGCACTTAGTTCTGCAGGTCTCTCACAATATGCACAAAGCATCTACAAACCATACTTTCACTTAGCACACATCACATAGATGCCTCTATCTCCATATCTATCCTTACATCGCCTAGACATCTATTTATATATTACAAAATAGGCCTAAGCATGGGTAAACTCATGGGTCGACATCCCATGCCTGTTACATAATCCCAAAACCCAATAGGACCCAAAAAGGGGCCAAGATCCTATGATCTCCGCTTCATCTTGCACTCTGTCTTTGACAGGCTATCGAAGTCCAAAATAGGTCAAAATTTGACCAAGGATCTACCAAAACTTGGTCAAGGGCCAACAGGCCCCCAACACTCACCTGTGACTCATCTCGAGTCACTCCGATGTAGGAAGTTCTACTTCAAAAGCCTCGAGATTGGCTCAAGCTCCTTTGACTTGTTGTTGTGATACATCTTCTTATTCAGCAAACTATTGGATGACTGCATCATTCATGGGTCCTTCTAGGTGTTGTTCAACTACATTAACAAACTGATCTAGTTCTACTCCTCTTCTTTCTACTTCTGTAAAAAATTGGTAAGCCTTGTCTTGTACAGGTTGGAGCCTCTGATTTACTTCCAAAACTCTGCTCTAAATAGCATGAATCTGCTTTTGGGTGGTGCGCTTCTCTTGATATATCTTCATTCTTTCCACAACTGACAGGGGCTCTAGCTGTGCCTGTATCGTTTCGACTTGATACTTCACCTCTTGGAGCTGTGACTCTAGTTCTTTCAAATCTAGTTTCTCAGCAAGTTGCTCGTATGTCAAGGCACTACGATCACTCAGTTCCCTGCATTCCATGGCAAGGGCCTTTAGTCTCTCAACTGTGCTCCTGGCAGTTGCTTCTCTTTGGTCCTTCACATCTTGTGGGGTCTTGGGCACTGTGCACAGTTCTAATTCTGCGATGCATTACTATAGCTGCTGGATTACTTCTTGAAGGTGCTCTACTTGCTGTGTAACTCAGTCTTATGCCTTTATTTCTACGACTGTCACAAAGAGAAGTGCTTTGTTGACCGCTTCCTTTACTTCGAGTTGCTCGGTGAGCAATCGTTCTTTTCCTTGTTGTATCTGTGCTTTTTCTTCATCGAACTTTGATTGGAGGGAAATCTTTTCTTGTTCTGCAGCTCGACGTTGTTCTACAAGTACTCTTTGTACTTGTGTCAAAGCGTGGGTGGCTTTTTCTATTTCCTCTTGTGATCATCGAAGGCGAGCTTCGACTTTATCAGCTAACCAGTGGGTTTGTGGGTTGGCTCGTCTCCCAGCTCTGGTGTTCCCAATGGAATAGGCGTAGTGGAGACTGCATAACTGGACTGTAGTGCCTGCTATACCCCTCAGAGTTCAACCTCAATCCTATCATACATTGCTTCATGATTGGCCTCTTGTTTTTCTTCTATTTCTAATGAAGCATCACTCATGGCTGCTATGAGGAAGTCGAAGTCATCGGAGGTAAAGACAATCTGCATCATGTTCATGGAGGATTTTGATTTCTTCCAAGAAGAGGGTTTCAGAGGCGAACCCTTCCTCTTCTTCAGGGGATCAACCTTGTCTCCTTTCTTCTGCTCGACTTCTTTATCATCCAACTCTTCACCATCACCTCCTTGCTCTGGTGATATGGAAGCAGTCTTCACTGATGCACTGTCTAATTCTTGGACCCCTTCGGTCTTCTTTGTCCTACTAGGTTCGGGTGTATCCTACGCAGTTTCTGGGTTGTCGATGTTGGATATCTCTGCGGGGTTTGTGGGGATAAGGATGTCAACAGACCATTCCTTAGTAATCTCCTCCAGGTCCTCCTCCGTCAGCTTGTAGTAGGACTAGATATGTTTCTTATGTTCATTGGCTCACGTTGTGATATAAATGAAATGTCGATCTGCGTTGAACTTCATCAAAGGCTACAACTACTGTAGACTATTCGGGGTCATGTGAGGTTCAAACTAGATGGCTCTCTTCAGCTAATTGTAGTAGGTATGAGAAACATCATTTGACTGCCATTGTTTTTTCATATCTCTTGAATACCAAAGTGTACTAAACTTCATGGTCGGCGGCTCAAATGGCTCGATGTCGGGGAAGGTTGCACCTTCCAGCATCTCCCAAGTGACAAATGTGATAAGGATCAAAATCCAACTAAAATGGAATTCATAACCTTGATCTTGCGCTTCTATGTAATATAGTTCCAACTGATTCACCAGGTACTTCACCCAGTTCATCTGTAGGCCTTTCACGTACTTCCCTACGAGGTCGAATACGAAGCCAGTAACTTGGGTAGGTCAGTTCTTTCTTACTAAGTTTTTTGCAATAAACTAACAGGTGAGGCACATTGTGCCACTCTAGATAGAAGCTACCTTGTAGCATCACTTCCCCTTCTCGACATCGTCGTAGGTTTCCTTGATCCTTTGTGCTAGAGCATGATCCAGGGATTTTCCTGGATAAAAATCCTGTGGATTAGGTCCTTGCATACTCAATCCCATGATCTGATTGATCAGTGTTGGATCAAATGTAATGTGGTGGTCGTGCCACAAATAACCGCCATGGTAACAGGAAAGAAACAACTTGACACGTGCATTCACCTCCTGGTGCCTTCTGAAGTGTGGTATCTTCATGATGTTCAACAGGGTGGACTGCGCAAGGTTCATCATCCACGACTAGAAAATTATCTTTGAATTCTTCCCTTTTGTTCTCATCAGGTACTTATGTGGGACGAGCATGTTATAGAATTTTTGGTCGCCAAGGTTGAAGTCGTTGAACTTCAATGCTGCAATCTTGTCTTGGTTTTCTCAAATTGTGTAGATCCCTTTCGGGAGGTACGTCGTGATCAAGGTGTATTTGAAATCTCTGGGCACGCTATCTTGATTTACTGCGCCACTCATAGGTGGTATGTAGGCGGGTAATATAGTCGGGATCAATTTGGCATTCGCTAGATCGTCCCTGTGCTTGGTTCTCTTTCAATATGATGGCCAAGATGGTTCGGCTCTGCGAGTAGTCAACGGAGATGCTTGCATTGTTCTTGTGGATGAATCTCGTACACCTACATATAATCCTCTCTCTGACATGACTCCTTCATTCATCAGGTCAAGGAGTACTTATGTCACAGATTCTTCTACTGCGTTGAGTTCCTCGGACATACGCGCTTGGGATTAACTAGATCGGGTTCAAGATTAACCTAGACACTGCAATGGAACAGATGGAAACAATGTGATGATCACTGTGCAAAATCAACTTAGTTTGCGAGCTCAAATTCTTGGTTAGAAAAAGTTTTATCGGCGCATGGTGCAACAGGATAAATAGGTAGCTCGACAATGGGTCACTTGCAATGGGCATGAAGCCTTCATTAACTCTGTTATGTCCATTATGGCACGGTCCCAATGGTCTAATGGCAAGTTGTCTGATCATAAATTCCTTTCTACCTGTTCGGAGTGTCGCTCGAACGGTTATAATGTCCCCAACGACTATATTGCTTCGCCATGGCGAAGTGCCATGTGTTGTTGTTCTGATATCCCAGCGAAGCTCCAATTTTGCAAATTTTCCTTCTGCAGGGTTCCTTCTGGATCTTTCTGTAACTTTTCGATCTTAGCTCTCTTCTTACTTAGTTTTCTAGCCTTCTTTCAAGTGAGCTTCATCTTGGTATTCCTTTTCCCATTCTGATTCTTATCTTTTTTTGACATAGTGACTTCGCACTGTTGAGATTCTTTTCTAGGATTCAAGGGTAATACTCCTTCTTTATTTGGGATAGGTATTTCAGTCTTTTGTGGGTCCTCTAGTGTTCTTGCAACTTCGACATTTATGTTGTTGTTGTTAAATAGCTGCGATCTATTCTCCTATGCTTTAATCAAGTGTGTGATTCTTCTAGTTATAAAATATTTTAACCCTTGCTTTTTCTGTTCTAAGACCTCTTCTTCTTCCTTCTTTCTGGCTTGATCTTTTTCAATCCAAGGTTTTCCTAGTAACATGATAAATGGAGCGTTCTCCTCAATAAATTTAATTATCTCAAAATCTTCTTTTGTCGAAGTTCTGTTGGCACTCATAGGTATCTGCACAAGCTTCCCACATAGGGTTACCAGTTTTCCTCTGAATAATCCTATTCCTCCCAGTGAAGGAATCATAGCAGGATTTCCTAAAAGTTCCCAGGTTCTTTTGTCATAACATTCACCTGTTTTTTCTCATCCAGAACACAGTCAACGTTGAATTCTCTTATTCTTGCTTCAATGCATTATTTTTCTTTGAAGATCTCTGATAATCTGACATGTCGGTGGTCATTCACGGTTTCTTTCATTTGTCGCAATACTTTCTCTGATTCTTTCTAGGATTCTGCCATAATCTTAGTTTCTGGATTTCCCTTAGGGTTTTCTTGGTTCAGATTCATTCTTTTAACTTTAGCAATCATTCTAGGGCAATCCAATACGTCATGGTCCATATCCTTACAACAAAGACAACTAGGTCTTCTCCCAGGGAATTCCTTAGCAAGATGTCCCGGTCTTCTGCAACTATAAGAAAGGGCTAATCGTCTATTTATTTTAAATGATCTCCATCCTTTCCTGTACTGCGTGCTAGGATCATAGGAGCTAACCTACAAAAAATTCTTTCTAGGATCCTGCATCCATTTGTTAGTCCAAATATTCTTTCTATGCATAGGTATAACATATCTTTCACTATTAGATCTACTCATATCAAATCTTCTTTCATCTATTAGTACCCTAGTTTTCAAACTAGGATAGACTCTATCAAACATACTTAGATCCATGTTTTAGAAACAAACATTTCTACTTATCTTACTTCTACAGAGTACAAAGCTTTCAGATCTAAAACTTTTCACTATTCTTACCTTTATCAGAGCACAGAGCTTGCAGATCTTACCTCTTTTCTTGGCACAAAGTTTCACAAGTCAAGTAGAATTTTGTGTACTAGGGAAACAGGTCTATGCATGGAGCTTTCACATTTTTCAGGTCGAATCTTTGCACAAAGCTTCTTCTTTCTCAGTTCCCAGCAATCACAGTTTTAGGTCCCAGCAACGGAACCATTTTTTGGCACAGGGGCAGACCCAGGGTTCAACACTACAACAGCGCACCAACAAAACCCTAACTACTGGCCCTTTCGGAAACATCTACGAAGCATATGAAGTCTCACCCGAGGTAGAGCTAGGGGTGGTTGTAGGACTCAGATGTCTGCAACCTTAACTGGGACACAGATCTATGATTGTACTACTTAATAGAGCACTTAGCACTTTCAATTCATCAATATTTAACCAATATCTACTTCGTAGATAAAACAGAGCATCACAACATTCACCCATATCTAATGTATCTAAGCACTTAGCATAAAGAAATAGATCATATCTAGCAGATTCAAGCACTAAGCAAGTTCACATAGGTTAGATCTAGCATCCAGATTCATCATAAGCACAAAGCATAAACAAATCTATCTATCTATCTATGTCAAGCACTTAGCAGATAACACATAAATACACCAACACATCACACAAAGTAGAGAAACACAACATATACGTGGTTCACCCCCACCCTAGGGCTACGTCCACCAACTCTTCTTCTTTATTATCTTTTTTAATCGGATTCATGCATAGAGCCACAAAAACCTTACTCCGCATAGGACAAGAGGTCTACGCAGTTTGCTAGATCCTCCTTCCTTGTGTTACAGCACAAAGACTTCCACAGTATGTTACCACCTTCTGCACTTAGTTATGCAGGTCTCTCACAGTATGCACAAAGCATCTACAAACCATACATGCACTTAGCACACATCAAATATATGCCTCTATATCCATATCGATCCTTACATCACCTAGACATCTATTTATATATTACAAAATAGGCCTAAGCATGGGTAAACCCATGGGTCCACATCCCATGCCTCTGACATAATCCCAAAACCCAAAAAGGACCCAAAAAGGGGTCAAGATCTTGTAATCTCCACTTCATCTTGCACTCCATCTTTGACAGGCTGTCAAAGTCCAAAATAGGTCAAACTTTGACCAAGGATCTCCAAAACTTGGTCAACGGCCAACACCATTCTAGCGAGTTTTTCACTCTGTATTTTTACAGTCTTGTACATTTCACTCATTAATAGAAATTGTGTATTACTGTATCTTTGTGCTTATGGTTATATCTCTGAAAAATATTTTTTATATTATTGGATATCTGATATATATATATATATATATATATATATATACATTTCTTTATTATATCTCCTCTCTCATTTCGTGCCGAAAATAATCTGGATCAATGGTATTAGACAAGGCTACTCTTGATCGTTTTTTTTTAGTGCATGTCCCCGACGAGGTCTGAGTATAGCAAGTTTGGTATCTATTTTGTCTCTTTGGAGGAAAATCTCTCTTTCACACCCAAGAAACCCTCCATGGTGGAAGAAAAGAAAAATGACAAAGTAGACGATTATATTAATATGTTGTTTGAGCAAGCTCTCATGCAAAAGAGGGGATGAAATGATGGATAATTTTTCCCACATCCTTCAATGCTTGCCGATAAAAATCAGCGCGTCTTCATCAAGTTCCCACTTTGAAGTTACCTCACCTTTGAAGATATAATTTAATTTGGATATTCTCATATCTGAAGGACATATAGATATAGATGCTCTAGAAAAATGGTTAAATATGCTAGAAGGTTATTTCTTTGTTCACAATTTTTCCAACAGGGAAAAGATCACCTTTTCACACCTTAAATATCTCCCCCATGTCAAACATTGGCGGCAAACTTACTAGGATCAAAGTTCCACAGAGGAGTCTCGAATATGTGGGCCGAGCCCACTTGAGATTTTTTTGTGGATGTGGTCAAGGAACAATATTACCTTGTTGGTAACTACGATGGCCAGTACATGAGATGGACCACACTGCTTCAAGAGAGGGGCCAAACAATGCCAGAGTTCACCAACACCTTTCATACCTTGCGCACCAAGCTGGGTATCAAATTGTCTGAGAATAATTTGTTTCTAAAATACTGTGGGGCTCTACATAGGTACATCCAAACTGAAATAGAGTTTCTAGACATCTCATCATTGGGAGTTGTCTATCGATACGCTATCAAAATTGAGCAAAAATTTAGTCACCAGAACAAATGGGAGTTCAGTTATGCAAATACACAACAACCAAAGTATGATAAAGACGGCCCTAAAAAATAGCCTCCCGAAAATAAGTCCAAGCCACAGGAAAAGAAGGTTCACGGGAAGACGAAAAGGGACACTGGAAAGTGGTGTGATTTCCATAGAAGCCCATGGCACAACACTGATGAATGTCGCTCAAAACAATCATGTGTGGCCGAGATCAAAGACAAGGAGTCGAACACTAATTCAAAATATGATTTAGAAAATAATGGAAAAAGATAGATCATTGACGCAAACCCCACTGCTACTGTCACGACCGCAACAATTCAACCAGAAGAACCAACAGATCCTGAAGAAGGGGAATGCCTCTTCCATTCACATATTTGGGTGAAGGGGACCCCATTGCATTTCATTGTTGATAGCAGAAGCAAGAATAACCTCATCTCAACAGAGGTTGTCAAATAGTTGGGATTGTCGACAACATCACACCCACATCCATAGAACATCGAGTGGCTTCTTCAGGGATGAGATCTTTGTGTCAGCCATAGTGTCTATTTTCATATGGTATCCATCCCTTCAAGGATAAAGTATTATGCAATGTTTCCCTATTGGATGTCTATGATGTTCTTTTTGGCCAGCCATATATGTGGAAGTGACATGCTATTTATGAGTCTCGACCCTGTCGTGTCATTTTTACTCTCGGGGATCATCTCTACAGAATACCAGAGGTAGTTCCAACTATTGTCCCACCTAAACAGTTTCCCAAGGTATTATATCCTACTACAAAATTCAGTTTCTTCACAGTTTGTTCAAAAGGTGAACAGAAGAACACCGCAACCACTGCAAACTGGGTCCAAGTACCTTATGTCCAACAGAAGCAGGTCAACAAGATTGAAGCAAAGTGAAAGGATTCCTTCTACACACAGTCATCTCATATATCCAGTCTATTTAAAAAGGTACAAACCTTCCATCCATAGGTTTGTGGCAGCCTTCAACAAGCTAAATAGTGCAACTTCTCCAGCAAGGCACGCAGCTCATCAAGATGTAGATTCAACAAACATTTTTCCCTCTCCCCCAGCCACTCAATGCAATAGAGAACATTGGTTCCTAATGAGTGAGGATTGATCCAAGTGGATGTTAGTGACCACACACCTATTCCAACTTGCTCAAAAAAATCTTCTGGCAATTTACTATTTTTAGCAGCTTTTCGGTTCATAAACTTTTGGGGCCATTTGAGGGCCTAAATGAAGTTTTTTCATGATAAAGCACCTCAATGATATTCAAATGATTTGATTGAGCCTCCAAAATGAATCTCCTCCATGATACCTTTCCAATCAACTATTGTGCGCCCCAAACGGAGATCTTATGTCAAAGTTACGCCCTCTGGAAGTTGATACACCAAACTACCCAAAACAATGTCCACAAAGTTATTTCCTTTTCATCTTTCGGGGTTAGTGTTTTGGACTTTATTTGTGTTAAAAAAGCCTTTAGAGCCTCATTTTAATCCAACTTATTGCGAATGTGAGTAGTTTTCACATCTCTTCTTAGAGATAATTTTCCATCATTCTAACAAGTCTTTCACTATGTATTTTTACAGTATTGTACATTTCACTCATTAATAGAAATTGTGTATTACTATATCTCTGTGTTTATGGTTATATCTCTAATAAATATATGTTATATTATTGGATATCTTATATATATATATATGTACATTTCTTTATTATACCTACGCTCTAATTTCATACCGAAAATAATCTGGATCAGTGGTATCAGAGATTATTGTGCGCCCCAAACGGAGATCGTATGCCAAAGTTACGCCCTCTAGAAGTTGATACACCAAACTACCCAAAATGATGTCCACAAAGTTGTTTCCTTTTAATCTTTTGGGGTTATGGTTTTGGACTTTCTTTATGTTAAAAAATCCTTTAGAGCCTCATTTTAATCCAAGTTCTTGTGAATGTGAGTAGCCGTCACATCTCTTCTTAGAGATAAGTTTCCACCATTCTAACGAGTCTTTCACTACGTATTTTTACAGTCTTGTACATTTCACTCATTAATAGAAATTGTGTATTACTATATCTCTGTGTTACTGGTTATATCTATGATAAATATATGTTATATTATTGGATATCTTATATATATCTGTACATTTCTTTATTATATCTCTGCTCTAATTTTATACCGAAAATAATATGTATCAGTGGTATCAGAGCAGGCTGCTCTTAATCGTTTTTCAATGCATGTTCCCGACAAGGTCTGAGTATAGCAAGTTGGGTCTTGAGCTTGTCTCTCTTGAGGACAATCTCTCTCGCACACCCAAGAAACCCTCCATGTCAGAAGAAAATAAAAATGACAGAGAAGACAATTCTATTAATTTGTTACTTGAGAAAGATCTCACGCGGCAGAGGGACAAAATGATGGAGAATTTTTCCCACATATTTCAATGCATGTCGATAAAAACTAGCATGTCTTCATCAAGTGGCCACTTTGGAGGTACCTCACCTTTCAAGGTACAATTTAATTTGGATATTCTCGTATTTGAAGGACAGATAGATGTGTATGCCCTAGAAAAATGGTTCAATCTCCTAGAAGGTTATTTCTCTGTTCACAATTTTTTCGATAGGGAAAAGATCACCTTAGCACTCCTTAAAGCTCTCCCCCATGTCAAACATTTGCGGGAAATTTACTAGGATCAAAGTTCCACAGAGGATTCTAGGATCAAAGGAACGATATTACCCTGTTGGTAAATATGATGACCAGAACATGAGATGGACCACGATGCATCAAGAGAGAGGCCAAGTAGAGATAGATTTCACCAACACCTTTCATACCTTTCGCAAAAATCTAGGTATCAAATATTTTGAGCGGCATTTTGTTCTCAAATACCATGGAGCTCTACATAGGTACATCCAAACTGAAATGGAGTTTCTAGACATCTCATTGCTAGGAGTTTCCTATGGATATGCTATCAAAATCAAGAAAAAATTTAGGCACCAGAACAAATGGGAGTTTGGGTCTGCAAATCCACAACAACCAAAGTATGATAAAGACGACCCTAACAAACAGCCTCCTGAAAGCCAGTCCAAGACACAAGAAAAGAAGGGTCACGGGAAGATAAAGAAGGACACTGGAAAGTGGTGTGATTTCCACAAAATCCCCTGGCACAACACTGATGAATGTCGCACAAAAAAATCATTGGTGGTCGAGATCAAAGACAAGTAGTTTAAATATGATTTAGAATCTGATTCAAAACATAATGGAAAAAGAAATATCATCCATGCATACCCCACTGCTATTATCGAGACCACAACAATTCAAACAGAATAACCAACAGATCTGAAAGAGGGGGAAAGCCTCTTCCATTCAAATATCTAGGTGAAGGGGACCCCATTACATTTCATTGTTGATAGAAGAATCCAGAAGAACCTCATCTTAGCAGAGGTCATCAAACAGTTGGGATTGTCGACTAAACCACACCCGCAGCCATACAACATCGGGAGGCTTCTCCAACGATGAGATCTTTGTTTCATCTAGTAATGTCGATTGTCATACAACATCCAACCCTTCAAGGATGATGTATAATGTGGCGTTTCCCCATTGGATGTCTATGATGTTTTTTTGGGCCAACCATATATGTGGAAGCGCCATGTTATTTATGAGTCTCGACCCCGTAGTGTCATTGTTACTCTGGGGGGTCATATCTACAGGATACCAGAGGTAGTTACAACTACTATACCACCTAAACAATTTGAAAAGGTAGTATCTCATACTCCAAAATTCAGCTTCTTCACAGTTTGTTCAAAAGGTGAACAGAAGAACACCGCAACCATTGCAGCCTTAGTCCAAGCACCTTTTGTCCAACAAAAGTAGGTCGACAAGATTTAAGAAAAGAGAAATGATTCCTTCTGCACATAGTCATATCATCTAGCCAAACTGGTTAAAAAGGTCTAACCCTTCCATTTTTAGGTTCGTGACAGCCTTCAACAAGCTAAGCAGCACAACCTCTCCAGTAAGGCAAGCAGTTCATCAAGATGTAGATTCAGCAAACACTTTTAACTCTCCCCCGGCCACTCAACACAATGGAGACCATTGCTTCCTAATGAGGGAGTATTTTTCCAGGTGGATATCGGTGGCCACCCACCTATTCTAACTGGCTCAAAACAATCTTCTGGAAATTTACTATTTTTAGCAGTTTTTCGGTTCCTAAACTTTCAGGGCCATTTTGAGTGCTTGAATGAATTTTTTTTAGTATTTAGAAACTTAATGATGGCCAAAAGATATAATTGAGTCCCCAAAATGAATCTTCTCTAAGATACCTTTCCAACAAGCTATCATGTGCCCCAAACAGAGATTGTATGCCAAAGTTACGCCCCGGGAAAGTTGATACACCAAACTACCCAAAGCGGAATCCACAAAACTGTTGACTTTTCTTCTTCCAGGGTTAGCGTTATCAGATTTATTTATGCTAAAAATGCCTTTAGTGCCTCATTGTAATCCATATTCTTGTGAATGTGAGTAGCCGCCACATCTCTTCTCAAAGATAATATGCCACCATTCTAGCCTATAACTAGTCTGGAGGATACACTACTAGAGGCACAGTTGATGGCCATCAAGAAAGTCGACGATCACTTCACCAAGATAGTTCAGTTCGTGTCCAAAGTAATGGAACCTCATGAATATATAGTTATGTAGAATAAATAGTTGGTAGTCCGCGCTGCCGATTTTCAACTGATAACTGGACAGTTGTACAAGATGGGACCACATGAGATCTTGAGGAGATGTGTTATGGAGGTAGAAAGACCACTGATTCTGGCAGAAGCACATGAAGGCATCACTGGAGGACACTATGCAGGAAAAGCCACAGCGCAGAAGATCCTCAGAGTCAGCCTTTGGTGGCCTACTTTACACAAGGATGCTAAGGAATATTACAAGGCCTGTGATATATGTCAGAGAGTAGGAAAGCCTTCTAGAAGAGATCAGATGCCTTTGGAACCACAATTAACATTGCAAGTATTCAAAAAATGAGCCATTGATTTTGTGGGACCTATTAACCCACCAGGAAGGCGCAGAGGAGCAAGATACATTATTACTGTGATAGATTATTTGACCAGATGGGCAGAAGCAAGAGCAGTTAACGACTGTAGTGCAGCTACATCTACACAATTTATTTTTGAGGATATCATAACTAGATTTGGATGCTCAAAGATCCTCATGAGTGATCAAGGAACACATTTCATCAATAAAACTATTGAATCCTTGACGCAGAAATTCAAATTTCACCATCAGGGGAGAACCCCATACCACCCACAGGCGAATGGTACAATCGAAGCTTTCAATAAGATCTTGGAGACAACACCGATGAAGATTTGCAGTGTGAACAGAGACGATTGGGATTTAAGAATTCCAGTAGTGTTATGGGCCTACAGAAATACATGCAAGAAGTTAACAACGCAAACCTCATTTAAGTTAGTATATGGCTTAGAAGCAATGGTACCTATGGAATACTTGGTTTCTAGTTTAATAATTGCAACATTCACAGGTATGGATGACACCGACGTTGTTCAAGACATGTTTGCGCAGTTGCTAGAACTGAAAGAAGACAGGTTTATTGCAGGATTTCATCAGTAGGTACAAAAAGAAAGAGAAAAGGCTTACCATGACAGAAATATCAAGAGGAAGGCACTCAAGTAAGGAGACTTGGTGTTGTTATATGACAGCAAGTTCATGAAGCATCCAGGGAATTTCATGACACATTGGCTAGGACCATTTGAGGTTTCCTACATCACAGAGGGAGGAGCTACACAGTTGAATACCCTTAATGAAGAATGGAAGGATGGATTAGTGAATGGGAGTCGGTTGAAATTGTATTATGACAACCAGTTGCCTCGCAGCTCTCAATAGAATGAAAGGAGGAAGGTTCTAGGTACCAGGTGCAGTTGAAACTAGGTACCAGACACAAAGAAGACAGTCTGCACATGATAGGGAGGGACAGAGAAGAAAGCATAGGCTGCTCCATGCAGTCTGTAGTCCAAGTAAAACAGAAGGTTCAGTATTGTAGTGACTCGGGACGAGTCACATGTGAGTGTTGGGGGCCTATTGGCCCTTGGTTAGATAAGGAAGCAAATATTAAGGAAGAAAGGAAAAGTACGAACTACACAGAAGGCACACAAACCAAGGAAGGGTCAAAGTGAGAAAATAAGCAGAAAAGAAGGAGAAATGAAAGGAAAAGCTAGTCGTTGGAAGAGAAGATCAAGGAAGGTAAAGTAGTAAGGAAGATGGATCGTGGAAAACTCAGCAAGTGGAAGAATACATCAACGAGTTCTTTGGAGCACCTCATAGGAAATAAGGAAAGACAGGCTAGTGAAGCACTAAAAAACAGGTCAAGTTGACCTAGGGTTTTGGATCTAGGGTTTTGACACCTAAACATTTTCCATGTAATGTATAAATAAAGGTCTAGGAGAGTCGAGAGGGATTACTCAATAGTTGGTTCATTGACACTATGACAGTGTTATTCATTATTGAGTGTTGTTGTTGAGAATGTTATTGAGTCTATATTGTAAGATCTTCAGCTGGGTGTGAAGATTAACCCTGTAGGGAAGGGAGAAAGAGGTACAAAGAGAGAGAAATCTGCAGCTAAGTGCACAGATAGAACTGTATGTTTTCATATAATATATCAAGAAACATAGTTTTGTGGATATATCCCTAGGGAGAGGGTGAACCACGTATATATTATTTTTCTATGTGATGGATGTTGTGTTATTTGTTATCTGCTATACTCTATTGCATTGTTGTGTTAGATAAGGAATATAACTATGCGAAGTAGGCTTAAGTGTGGTAAAGAGTAACTATATTGTTGTGTGTTATTATCCTGGAATCACTTTGCATTTCCTCTAGTTGTAGACACCTGTGTCCTGCAACCCCCTATTGCAACTTCGGGTGAGACTGCATCTGCTCTGCAGGTGTTGCTGAAACTGCCAGTAGTTAGGGCTTGTTGGTGCGTTGTTAGAGTTGAACCCTGGGTCTTCCCCTGTGCCAACAAGTCTCTCACTCTGTATTTTTAGAGTCCTGTCATTTTTAGAGTCTTGTACTATATATCTGTGTTTATGGTTATATCTCGGATAAATATATGTTATATTATTAGATATCTGATATATATCTGTACATTTCTTTATTATATATCCGCTCTCATTTCCTGCCAAAAATAATCTGGATCAGTTGTATTAGAGTAGGTTGTCTTAATCGTTTTTTCAGTGCATGTCCCCGACCCGATGAGGTCTGACTATAGAAAGTTGGGTCTCGATCTTGTCTCTCTTGAATACAATCACTCTCGCACGCCAAAGAAGCCCTCCATGGTGGAAGAAAAGAAAAACGACAAAGGAGACAATTCTATTAATCTATTTCTTGAGAAATCTCTCACGCGACAAAGGGAGGAAATGATGGATAATTTTTCCCACATCCTTCAATGCATGCCGATAACAACTAACGCGTCTTCATCAAGCAACCTCTTTGGAGGTACCTCTCCTTTCAAGGTACAAGTTAATTTGGATATTCCCGTATTTGAAGGATGTATAGATGCAGATGCCCTAGAAAAATGGTTAAATCTGCTAGTAGGTTATTTCTCTGTTTAGAATTTTTTCGGTAGGGAAAAGATCACCTTTGCACTCCTTAAAGTTCTCCCCCAGGTCAAACATTGGTGGGAAACTTACTGGGAGAAAATTTCCATAGAGGATTCTGGAATATATGGGTTTGAGCCCACTTTGTCTTTTTTTGTGGATGTGATCAAGGAACAATATTACCTTGTTGGTAACTATGATGACCAGTACATGAGATGGACCAAGATGCACCAAGAGTGGGGCCAAGCAGTGCCAAATTTCACCAACACTTTTCATACCTTGTGCACCAAGATGGGTATCAAATATTCTAAGTGGCATTTGGTTCTGAAATACCATGGGGATCTACATAGGTACATCCAAAATGAAATGGATTTTTTGGACATCTCATCGTTGGGAACTGCCTATTGATATGTTGTCAAAATCAAGCATAAATTTAGGCACAAGAAAAAATGGGAGTTTGGGTCTACAAATATGCAACAACCAAAGTATGATAAAGATGACCCTAACAAACAGCTTCCTAAAAACTAGTCCAAGCCACAAGAAAAGAAGTGTCACAAGAAGATGAAGAAGGACACTGGAAAGTGGTGTGATTTCCACAAAATCCCATAGCGCAACACTGATGAATGTCGCTCAAAAAAATCAGTGATGTTTAAGATCAAAGACAAGGAGCCGAAACTTGATTCAAAAAATAATGGAGAAATACAGATCACCGACACAGACCCCACTGCTACTATTGCAACCGCAACAATTCAACAAGAAGAACCAACAGATCCAAAAGAGGGGGAACGCCTCTTCCATTCACAGATGTGAGTGAAGGGAACCCCATTGAATTTCATTGTTGATAGCGGAAGCCATACAAACCCCATGTTAGTAGAGGTCGTCAAACAATTGGGATTGTCGACAACACCACACCCGCATCCATATGACATTGGGTGGATTTTCTAGGGATGAGATCTCTGTGTCAGCAAGCAGTGTCGATTGTCATATGGCATCGAGCCCTTCAAGGATGAGGTATTATGTGATGTTTCCCCGTTGGATGTCTGTGATGTTCTTTCGGGCCAGCCATATATGTGGAAGCGCCATGCTATTTATGAGTCTTGACCTCGTATCCAATTGCTTTCCCACCTAAATAGTTCCATAAGGTAGTATCTCTTACTACAAAATTTATCTTCATCACAGTCTGTTCAAAAGGTGAACATAAGAACACTGCAACCATTGTAACCTCAATCCAAGCACCTTCTATCCAGTAGAAGCAGGACAAAAAGATTTAAGTAAATCAAAAAGATTCCTTCTTCACACAGTCATATCATGTTTCCAAACTAGTTAAAAAGGTCCACCCTTCCAGCCATAGGTTTGTGATATCCTTCAACAAGCTAAGCAACGCAACTTCTCCAGCAAGGCAAGCAGCTCATCAAGATGCAGATTTAGCAAACACTTTTCCCTCTCGCCCGGGAACTCAATGCAATGGATACCATTTCTTCCTAAGGAGGGAGGATTGATCCAGGTGGATATCGATGGCCACCCACCTATTCCAACCATCTCAAAACAATGTTATGGCAATTTACTATTTTTAGCAGTTTTTTGGTTCCTAAACTTTCAAGGCCATTTTGAGGGCCTAAATGAAGTTTTTTTGGGATAGAGCACCTCAATCATAGCCAAAGGATTTGATTGATCCCCCAAAATGAATCGCATCGACGATACATTTCCAACGAGCTATCGTGCACCCCAAATGAAGGTCGTTTTCCAAATTTATGCCCCTAGGAAGTTGATACACCAAACTACCCAAAACAGGGTCCACACAACTGTTGGCTTTTCATCTTCCGGGGTTAGGTTTTTTGGCTTTCTGTATGTTAAAAATGCCTTTAGCACCTCATTATAATCCATCTTCTTGTAATTTTAGTAGTCGTCACATCTCTTCTCAGAGACAAGGTGCCACCATTCTAGCGAGTCTTTCACTCTGTATTTTTACATTCTTGTACATTTCGCTCATTAATAGAAATTGTGTATTACTGTATCTCTGTGTTTATGGTTATATATTTAATAAATATATGTTATATTATTTGATATATGATATATATCTGTACATTTATTTATTATATTTATGCTCTCATTTCGTGCCAAAAATCATTTGTATCACCAATAGCCTTCCAACATGCCAATGGCATAACGCAAGTTGATGCACCCTCATCTACCACCGTACGAAAAATATTCTATTTCAACGATTTCATGGCATAAAAAAACATTATCTGGAAGGATACATGGTAAGTAAAATGAGGTTTTTGATCGCAAGAGTAAAAAACAATAGTTCTTGAGCTACTTGGCTCAACAACACCCAAAGTAGAAAGTAATGCTTTTATTTGTGAGGGGAAACTCTAGAGAAATTCTAAATAAAACATCGCACAAGGGGTTTGCTCAAGATCTTAAACTATATAATAGTTTGGGGAAGCCCTTGCATTTGTATTATGAGAATATTTCTTAAACACACCTTTGAGGATGTGATTCGTTGTTTCTCCCATGCTCTTCTCAATGTGAAGAGGAGGCAATGGGTTGGAAGCTTCTTTTCTTTTCTCAGCAGATTTAGGAATTCCTTAATCATGAGCCCTGGTATTAATATGAGCATATGATCTCATCATGTATACATTTGAAACTCTGGTATTAGCATTAAGTGTGGGGGCACCCTGATTTCCCCCAGGCGCGGTTGTGGATGAGGAATCTTGTGCCATATTATGCCCTTGAGGAAAAGGGTTAGTTAACATAGCAGGTTGTTGTTGTTCCAAAATATTATGGGCTTCCTCTATCTGAGGGCATTGATGATTCAAGTGGTCATTTGTGCAAAGATTACATGGAAACTTAACCTTTTTCTTCTCGTTTTTCCCTCACCGACATTGTTAGCAACCTTTTTATCATTACCCAATTTTCTCTTTTTGCCTTTTCTCTTTCTTTTCCCATTGGACTGTTGGTTCTCCTTGGGATTTTTCATATCCACACTGTGTACTTCCGACGTGTGGGTGGCAGGGGAAACTATACTAGAATTTTGGTTGGCCATAGTCTATTGTAGTGACAATTGTTGCATTTGGTTGGACAACTGATCTGTGGGCTTTTTTTGTGTTGATCCCACAATGCATTGGCATGAGGCCTCGAATTTGGTTTGGTCAAGTCAAATTTTGAAAATGGTGTGTTAGGAAGAATCTCATAAAGAATGTTGGATTGTGAATAAATCAATTTTAGCTACTGAGCCCTCATTTTAGCCTCCTCCTCAGAAAACACTCCAAAAGTTGCGAAGTCTTTAGAAACACACGGCACCAAAGACTTCAAGAACCACTCGAGAAAGAATGTAGGAGGGACCTTTACTTTAATAAATCTCTTACAATGATTCCATTCTCGAATATGATCCGAGATATGGATAGGCTTAGTTTGTTTCAATTTGGCAAGCAACTCGATGTTGACATCATATCTCATCGGTAGCTCGAAATGGTTCAAGAAAACCATCACCATATCATTAAAGTAAGAATAATCCAAACAATAAAGCTCAATATACAACTTCGTGGCACCCCCTATGAGAGCATGTTGAAACAGTCACAGTTTAATAGATTCATCATTCAACAAATTGGAGGAGCACCATAGGTGAAAAGTTGTAACATGATCACCTGGATATTCGCTAGGATTTCCTTCAAATTTTGGAATATCTGAGGGAAACTTACTAAGCATGGGAGGCCAATGTGGATCATGACAAATAGGGTCATTTTACAACCTTGATAAATATGGAAAATGAAGAGTTTCCAGAAAAGGTA
>ML776724.1:956095-976335 GCA_009831015.1 Picea engelmannii
AGTTTTATCCATTTGACACCAAATTTTAAGACTTATCTCATAAACCTATTGATGGGTTCTGAGCTTGTACTTTAGCAGTCAAAGTGTAACTTTCAGTGCTAAAAAAATGAAAATAACAAACAACTGTATATTTTTTTTCTTTTCAAAGCATCACAAGAGAGAAGGAGGACAAACTAGAGACTGACTCAGGTACTAAACCACTGCCAGGAAGAAGAGATTCGCCAGAATCTAAAGGAGAACCTAAAGATTAAAAGTACACCTTCAACCTTGATAAAAGATAGAAAGAGACAAAGAAAACTAAACAAGAGGATTTATTTGCAAATTCATAAGCAATATGAGACTTAAAAACTTGTCCAACAAGAGTTAACAGACGTTTCTGAGATTCAGGAGTTCCTGACAAACCAAAAGTTTTCTGGGAAAAAGAAAAGTTTTTTTTTTATATAAAACTCCTTAGAATAACAAACACGTGTGATTTTCACAGTTCAACATGCGTATGTCTGCATGTTGTATTGAATTCAGAGTGCGGGTGTATGTGTGATGGGTATACACCAAGTCTTGTATGTGACTGAATAATCTCAAAAAGAGAAAATATTTAGGGGGACCAACCAGGTCAGAAAAGATGGTAAACACATGGAAGATGTCTAGAAACTCTTATAGACTCAGAAAGAATAGAAATCAATAGGAATTCAAACCAAAAATAATCTCCTAACAAGACCCTAGAGAGCTTCCCAAGTGGAGTCACCAATTCTACTATGGGGGGAAATCCTCCTAATCTGGGTCTAGTGACTAGGAAGATCCTTGACATCTTAAAAGACATAAATGCTTCTATTCTACCCAAATCCAACAAAAACCTAACGATAGTTAAGGGAAGAGAGAGAGAATCAAATTATTTAACTTGAGTCCTTCCTTTTGCAGTAGATCCCTTCATGTCACTATTCATCTCGAGTTGCTGGCCTCCTCCCAATGTTGGCCTGAAGAAACTTTAAAGAACACAATATGACAGCACATGCATAACTACCAAGATCATCTAAAGGGTTAGATATTCATGAAAACATTCCATAAATATAAACATAAATACATAAATATCTGGGACAGGAATTTTCTCTTTTATTAATAACAAGATTGGAAGTTACAACCTGAATCTTGCTAGCGCTACTCCATGAACCTCGCCCGGGTTCCTCTACTTTGACTACAAGTGCACCATTACCAATGCATTATCCTCACAACCAACATGCCAATATAGGGAAAAGGGATGGATCGTATAAGGAGGATGGATGGTAGGGAATGTTGAGGATGAAAACTCAGAATGGGATGAAAAAGGATTGGAATTCAAGGGGGGAAATTTGGTAGATTTCTCTTGCCTCTCTTTCATATATCCAAAAGACCCCCCTAGGGCCCTTTTATATGGAGAAAATATGGTTAATCTTTTTTCAGAAGGGATACAGGAGGCAAGATGGTTGTGCAACCTGATATAGCCCATAAACTCCAGCCAAAAGTGTGGAACTTTTTAATTTTTGCAACTTTTTAGAGTATACGCAGGCTATCATGCATGAAACTAGAGTATGTATGCATGGTGCATATGCAGCATGGCATGTACACCATATAAAAAGGTGTTTTTTAAGAGGAACCTCAACAAAAATGAATACCCTTAGAATACCAAATCATCTAGACACATGGCACAATCATTATTTGACACGTGGATTTCCTACATGCATGGACGTGGTTGTACACATCATCATGGAGTCAATGGTCATGTCTTCTTCATCATCAGACTCCATGCAAGTCCTTAGACTTGAGCACTCTGAATACTATGCACTCCAACTAAGAGCCAGGATCTATTTTCTTTGTTGAATCAATGGTTGAGATCACATCGTGCCCTCTCTCATATCTATGGTCCAGATAGTTTCTCGGAGTTCTCCTTCATTGGAGTACATCCTTTTCAGGCATCCAAGGTTTCTCCAACCATCAGAATCTGACGACACTCACTACAACAAATCTAATAGTCCAGACCCCATCGAAGCCACTCTATGATGGATCAATGGTCCTCGTTGACTCTGAGTCTTCTTGCAACCTTGCCTTGGGAACTTCCTTGGCCTTTCTATCTGACCAACGATTTATATCTTTTCATTATGCCCATCTAATTATTGTGATCCCTTTTGGCTTAAACATGGGCTTCACATTCAATTTACAAACTGATTTAGGACCTAATTGTTCAGGGAATTCTTCTAAGTATGTTCTAAGGCTTACTAGGCCTTCAGGAACTCCCACCTTGCTCCGAAAAACCACTAAGGCATTCTATCTTCGCCAATTAGGTGGAGATTTGTGTCCTGCAAGTTGTCCATACCAGGACAAGGGATTCCACAGAAGAATTAAGGCTCTTTGAACTACACAGAGATCTCCCTCAGTGACTGAGACATTCCAATGTTTATCTCAGGGTACCTCTGCCCATTCCTTCTAGTAAGATTTTAAATCATGCAACCATTCAAGGACTTGGAGTCCAAGAGATGTCTTAGGCTTAACAACCCTCTCTGACCTCCCTTGAGACACTATTATGGTTATGGTATAGGGCCTTTGAGGAGGAAGGTTATAGCACTTCCTTCCTCTTGGATCTCTCATTGGTCTCTCATTTTATATGCATGGTTATCTTTTCGCAAGTATCACACTACAATATTTATTACCCGTTAGTACACATAGGAGGCACAAGCATACAATTATATCCATGATTACATTCACAGGAGGGAACCTTTTTTACAGTTCCTTAATCATTCAAGGTAAAATTCAGGGTCCTCCTACTCATATGCACTACACTTGCAATTTCATAAAGATACATTTGTATTCAAGTACAAATGCCTCCCAATGGGACAACACCAAGCCCATAAATAAAGCATGCATGCTCTTGATTACAAATGAAAATATGCATCCATACATTTTAGTTCAATTACACAAGGTATAGAGATACTTATCTGTTATAGGTTATAGCCAACCAATTGAATATGGGTGTACACCTTTCCACCCAACCATAGGCTATGCTTGCTCAATAACTTCAGCAGCAGGCAACCCCCATTCCAGACCATGATACCACCAGGGGACTCTCATAATTGGCTCAACAAGTCAAAGAATGGCAGGGAAGTTAGTCTCCTCCACTCCACTGGCAACACCAAAAGTTTCCTCTCTTTCCATTAAGCTCAAGACCTCCACAGGGTTTATCAAATGCCTTCCTAGTTGGATTTCCTCTACACAAGACAGTCCCTCCACAACTACACTATCCCTTAGTTCCCTCTCCTTCCATTGTCAGTTTCTTTCAAGAAAGCATCAAGCTTGTGGCCCTCTTTTTCTCCAGTCTAGACTTTGGGTCTTCTCTATTCTAGCGCAACCATTCATGTCATGGGCATACAACCTAGTCCTTATTTTGCTAAGGTATGCATTCTAGAGATTCCTTTGTATTCTTACAAGCCTCTTCTTCTACAGCATGAGTCTTTCCTCTCATGGAAGAAAGACCTCCTTCTCAATACCTTCTTAGACCACTTTTCACTATGTCTGCACATGGTTCCTCCACGAAGTCTGCTTCTAGTTCTCTTGCACTGATTCTCTTCTCTTCTTTATTTTAGACCCAAAAATCAGAGCTATCTTTCTCTATTTTTGTGTGCTTCTGAGACCAGAACTCCTCGATTTCTCTCTTCTCTTCCTCCTGCACACACTGTGCCTTCTCTTCTATGTGCACTAAACACAGGAAGGTTCTCAACCTTTCCTCGTTTCTTCTGTCAGAAGGAATATGTGGTTCAAATTGGGGATTGTAAAATGGGTACGCTATGGTACCTTTAGATGAAAGTGTCTTCTATACTAGCCATTCCTCCCATACTTCCATTCATTATGGGTGGTTGGTGGTTCAACTACCAACCCCCTTCTTATTAATTATTTTGCTTTAGTTGTAAGCTAGAGGAATTATGGTTATTTCCTCCACATCATTCATCAAGGTGACTTGGGATCTTTGCACATGAATCCCCCTTTGTTTCCCCCTCACTAATCCCTATCGTGGTATCATGGAAAATACTTTCAAGGCTTCACCCATCAGTCATCTAGTTGGCATTTCGAATAAAACAATAATACAATTACAATGTTTATATGCCATGGCTTGGCATATAAACATTGTAATTGTATTATTGTTTGATTGGAAATTCCAACTAGCTAACCCATGGGTGAAGCCTTGAAAGTAATGGACATGATACCATGAGAGGTATTAGTGAGGGGGCAGCATGGAAATAATTAAACATGATTAATTGCATAAAATCAAGGTTTTATAAATGGGGTGTTACATTCCCTTCCCCTTTCAAAAGGAACACCATCCTCAGTTTCCTAGCATCTCAGCAACACCTGCCATGCCATCATCTTTTACCCGCTTCAGCAACATCTCCTCTCTCTTTCTCTAGTCCTCTTCCATACTCTTGGAATTTAATAATTATGCCTATAAAAAATGTAAAACAACATGTACATTAATCACAATTTCATGCATAAACATTTTATTGTTATCCATAATTCAAGAGGAAATATACACATCAACATAATACTTATCTGTGCAATTCATGGATCTGTATCCACATTACTGTCACTTTTACTCTGTTCATTGTTTTCCCTTGGCATACCCATTGTGCTCATGATCCCAACTATGATCTGGATTTATAAATGGAACAGAATGAAATATAGATGTATAGCAAAGAAACACAGAGAGATATCATAAAACTTGACTTCTATTAAGAAAGAGAACCTATTGAAACTGTAAAAATGCAAACTGAAACAAACTTGCTCGAATGGTGGCAACTTATCTTTGAGAAGAGATGTCATAGATATGATCATTCACAAGAACATGAGTACAATGAGGCTCCAAAGTCCTTTCTAACATAAAACATAAATGAGAAAACCCTAAAAATCCAAAACCCTAACCCCGAGAGATGAAACACCAAAAGGTTTGTGGGCCCCGATGGGGGTGTTGATACGTCAACTTCTCGAGTGCATAAATTTTCATACGATCTCTATTTTGGGTGCTTGATACACCATTGGAAATGTATAGACAAGGAGTACATATTTTGTTAAACCTAGCATTTTCCTTTGGCTACATGATAGGCGTCGTCGAGCCCAAAAAACGTCGTTTAGGGCCTCAAAACAACCCCGAAAGTTTGGGACCCAAAAAGATGTAAAAACAAACTACCAAAATGGAAACTGTTCTTTGAGCCAGCAGAATAGGTGGGTGGCCACCAATATCCACTAGTACTATTTCACCCCCCTTAGGAAGAAATGGTCTCTAATTTGTTGAGCACCCCCATTAGATGGGGAAACGTTTGTTGAACTTGGCCCAAGAGTTACAAGAGTTGCCCTTCTTTGACAACCCGATAAAGATGGATCCTCTGTTGGCGAGTGCTCTTAATATGAGTGTATTTTATCTAATCAATGGTTTCATGTTCCATGCAGTCAGGGTTGATCTTTGTCATTGTCAATTGCTCTGCAATCTCTGATGTGTCCAATAATGGTGGGAAGTATGGTCGAAGGAGGTCCACATTGAACACTAGGTGCATGCCAAGAAAGGTGGGGATACTTAGCTCAAAATAATTGTCACCCATAGCCTTGGTGATGGTGTAAGGTCCATATCTAAGTGGACAAATATTTCTATGGGGTCATGTAAGGCGCTCTTTCTTCAAATGCAATCATACGTTGTCTCCCACCTGAAACTTGTGCGGAACCCGTTGTTGATCATGGTTTTGTTTGTACTTAGCATTGGATTTCTGTAAAATATCATGGACCTATTTCCAGATGTTCTGAATCCATTCAATAAAATTAGTGGCTTTTTCAGCCTCATATTGAGCATGGGATGATTATGCTTGTGTGGATGCAAGGGGCAATGCGACATCAATGGGACCCAATGGTTGAAATCTCAACCCCACATGAAAGGGAATGTGATCGATCAAGCTATGAATGGCTATGTTGTAGCTATGTTGAACATAGGGGAGACTCTCATCACATGTGCATGGATGTTTGGAATCTCATCACATGTGCATGGATGTCAATTTTTAGAGTTGTCGCTTGTCATACATAGGAAAAAAGTGACTAGTCGATGGTTAGCTATAGTGCAACCTGTGACAACCTCTACAACCTTCTAGATTCACGAGGTTTCGAAGAGGAAAGAAAGGGATTATTTGGTTCTTCATGACATGAGCCTTGGAACTCACATCATTCGAGTTTCCATTAGTCTCTAGAAGATCTAGAAGCTCTCCCAATCCCATCCCAAGGATCTATATAAAGAAGGAAAGTCTTGAGCATGAGGAGGAAGAATCATTTACAGATCTATGGTGCCAAAATTCAAAGGTGTTTCTCCATCTACATCAGTTACATTTAGGTTTCCTATCTTGGTTGAAGACTTGAGGAGGATCAAGGATCAAGGAGAAAAAAGGAATGCATCTACATCATGAGGTAATCATATTAATGTAATTCCATTATTTAGATTAATAGATCATTGGTTTTCCTCGATGAATCTTTGTCTTTTATGCATAAATTTTCATATCTGGTTTATTTTGTATTATATTAGGTTAGATCCAAGATATATCTATGATTATAACACTAGGAAGAGAAGTAGAATGGTATTGTTTTGTCTTTTGTGTGTAGGAAGAAGGTTCTAGAGACTGGAGCTAGAAATTTAGGACTATAGCAGCCAAGATATACGAAGGAAAACCTTCAGGAAAAGGTATGTCATTCTTCCATTTCCTTGTATAATGTCAAATATTGTTGCTTGTTTCTAAGAAAACCATAGAAGTAAATCCCTCTATCTATCTAGGATTAGTAGGCAAATCCTAGGGATATTTTTCCATAGCATTGGTGATATTTTCCCCATAACAGAACTAGCGACTCCACTGGGGAAGAATATTTGATTGTTCTCTAGTTTGAATCCATTGTCAATTATCCTTTGTTTATGTTCTTGATTCAGTCTATCTCTTCCCTGTTACTCCCTCAAAGATTGAATCCATCAAATCTGATTGGATCTGAGACAGATCTTTCTTTTTTTTCAAAAATTTTGCAGTAGTCACTTGTTGCACTATTGGTGTACAGCGACGAGTCGCTTAGTGCAAGTCATATGACCCGCGAAGGGGGGGAATTTATATGTCATACTAGTGTATTCGCAGGTTACAAAAACGACAACCCTCAACTAGTCAATAGTCAAGTGAAGGGTGACCTACAACTACCCGGATAGAGTCCACAAAAAAAGGCATGTAGGGTGAAAAAAAATTGTTTTTCATGAAAAATAATTCTTGGTTTTTTCCAGTGAAGTCTAGGGTCCCTATTATTGGGAAATAGAACCTTTATAACTTAGCTTTGGAAATAATTTTTCATTATTCTTTGAATGGAATAAAAAATAAAAAGAAAATTTCTTTTTTTTTATCATCCTTTTTGGAGCATTTTAGGACCTCTTTTCAAAATTGCATCAAAGTGTTGCTTCTGAAATTTGGGGTATAAATTGTCTTTTGGAGTGATTGATAGTTGCATTTGGTTAATTTTCCTTTTTTGATTGGATTTTACATTGTTGAGATCCATTACTTGTGATTTTTTGGTTGAGATCTTGTGTATACATTAGAGTGTGTCAAGGGGCATCACTACCAATAGCACACTACCCTTTGCTTCCTAGTTTGTTGGTTTTCCTTTTGCATATTGTGTTCTTGATTAGATTACGAATATTTTTGCATTACATTTGTAAAGATATATTAATAAAAAAAAACTTTGCATGGTTATGATCTTTTGAAGCATTAGGAACAAAAGTGCATTGGTGAAGTGTTTGGTTTGAGTTCTTGTAAGAATTTTGKATGTGAATTRTTCGCATRGYTGYTTGGTGTTTGAGATTTTGTTTTGAAGTGTYTAGAGMAAAAGAYCTATTTTCCCTCCCACAACTACAATTCATTAAATTGAACAAGTGCATGAGCATTATTGCATTGCTTTGGTTGGGTCAAGATTAAAACACCACAAAAGTTTCATCCATCTTCCCTTTCACATAAAAAACAACCATAAGAAAAATATTTGTAAGGATAAAATCAAATAGACTCTTTTTTTTATTATAAAACCAACATTAGATAGGTTTAGGGCCTTGGAATAGGATTGGATATTGAAGACCAAAATCTTCAAGGCCACCAAAATGAAACCTAGAGTCCTTAAAAAGTGAAAACCCCATTTTTTGCAACTAGTGTGTCGGGAAGCTCCTCTAAAACAGGATTCAAGCATGAGGTCACATCGAGGCAAGTAGGGAGATTACCCCTCTCTTCTTTTTTTGGTGTTTGCAGTATCACTTCGATTACTATGTATATGTGGGTTTCATTGGTGCCACCTTTGAAGCTTCAAGCTTAGTCACCCTACCCTTACGTGTGGTCAAACATGCAACTATTTTCTCGGTTATTCATTGTGAGGTGGAAACCTTAGTGACAATTCTTAAATATCTACATAGGTGACTATAGGTGGGACGTGCATGTAGTACCTGGAGAAAATGTCCATTCATGGTCTTAGTTCCCCTAGAGGGTGTTCACCTTAATAAAAGGTGATTGCACCAGTGAGAGTTGTTTCACATCGTTCATCATAATTGATCCTCATACCTTCACTAGCCAACCTTGTGGGGGCTTCATCTCCCCCAAAGGGTTGGTTTTCAAAATGTCCCATTTATGGAAAAAATCTCACCAATGGTATGGAAAAATATCCCTAGGATCTGTCTATTGATCCTAGATAGACAGGGAGCTAGAATTTTATGGCTTTCCTAGAAACAAGTAATAAGATTCGACATTACACAAGAAAATGGAAGAATGGAATACATTTTCCTGAAGGTTTTCCTTCGTATATCCTAGTTGTTATAGTCTTGAAGTTCCAGCTCCAATCTCTACAAACTGTTTCTTGCACACAAAAGACAAAAAAATACCATTCTAGTTCT
Source organism: Picea engelmannii (assembly GCA_009831015.1). Taxonomy (NCBI): domain Eukaryota; kingdom Viridiplantae; phylum Streptophyta; class Pinopsida; order Pinales; family Pinaceae; genus Picea; species Picea engelmannii. The sequence continues at coordinate 965,043 of ML776724.1, forward strand.
CTTCCTAGTGGTAGAATCCTGGATCTATCTTGGATCTAACCTAATCTATAGAAAAATGAACCAGATTTGAACATTTATGCATAAAATAAAAAAATGCATAGGGGAAAAACAATGATCTATTAATCTGAATAATGGAATTACATCAATACAATTACCTCGTGATGTAGATGCATTCCTATTTTCCCCTTTCTCCTTGATCCTTCTCTTCTCTTCAACCAAGATAGGCAACCTAACTACAAATGATGTAGATGGAGAAGCATCTATGAATTTTGGTAGAATATATATGTAAATGATTCTTCCTCCTCATCCTCAAGACTTTCCTTCTTTATATATATCCTTGGAAAATGCTTGGGAGAAATTCTAGATCTTCTAGAGACCAATGGATACTCAAATTATGTGAGTTCCAAGGCTCATGCCATGAATAACCAAGTCATCCCTTGCTTTCCTCTTCTAAACTCCACGAATATAGAAGGTTTCAAAGGTCATAGTAGGTTACACTATAGCTGACCAATAACTAGTTGCTTGTTGTCCTATGTATGACTAGCGACTACCCTAAAAAATGACCCAAATCCTAAGCTATAGATGTTTCTTGGATTTCATCTTCTGTTAGATTCCCTTCTAGCCCTTTAGGGTGGAAATTAAGGCTATAATAGATTCCCCCTAATGTGTGAGGTCAAGAAAGAAATGGATGGATGAAATGCATTACAATAAAATAGTGCCCATGAGGAAGCATGAGAAGAGACCAAAGAGGTTTGGTGATCAAAGAGGATCTACAATCAAACACCAAGGGTAAAATAATATATAGACCATCCCCTAGATAGACATACTCAGACTCTGAAGAGTATCAAATCATGGCCACCAAATAATACATTATGGATCCATGACATGAAATTTAATATCATGGCCACAAAAGAATACACGATGGATCCATGTCATCAATAATATCATAGCCACGAGCCAATACAATGTGGATCTATTTCAGTAATAAGATCATAGCCATGGTCAAATACAATGTGGATATATGAGACAACATATATATATCAGGAAGACAATGAGCACTAAGTAAAGTTCCCCAGAAGACTTCAAAAAACTCATAGATAAGTGATATACTCCATTGCAACTTGGGAGGGGATATTGTAATGGAAGGATGTGGCCCCAATCCCAAGGTCTTCATCCCAAACCCTGATGGTACAAATATACAACATGTGAATAGATGAATTGATGTCGAGTATGGTAGAAACCGTCTGATTATCGGTCATTGAGGTATACCATTAAAAAATGCGATGGGATCCACTGATGAGGAAGATGGACCCCAAGGTACCTAGTACAATCTAGCAAGTGTGAATAGAGGATCTGATGTCGAACACTCATAAAATCAATCGATTAGGATTCAATGATGTAAAACCATTGTCGATCACGAGGAGTCTTACACTGAGGACTGCAATCTCCAAGGTACTAACTCATTTCTATATCTCTCTCCTAGATAATGTGTTGAATTCAATAGGAAGAGATCCATCAAAGGAGGTCCTTAATTTGTTCCCCCAACAATCAACATGAAACATGCACTAAGAGATAATGTGAAGAGAGAGTATCACCAAGTAAAACCGACACAGGAATGACCGACTCGATAAGTCAACAAAACAACAGATGGCAGAGTCAAGCTTAAACTCCCCTTGAACATATATCACGACACAATGGTGACTTGGCACCAAGACACAAGAGCTACACGAATATAGTGCATCAATGCAATAGGCATTGAATCACTCTCCATGATGACCAGAAGATTAATCAGTCGGAGGAGTATCTTTGAATCATATTATTGGGACAGATCCTAGGAAATATAAAACCCAACTATATGATGAGGAATAAAAAAATGTGCCATGTTCAAGGGCGATTCGACTGACGCTGCCATTTTTACAATAGACCAATGGTAAAAAAAAATCAATGTTTTGTTTTTATTTTTTTATTTTGGTGTCTCCTTCATGGTTTAATGAGTGCGAAAGAGAGATAAAATTGTTCTTGGTAATGTCTTTTTTGTTCAATTTTAGCAAGCATGAAAAAGAGTTAAAAGTATACTCATGATGGTGTCTTTTTCATTTCTTTTAACGAGTTCAGAAAAGAGGTAAAATTTCACTCAAAATGTGTCTTTTTCGTGTCTTTTAACAAGTCTGAAAAAGAGATAAAAGTGTACTCATCTGGAGAGAACTAGTGGCTTAAAAACATTCTCCTATGTTCCAAGAACATGGAACCAACCTAAGAAAAATGAATTCAAATGGTACTGGAAAGAGAGATCCACTCTTAGCAGTTATTCTCTCCATGGGTAGATAGATTCAAAAAAGAGGCCAAATAATACAAGAGGTGAATGGTCAAAGGATACTGCACTAGTGGTAAGCAGAATCTGGGCAAACAACAATGCATAAGCAGAATGTAAGATGCAAATAGAAAATGCATAAGCAACCATTAAGAACCATAACAATTTTGGGAACCCCCACGGGATATGGCCAGAGTATAGATGAAGAGAGGGAAATGAGTCTCATCGTCAAGTCATGGTGGGACTACAAGAGGGTTCAAGGGCCTATGAAAAATCATAGTATGGGCATCGAATGAAAATATGGGTGCTAACTAGGGTGACCATGGAGGGCAGGCACTATCAAACAAGTTATGACATGTAAATGGACTGGCTAATGTCGTAACCCAATATGATCGAACCTAAGGCATAGTGATGGAAAAAGGGATGGTTAATAATGCAAGATGGTATCGCAGGAAAAAACCTATCCCTATATGCCAATTTAGATAAAACGCACCTCAAGTTCAATGGAAGTTTCCATCTTCGTAAAAAAATGTCTCTCCAATCCTGTCAACATATGTAAACTAGATTCTAGGGGTCAAAATGCATAATGAAATCTCAAAAGGAAATGTTTTTGGATTTTTTGGATATAATATATGTAAAACAAAAAAAACTCACACTACACACTTATGTACAGGGCACTATGCATCTGATGGATTATTCCAAGTAGAGCCCAAGGTTAGGCTCATACCAAGGATCTTTTTCATAATCGATGAACTCATGAGCTGATGTTGGCATCATATGACTTACCATGTCAGGGACTTGCCACATAATAATGAATTTATGCGATCGAAGATGATCATCATGAGTGGTTTCATGAGCTATGTAATCTCCTTAATGAGACCCATCAAGGCGTGAAGGAGGTACAAAACGCAAATCTTCAATGGAAGGGGAAGAAGAGAATTCAATGGTAAGTTTTGAAAAATATATTCGAGGTTGAAAAGGGTCAAGACTAAGAGGTCTACTGGATTCCCCAACAAATACCCCCAGTCATGGATTGAAATTGATCATGCTAAATCTCATCAGTTTTGAATAAAGATAAGATGATTGATGCATCACCTCATCCTTGGGATCATCTCAGGAATCCATGATATCCAGGATGGGCTTATCTGAAGGCAACTCGGTATCTAGGAAATCATGTGAACTCAAAAAGTCAACAACCCATACGGGTGGAGTAGGTTGATCACACTCCATATGAGGATGGTGTTGACCAATATCAATGGATGTTGATGGGATTTTTAGATCGAAAATCTCAACCGTGGTTGGTGGCATGGAAGCTCCAGATGATTCCACATCCTCGGGATGAGGTACCACCTAAGGATCGATGGATCTGAAGGGTCCAATGGTAAATGATGAAATCATGTTGATATGAGCAATGTTTGCAGTAGGAGGTGGTGGGGCTTATCTCATGAATCTGTTAGCACATATTCTTGCAAAGGGATATTGTTCCTAAGGAGGGACAACATTCTCAGAAACACAGAAGAGACCCTAGTAGCCAGGCTTACAGAGGAATCAAGTTCAGAGTGTTCAGAAATGTTGATTTGTCATGAGCCGTCGGATCAGACAGAGTTGTGAGGAGGATAAGGCTGAGATCCATTCATCTCTTGAAGCTTAGGAGAGATAATATCTATCGATCCAAATAGATCTGGAATGTTGGTTCATTTCGGAATATCGAGGATCACAAGTTGGGAGAGCCAGGTTATGTATTGGGTTTCAAATCCCTAATACATGAAAGCCAGATTGAATTCAATCCATTGGTTGTCCTAATGTTGTCAGGACCATCAATTTTGGGGGGATGTGTGGCAAGAGTTCATCATTTCACTGACTCGCTACTAAATAAAGTCAATGGAGGGAGCAGTAATAACTAGTGATGCGCGAAGTTCCGACTCACTTGGAAGGTCTATCCCTGGGACATAGCCAAAGGCCATGTGAAGGAACTAAAGGGAGGAGCTAACACGAGTTAAGCCCCATCACAATTTCAGTAACCGGGAGTTTGAAGGACAAGGATTCGACTCCTTCCCATCATCGATACATGAAATGCGACGAGTGCCTTTTGGGCTTAGTCGGTGGTCACGGGGCAGGGTCACATGGAAAGAATCCAAGGGAGGAGCTAAGGACCATTAAGCCCTATTTCAGGTTTCAGAACTTGAAGGATTCGAGGGAATCAGCAGCAGGATTCGCAAAGTCACGAATTCTAAAGCACCTGTTTGGATTAAGGTCTGTGGTCACAGCTGGTAATCATATGGAAGAGAAATAGGGGAGGAGCTTGTAGGTGTTAAAGGGCTAGTTCAGAGATCGGATTTCAAGATTTCAGAGAGTAGAGTGTTGGGCTTGTATTTTTCCATACTCCTGAGTCCCGATACACGAATTGCCTTTGGTGTTTAAGTGTAGGGTCATAACCCGAGTTCGTGTGGAATGATGGATAAGAGTTGTTCCAAGGACCGAAGGTCAGGGCTCATCCCGATGTCAATAAACGCAGTTAATGAAACTAAAGAAGTTGGTTGAAACCTAGTTTTGACCATAAATGGGAAGCATGGAGGCCCGATCGTAGAGGCAGGTTCACAACCCAAAGTCTCCATGTCATGAATTTTCCTGCAAATCCCATGTTGTCTTAGATCTACGTCTGACAAAGGAAATCTTGCGTAGTCTGATAGAAGGAGGAGAAACGTGAAGCTTCGAATGCAGTGATCAGAATGCATTTCTGTAGGGAGCAAGTCGCTTTGAGTATATATACTCAAATTTTATATTTTGTTGTGGTCGATGGTTGAGCTAGGCTCCTGTATTGTAAAGTTTTGATGAAGCACTGGTTTCTCTGGTTATGTATCTGTATTTGAGACTTCTTGTTTAATGAAAGTTAGCTTCTTTTTATATCTTTGTAAACAGCTGTGTTAAAACACTCGAAATTGGAGGATTCAATTGAGGGTTTTTGTGTTGTTGTGATGTATGTTTGATCATAGCAATATTATCACCATTTTTAAGCAGTTTCCTGTGTTATCTTCTCCCTCTTACACTGAGTAGATCAGAATTGGAGGATCCAGTCGAGCTGTTATGATAGCATTGTGATGTAGGTTTGATCACTATGTTGTTGTGACTGTGTCATCTCGGCACATTTCAGTGTCTTGTTTTTCTTCTCCAAGCTACTGGAAGGCCCGATGCCCATAGCAGTCTTGTCCACCACTCTCACCAAGTCTTCCCTCTGCTCATTTTAAACTCAACTTCTTGACTAAAGTTAGATCAAGACCTCACTTACTCGTGCATGCCTGGCCTAGAGTTTCTAAGTTAAAGCGATATTCTCCTGGGTCTATGCCCATTCGACCACTCCAATTTATTATCGTGACATATAAAATTGATGGGTATCAAGCTTACCTCTGCCGCAATCCAGAGGTGACTTATGGTGCTAACATTTCTGGCACCGTTGCCAAGACGAACTCGAATATTTTCCCTGGGATTGAATGAAAAAGCTTACTAGTTCTAAGGGTGCATCAGAACCTAGTACATCGAAGATTGCAACTATGCACCTTGCGACTCCACCGTGGCAACTCCAATGTTTCCACTTCATTATTTCAGTTGTGGCTACTTTTAGCACACCTAAAAGCTGACCCAAAGGAGCTTTCTCGAGAAGGTTTTCAGTAGCTTCTTTCTCATCTTGAGAAGTTCCTTGGGGGAATGACAATGTTAGGATCTGGCCTTTGATGGTGAATAAAGACCAGACACATTCAAAGATGTGCATCATTCACCTGGTGAATCCATGATTCAAGGATCGATCAACGACTCCACTAATTCGAAATGGAAAGGATCCTGGCTCGAAGGTTTGCTCCTTTTAATTTTTTGGTTGTTCCTAGTTTTCCTAATGTTGTCCCTACTCCAAATGAATGGGGCGATTATTTTCCCATATTTAGAGAGTGTAAAGAGGACAGCATTGCTCAGCATCTCCATGATTTTCATGAACTCATGCATCAGTGGGAGATACATCATGAGGATGTATTGTTAAATATGTTCATGTTCTCATTAGCAGGAGATGCTCGTGAGTGGTATCATTATTTACCCCTGCTAAAATTTCTTCACTAGAAGAATTTCATGCAGCCTTCACTAGGCATTGTCAAGCGTTTTATTCCTGTAAGTTTATTTGTCATGATTTTCTTAAGGAATATGAAGACAGTGATCAAAATTTGGCTGATTATGATAGAGCCTATGGGGATGAGGACCATGAGGAGGGCGAGGATTCTCTAATTGAGCTGATGGATCTAGAAAAATCTCTTTCTACAAAGATTGAGGGATTGAAGGCAGATCATGACTTCTTCCTTTTTGAATAAAATACAGAGGATTTTCCAGTTTTTGAAGAAGATGTTCTTAACAACCCTACTAATGATGATAGCATTGAAGATTTCATGACCATAGAGGCCTTGCATTCTGCTCCTGATGTTCCTGTTGTTCCAAGCTATGATGATTATTTGGATGAAAAGTAGTAGAGCCCCACATCACAATTTGCTGACCAGAGGAGAAACCAACCTATATATGACAGCTATGAATCAGATTCTGAGCTGGATATGCAGAACTTCTAAGAGCAGACTGCATAGCCTTATCCTATGTTCGTTAAAGAAGAATATTACAAAGAAATCAGCCATCTTGGGCCTACAGAAATCACTGAGCAACAGTTTGAAGAGCAGATCTTTCCCACAGGTCATGTTTATGATGAATATGAATCTGACCCTTGGGAGAGCCAAGAAGAAGAAGAGGAAGAACTAGAGGATCAAAAAAAGGGGCATTTTATCTTATGTCCAGATCCTATAAGCGACAAGCCATCACCTGAGACCATTCAGCCCACATCATCTCCTCTTCCACCTGTGCTTATCAGAGATATTCATCCACATGTGAGAATTTGTGGAGCAGATCAAGCTGCTTGTTACAAATTTTCCAGGATCTTCCACCCATTCTATGAGCCTGTCAGCGAGTACATGGAGTGGCATTTCTTTCATATCTTGGAGACGCCCTATTTCATCTCAATTTCATCCTTTGAAGGGGAGCTGGAGGGTGTAGCCATTCTATTGTCATGGTTGCATCAGCTGCTAGTGATCACCAACAGAGTAAAGGAGTTTCTAGTTAGGAAGTTACTTGAATGGCTATTTTGGAAATTTGCTTTCACCTAGCATCATGTGAAAAATAAATTAGTTTAGGACTGTACATAAATAAGCTCTTTGGAGCAAGTGTGTTTGTTTTGTTTTACTTATCGGCCTATATTTTTCAGCAGAGTGTTTTGAGCTTGACTCCATAGCCCAATAGAAGGCGACTGGAACTGCAAAAGGAGATCTTAGAGCCTCGTAGGGAGGACTCTATCCCCCATGGAGCCTAATGTTAGCACATATTCTTGCAAAGGGATATTGTGCCTAAGGAGGGACAGCGTTCTCAGAAACACAAACGAGACCCCAGTAGTTGAGCTCGCAAAGGAATCAAGTTCAAAGTGTCGACATCAAATTATTTGGTTGAGAATCGATGAAATCTAGACAGATGGTGGAAAGCTTCAAGGGAGAAATGTCGATTTTCCGTGAGCCATCGGATTAGACAGAGTTGTGAGGAGAATAAGGCTAAGATCCATTCAACTCTTAAAGCTCAGGAGAGATAAGATCCATCGATCCAAATATATTTGGAACGTTGGTTTGTTTCAGAATATCGGGGATCACGAGTTGGGAGAGTTAGGCTTTGTCTTGGGTTTCAAATCCACGATACGTGAAAGACGAATTGAATTCAGGCCATTGGTTGTCCTGACGTCATCAATACCATCCATCTTGGGGGGATGTGTGGCGAGAGTTCAGCATTTTTCTGACTCGCTACTGAAGAAAGTCAACAGAGGGAGCAATGAGAACTAGTGATACACGAAGTTCCGACGCCCTTGGAAGGTCTAGCCCTGGGACATAGTCGAAGGCCATGTGGTGGAGATAAAGGGAGGGGATAACACGAGTTAAGTCCCATCGTGATTTTGGTAATCGAGAGTTTGAAGGACAAGGAGTCGACTCCTTCCCATCGTCGATACATGAAATGCGACGAGTGCCTTTTCGACTCAATCGGTGGTCACGGGGCAGGGTCACATGGAAAGAATCCAAGAGAGGAGCTAAGGACTGTTAAGCCCTATTTTGGGTTTCGAAACTTGAAGGAGTCCAGGGAATCAACAGGAGGATTCATGAAGTCGCAAATTCCGAAGCGCATTTTTGGAGTAAGGTCTATGGTCACAGTTGGTGATCATATGGACAAGAAATAGGGGAGGAGATAGTAGGTGTTAAAGTGCTAGTTCGGAGATCTGATTTTGGGATTTCAGAGGGTAGAGTGTCAGGCTTGTATTTTTCCATACTCCTGGGTCCCGATACACGAAGTGCCTTTGGTGTTTAAGCATAGGGTCATAAACCAAGGTCATGTGGAACGATGGATATAGAGTTGTTTCAGGGACCGAAGGTGCCTGTATTGATTGTAGAAGGAGAGCAGCAGGTCTCGAGGCATCGAGATTAATTTGGAAAAGTCATGGACACCGCCTAGAGCATTGACGTATGTCAGGGCTCATCTTGATCCCAATAAAGGCAATTAATGAAACTAAATAAGTTGGTTGAAACCTCGTTTCGACCAAAAATGGGAAGCATGGAGGCTCGGTCGTAGAGGCAGGTTCACAACCCAAAGTCGCCCTGTCATGAATTTTCCTACAAAGCCCATGTTGTCTTAGATCTGCGTCTGGCAAAGGAAAGCCTTCGAAGTCTGACATAAGGAGGAGAAACACGAAGCTTCGAATGCAGTGATCAGAATGCGTTTATGTAGGGAGCAAGTCGCTATGAGTATATATACTCAGATTTGATATTTTGTTGTGGTCAATAGTTGAGCTAGGCTCCCATATTATAAAGTTTTGATGAAGCACCAGTTTCTCTGGTTATGTATCTATATTTGAGACTTCTTGTTTAATGAAAGTTATCTTCTTTTCATATCTTTGTAAACAGCTGTGTTAAAACACTCGGAATTGGAGGATTCAGTCGAGGGTTTTTGTGTTGTTGTGATGTATTTTTTATCATAGCAATATTATCACCAGTTTTAAGCAGTTTCCTGTGTTATCTTTGCCCTCTTACACTGAGTAGCTCGGAATTGGAGGATCCATTCGAGTTGTTACTGTAGCATTGTGATGTAGGTTTGATCACTTTGTTGTTGTGACTATGTCATCTCGGCACATTTCAATGTCTTGTTTTTCTTCTCCAAGCTGCTAGAAGGCCTAATTCCCATATCAGTCTTGTCCACCACTCTCACCAAGTCTTCCCTCTGCTCATTTTAAACTCAACTTCCTAACTAAATTTAGATCAATACCTCACTTACTCGTGCATGCCTAGCCTAGTCTTCTGAGTTAAAGCAATATTCTCTTGGGTCTATGCCCATTCGACCACCCCAATTTATTATCATGACATATAAAACTGATAGGTATCAGGCTTACCTCTGCCACAATCTAGAGGTGACTTTCGGTGCTAATAGAATCCATGAAATATAGGATGGCCTTATTTGAAGGCAACCCGGTATCTAGGAAATCATGTGAACTAAAAGATTCAACAACCCGTATGGGTGGAGTAGGTTGATCACACTCCATATGAGGATGGTGTTCACCAATATCAACGGATGTTGATGGGATTTTCGAATCGACAATATCAACCGTGTTGGGTGGCAGGGAAGCTCTAGATGATTCCACATCCTCGGGATGAGGTACCACCCAAGGATCGATGGATCTGAAGGGTCTACTAGTAAATGATGAAATCATGTTGATCGAAGCAATGTTCACAGCACGAGGTGGTGGGGGAAGAGGGAATGTTCCCATTAGTGAATACTCTTTGAACATCCTTCCACCAACACTAACATAAGACTGTTGGGCATCATCGAAAAAGGGTACAATATACCTTGCATTGGATCGAAGGTCTAGGGTACAAAACGCAAGTTGATCGATCATCACTATTTTCCCTTGATGAGGGAAGCGTAAGACCCTAAAGGCAGATGAGACAATTACAGTCATCTCATAGAACTAAGTGCGTCTGAGTAATAGATTATACTCAAGAGTTTCATCAACAACCTCCACAACAATAGAGACAGTCTTACCACCTAACTCAATGGTTAAGGCAGTGATTATCCCATGGGGTTGGAACATATGTCCATAGAATTCTTTCAACAGTGTTGTAGAAGTGTCGATCTTAGGAGAGGTGAGGGACTTCCAACAAGAAATAGACATGATGCAAGTTGAGGTTCCTTCATCTAACACAGTTCAGAAGATGTTTTTCCCCAATGATTGCACTTTGATCTAGAAGTATACTTGATGGGACATCCTATGAGTAACCTTATCGGAATTGAAGGTTATCAAAATCGAATCTGAGGGATCAACCCCACCTATGGTGGGCAACAAGGCTTTCTGCTACATTGGGCAGCTTTGGAGAACTTCGAGTGAAGACATGGCACTAGGTGCATGGGCTAAGTCTTCCACAATATTGTAGTTATGGGTGGCCCTACGTGAATTAGGATTATGTGTCATGCGTCAAAGAACTCCCTTCGGGGGACAAAGCGATGTGTCAAAGGATGGCTTCTCAATTTGAAGAGGGACACCAAGTTGGGAAGAATGTTGATTCATGAACAACAAGAGTAGGTTTGGAAGTGTCTTAATTCTTGGCTCGAGTCTGCAAATTGATTGTCTAGTCACACATGAAAATAGAAGCATTCGAGGAAGATCCCTCATGCTGAGGGATACCTTCCATGCCCCCTTGCAGAGGAGAAGGATTGTTTGTAACCATGTGTTGGGGGTGAGGGGGAAAAGAATGAGTTAGGAAAACATGTTGTTGGGGACCTCTTTGCTAAGCCAAAAATTGATGGACCTCATCCTTTCGAGGAAACTCATGAGCAGGGTGGCCCTCCCCACAAATCATGCAGGGGAACTGAATCTTTTTCTTC
>ML776724.1:979433-1010408 GCA_009831015.1 Picea engelmannii
TGGGAATCAACCCCCCCCCCGCATTTCCATTGTATTCTATTCTTATGCGGGTGAAGGGGGAAATTCAATGAATATCCTCCACTGCGCCCCCACCTCGGGGCTTGTTACAAGAGATATGTATGGTGTCTAGCACATAGATTGTTTATACACTCATGAAAGAAGCCAAGACATTTGCCAAGATTAAATATTGTTTCGAAATGAGCAATTATAACATGGAATTGGACTCTTGTAAGGTTTAGTTTAGAATTCCATTGTATTTAAGACATGCCAAGATTAAATATTGTTTCAAAATGAGCTATTATAACATGGAATTGGACTCTTGTAAGGTTTAGATTAGAAGGCTATTGTATTTATGACATATGGAAAGATTAAATACTATTTCAAAATGAGCAATTATAACATGGAATTGGACTATTGTAAGGTTTGGTTTAGAAGGCTATTGTATTTAAGACATTGTATCAAACATGGATGGAGCAAGTGAAGATACAAAAGAAAGATGTTTGTATGTGTTGGAAATACTATCACATTTTGTAATGATGGAGTCTCCATCCAATGATCTTCTCGTTATAATATTTGGTTGCTTTGAACATTATTAGCACCTTCATTGGAATAGAGAGGTGCTATTGAAGGTGTTATTTTAGAGTTGCTAATCTGCACATCTGTTGTTTCCTTGGCCAACCCACTAATAACCTGTTTTTTTTGTTGCATAAGTTGAATCTTATAAAATAAAAACCATTGTTGTTGTTCAAAAAATTGAATCTATGAATGTGTGAGAAAGAATTCTTCACTTTGTTGTTTTTTGTGAGGCACCATGTGTGATGCTTAGCAAAATGAAATAATTATGATTGCAGATAGAGAGAGTGGATCTCTATCATAGCTATGAAGCAGAAAGAAAAAAGAAATGAATCCATATAATAGCTACAGAAGCCTAGAGAAAAATGGAATGGATCCTTGCAATGGCTACACAATCTTGAAGAAGAAAGCAACAACTATAATAAAAAACCAACTATAAAAGATCCATATACCAATTGATACAGAATAAAACCACACAGTAGTTGAATAATAAAAAACCTTGTTATTCCAATGTAAAATATGTTTCAACCCTCATATTAAATACACATGCATGAAGTAAAAATGAAAATGTTTACAATGTGGAACTATCCACGCCATATATTATGTTCAAAGATTAATTAGTGTGTATATTAATTTTTTTAATTTTCCAATTTTGAATAAAATTTGATGGCAAAATTTACTATTATATTATAAATCATTATTACAATGTTATGTGTTATTTTTTTTCATTCTAATTAACGATTATTTCATGAAAAGGACACTTATTTTCACACATTTAATATCGAAATTTCATATGGCTCACTCTTGATAATTCAGTTTTATATTGGAATCGAGTGGATGATCTTAGAGGATTGGGTGATGCTCGTAATGAAATTTGTATTCGCTGAATTTCCCAGCCAATTGAATGCATACCCATATACCCTTATTGGAAATGCCAATTACGCCTCATATCATAACTATGTTTTAACTCCTCGGTTAATGATCCATTCATGTATCAACGATTTGTAGAGAAAATGTAATATATTCGATTTGCAAGGAAAATCCAATTTTTTTTTTAAAGGAATCACATTGAATTAAAAAAAAACAATCACCAAATAATCTCATCCCAAAACTAATAAAATGATTAATGTCGTCTAAGCCTGAGCTCAATATTTAAGGATGCCAATTTTAATTAACTTTGATAAGAAGTATATATTATAGAAGAGCACATTGAATCATGTTTTGCATCAATCAACTTAGTTAGATTGAAGTCTAGAATCATGTTAGAGGAATGTGAGAATAACGTGTAGCAGATTGTTGCAATATGACAAGATGTGTTAACAATAAAATTTTGAAGTTATGAGATTATGATCTAATAAGTAAAAGTAATATTGATAATTATCGTTGTATGTATGATATGGGAGGACTACAGGACTGCAACAATGGCGGACTACATGATTCCAACTATGGCGGACTACATCAGGGGTGGACTACGTTTTGACCCCAAGCATGAAATAGGGCTCCTCATAGGTTTTTCTGGTTTTGTTATCCTTTAAACACCAAGGATTAGGAGGTTTTTTCGGGTTTTTAGTGTTTTGCGACCAATTTGTTTTAAAAGATTTCTAGTATACCTCCTGACACTTTCTGTTAGGTCCGCTAGAGTCGTGTTTTTATCTAAGGTTTTCAAAGTGGGGTTCAGTGTTTTCCCTGCTCTAGGTATTGGATAGTTACTACTCCCTGACGTTATGGTTAAAAGTATTGACGCCCCCCAGGGGTGTGTTTGAGTAACTTGTTAGTTTGTGGTTCCCAGGTGTCTTTTATTAGCATTCATTATCTTGGAGACAATGCTTATTGAAGCCTTGTTTTTTAGTGATTTTGTTTTCTTCTCTTTATTGTTCTTTGGAGCCTCACTCCCTGAAGGACATTAGCATTTAAGGCACTGTCATCTCAGTGATCCATAGTATCTATTTGGCATCGTTCTTAGTTTCGAGGTGGGTGAGGTGGTGGTCTCCCTAACTTTCGATGACAGAAGCCGAAATAAATTCCTTAATGACCACATTTGACGAGGCCAGCTGGAAACAAGCGGGCTTGTTTACTGAGGCCTCAGATCACCCAGCTCTTTATGATAGGCATTAGACTCCTTCCAGGATGCTTATACAACCTTTTACGAGTATAAACCTCCCAGAAGTTTTAGCAACTGATTCTAAGAAACCTGCGGGATTATGGAGTGTAGGGGGTGCTATTACACACTCCTCTGGACAGAAGAGAAGAGGACCGTTATCTGGAGATTCTCCGGTAGAAAAGATGTGTACTTAACCTTTTAGTAGACTTGGACAAAGGGCTTTCAAACCCTGGAAAGCCAACAAAGTAAAGAGATGTTTTATCCTAGGCTCCGACGTAGGTCTGGAAGACATGTGCTCAATGGCTTTGTGCACTCTGGTCGGAAGATTTTCCTACCGCAAGATAGTCCAAGTTCCTTTGGAATACTGGGTGGAAACAACATGGAAGCCTCTCTTAGGCTATTCACCAAAAATTTATTTTCTGGCCCGGAGCTGGTTCGGCTTTAAGTGTCGTAACCCGAAGGATGCCTCATTAATACTGGAGTCACGATGGGTGGTTAATGGTGGTAGTCTTATGTTGAAGCGATGGAGCGTTACTTTTGATCCTTCAAAGGAGTATTTCCAACTCCATCACCTTTGAGTTTTGTTGTCGGGCCTGCCACTACAGTGGTGGAATAAACGGGCCTTAACCGAGATCGCTAATGGTCTGGTTCGGTTTCTGACAGTTGACGATGAAGCTCTTCTTACTATGGATAAGCGTATGTGTAGAGTCTTGGTGGAGATAGACATTCATGTTGGTCTTCCAGAAGCTATGGAACTGGAGTGGTGGGGGATGCTGAGAACTCAGACTCTTGATTTCTTGGGGGTTTCATTTAGGTGTACTAGATGCAGACAAATGGGTCATCTCTGTCGCGAATGCCACGGAATCTTTCTGGATGATTCTTCTTCATAATTTTCTTTGTTACGGAGACCCACCAGCTCAGACCCTCCGGAAGTGTCGTCGAAAGGATGGAATGTTCATTTTCCTGGAGCTACATCACCCGAGGAGGAAAGGAATGCCATCAGTTTTTCGGGTAAGCTAAGAAAACTTTGTCCTAATCTCTACTTTTCTCTCTCATCTTGGGAAAGAGATTCTTTGGATTTATAATTTGGAAGGCACTCTTCTCCTGCTCGGACCGTGGTCCCAGCTGTCTCACCTAAGATGGATTCCCTATCGGACTTGTTTCCATGTAAGAACCAGGGTTCATTGGGGGCTAAGCCTCTGCTTAGAAGTGATTATCACTCTTCTGTTGACATCCCACCCACTGATTTGGGAGTATCGAGTAACACTGTGGTTGACTTGATGGACTTTATTGAGGAGGTGCTGTCAAGACCTGAGAGTGTGGTGGGTAGGGTTGGGATCATGTTTGCACCTAGGTCCCCAGATTTAGACTACTGCATGGGACAAGCTACAAGGGACCCATTTGAACCATTGCTTAGCGAGACCGAAGTGGCACTCCATTCTTCTGTTCAGGCTCTTCATCGTAAAGCAGGTTTAAGAGAGTTGGATTGGGGGGAATGTAGACTTAGTTCGGTGTTAGATTCTCTAGTTCTATCCCTACAAGAACTACCAGAACTAAAAGCTCTGATCACCTACAAAGGAAAAGAGATTATTGCTTTAGTTACCTCTGAGTTACCCCCACATTTGTTGGAATATAGAAGATTTTGCTCGTTTTACCATTGACAATACCCTTGTCACCCAACCATAGGCTGAAGCCACCCTCTGAGCACCTTGACCTTGACAGAGAATAATACTGGTAGCAATCAATAGCTAAGCAAGGCTAATGCACCAGGCAAGAAAAAAGTAACCAAAGCTGATTAGATAGTTCCACCCAGAAACTAGCGCAACACTCTTCCCCAGAACTTGCACACAAGACTGCAACTGTGCAAAACTGGCTCTCTGCAACTGCTAAGATGTGTGTCAAATGAGAGATTGGTGCCCTGTATTTATAGTGATTCTGGAAGACTTACTGGGGCCGACTTCTCCTTTTGGGTACTAATTAATTCATATTAATTATATTTTTGCAGTCGACATCTTGTCTAAGGTTTCCTTTACTTCTTTACTTCCTTCCAGAATATTATAATCTCGTCATAGGTCACAATAGAGGTTCATACCTCCCAAAGCTACCATAATATCAACACTCCCTCCTAGCTAGGGAGGTATGGTCTTGAGCACAAATAGACCATTCAACTAGTAGTATCATGAGCACCGTAATTATTATCCAACTGGATAATCTCCTATGACAATTGGTACAATATCAATTGATAGAACACACTTGTGTTTATCTATGGTAGTCCGCAACTACTCAAAAAGTGACACATAGTCACAAACAGTGGAACAGATCCACCACAGTAGTATATCTCTATTGTCTGGAGACATGCAGTCTTCGTAACAATCATTTGATGCCAACCTGAACAAAAAAATATTTTTAAAATAAACTAAATCATCTAGGCCAATCTTTCACTCACATCTGTGAGATCTGAAAGAATATCTGCCCTTAGTATAGAAAATCAACAATGGGCTATCTGCCCTATTCTTCTCAAACAAGGAAGAATGATTGTTTCTGATTTCTGAGCCTGGACCATTCCTCACCCTGGGCCATTCTTCCAACACTAAACAAAGTGTAACCTGGAGAGAATGAATCTGCCCTAAGGAATGTCTATCCTTGATTGCTAAGCCTGGACCATTCCCCACCCTGGGCCATTCTTCCTACACTAATAAAAGTGCACCCTGGAGAGAATGTATAAACCCTAAGGAATGATTGTCTGGACCATTTCCTCTGTTAACCACAAGAGGAAAAGATTGTCCTGTATCAACCTCCAAAACGGACCATTCCTCATGTTAACCACATTGAGAAATCGTTGTCCGGTGAGGTGAGCCAGTCTTCTTGAGTAACCCTCAAGAAGAGAGACTGCCCTAGACCACTCCCCATGTTAAGCACATTGGGAAGTTGATGTCTATGATACATCAACAATCTGGACCATTTCCCATGTTAACCACAATGGGAAATCGTTGCTCGTCAGAAATCTCAATCCACTTTCCAAACAGGAAAGAATCTGCCCAACTGGGCTATTTTTCAATCACGAAAATAAATTTCTTCAATAATATTTTTAGTGCTCCCTCCCAACCTAGAGAGTCATTTCTTCCCTTTTAGCTAAGGGAGTTATTTCCACGATCCCTATCTTCTCTCGAAAATATGCAAACTTTATTCTGGATAGAGGTTTTGTCAGAATGTCTATTGTCTGCTCATTAGTGGGGATATACTCGAGATTTACCTCTCCTTCCTAGAATTTATCTCGAATAAAGTAGTATTTGATCTCAATGTGTTTCAACCTTTCATGAAACACGTGATTTTCTGATAATCTTATACAACTCTGATTATCACAATGTATTATGGTTGATTCTAGAATCTGATCAAATAAGTCAGAGATTAACTTCCTTAGCCATATGGCTTTTGTGCATGCTTCACATGTTGCGATACACTCTGCTTCTGCTGTGTTGAGTGCGACAGACTTCTGTTTCCTACTGCTCCAAGATATCATAGCGGAGCCCAAGCTAAAACATGTACATGAAGTGCTCTTTCTTTCTTCTACACTTCCTGCCCAATCTGAGTCTGTGAATCCATGAAGCTATATGTCACTGGATGCGGTATATCTCAAGCCATAGTTTATTGTCCCACGAATATATCTTAAGACATGCTTTGCATCTATCCAATGCTCGTGTCTTGGTTCCACCTGGCACTGGCTTAGTGTATTCATGGCAAAGCAGATGTCTGGTCGAGTATTTACCAAATACATCAATGACCCAATTAGTTGTCGATATAAAGATGGATCTACTGGATCAGAATCTGGATCTTTCACTTTTCTAATATCTGTATTCATAGGAGTGTCCATGGACTTACAATCCATCATTCCAAACTTCTGAAGGATCTTTATTGTGTACTTTCCTTATCCAAGGAATACTTCACCACACTTCCGCCATACTTCTAGTCCCAAGTAATAATGCATGAGACCTAGATCTTTCATATCAAATTCAGAAGCTAGTTCCTTCTTGCATTGAATGATGAGTGGCTCTTCACCTGTAATGAATAGATCGTCAACATATAGTAGTAGAATTATAGGTGCATTGTCCACGACTTTGTAGTAAAGGTTTGGATCTGCATGACTCTTGGAGAAACCAAGTCTCGTTAAATAGTTGTCCATTCTGGCATACCAAGCCCTTGGAGCTTGCTTGAGTCCATATAAAGATTTCTTTAATCTGCAAACGTGAGTGTCTTTGGAATGTACCTCAAACCCTTGAGGTTATTCATTATATACTTCTTCTTCGTCATAATATTCTCCCTCCTTCTGAGAGAACCCTCTGGCTATGAATCTTGCCTTGTATTTATCCACACTTCCATTTGCTGCATGTTTTATCTTGTATACCCATTTTGAAGTTACCACCGATTTTCTTTAGGTCTAGGTACGATTTCCCATACCTCAATTTTCATAATGGATTGATGCTATTTCTTCATAGCTTCTTTTCATTGTCCCTTTTGAACTGCTTCTTCAAACGTGGTAGGTTCTTCATCTAGAAGCTTCGTCATGTATGTTGCATAACTTGAGAATCTTTTAGGTCTTTTACTCTTTCTGAATGTACCTTCTGGAACCTTGAGTCTTCTGCATCTTGTAAGGTAGCTTCAAGCCAAGCTGGTCATTTCTTGGTCTTGGGTACGATAGTTGAATCAATGTTTTCACGTGGCTCCATAGGATGATCAGGTTGTTCCTTTTCGTCATTTTCATTTTCTGTGTTTTCTTCATTAGGTTCTTCAATCTCTTCTTCTTCAATAGTTTCTTCTATGGATTTCTTGAAGGCCATCTTTTCATTGAATGTTATGTCTCTGCTGACTTCAATCTTGTGTTGTTCTGGAATATATATTCTATAAGCCTTGGATGAATCACTGTATCCCACGAATATCCCCTTATTTCTTGAGGGTTCTAGTTGATGCCTTTTGTCCTTGGGTATGTGAGAGTAAACAGGACATCCAAATATTCTTAGGTTTTCCACATTAGGTTTCTTACCCGAGAAGGCTTCTTCTGGTGTCATGTCCTTCAATATACGATGAGGAATTATGTTCTGCACATATATTGTTGTCATTTTTGCTTCTCCCCATAAGAACATGGATAGACCTTGATCATTTAGTAAGGCTTTTACGGTTTCTTCAATGGATCTGTTCTTTCTTTATGCTACACCATTTTGTTCAGGATTATGAGGAACAGTCAGCTCCCTCCTAATCCCTGCCGATTTGCAAAATGCAATGAACTCCTTCGAGGCATATTCTCCTCCATTATCTATTCTGAATGTCTTGATCTTCTTGTTCGTGAGGTTTTCTATCTCTGCTTTGAATTCTTGGAATTTTCTAAATACTTCGTCTTTTGTCATCGGACCACAAAAATATGAGTGTATTAGATCTAGGATCTCCTTAGATATGTTTTTGCTGCTTGGGAATGGTTTCTTGATATTCTTCCCAAGGGCACATCCCTTGCATATTCCTTCATGTGTAGATTTCAACTCTAGTATTCCTTCAACCATTCTTCTAAGAAAAGGTAATCCTTGATAATTAATATGAGTGTACCTTCTATGCCAAAGCTCATTAGGGTTGACTTCGTCATGTACCAGAGCTTCTTCATTTTGTTCTAGTAATCTATATAGATTTCCTCAACGACTTCCAATAACCCTAGCATTCTCTATGCTGGAGTCTTTATGCCATGATAACACTTTTCCATCCATGAAGGCTATTCTGTTTCCCTTGTCTTCTAGGCATGATATCGATACAAGATTATTTTCTAAACCAGGTACATATAAAACATTTCTTACGTGAACATTGTTACCTGATTTCAAATTGACAGAGGCTTGTCCAAATCCTTCGATTGGGTAAGTGCTTTTGTCTCCAAGATCTACCTTGTACGATGTCTTCTTCTCATTTAGTTTTCAGAGTCTGGCTTGATCTCCTGTCATGTGCCTAGAAGCTCCACTATCGATTATCCACATGTCATCTTCAATCATTCCAGTGAGTGCTGAGTAGTGTAAGAGATTGATCATTTCACTCATGTCTTTAGTTAACTAGTGGTTGGTCATGCTTAGATCCAAAACTTCAACTCTGATGTTTCTATCTTTTGGGATAGCCAAAAGGTGTGTTGAACTAGGGCGCATCTGAATATATTCTCCTTGAGCGAGATGCTCCATCACAAGGTGTTGGATCTGGGATTAGGGTTTCTACAACTACTTCTGCTAGTAACCCTAGCGGCAGTGTCTTGGAAGATGCTCATGCTAGTAACCCTAGCGACAGTTCCTCAGTGAGCTCAAAATCCTAGTGGCTATGATTCCTTCCAGTGGTTAGACTGAATGAGGGAGGTGTGGGCCCATAACCTATTAGAATATAGAAGATTGTGCTTGTTTTACCATTGACAATACCCTTGTCACCCAACCATAGGCTGAAGCCACCCTCCAAGCACCTTGACCTTGACAGAGAAGAATAATGGTAGCAATCAATAGCCAAGCAAGGCTAATGCACCAGGCAAGAAAAAAGTAACCAAAGCTGATCAGATAGTCCCACCCAGAAACTGGCGCAACACTCTTCCCCAGAACTTGCGCACAAGACTGCAACTACACTGCGCAGAACTGGCTCTCTGCAACTGCTGAGATGTGTTTCAAATGAGAGACTGGCACCCTATATTCATAGTGATTCTGGCAGACTTACTGGGGCTGACTTCTCCTTCTGGGTACTAATTAATTCATATTAATTATATTTCTGCAGCGGACATCTTGTCTAAGGTTTCCTTTACTTCTTTTCTTCCTTCCAGAATATTCTAATCTCGTCATAGGTCACAATATAGGTTCATACCTCCCGAAGCTACCATAATATCAACAGCATTCATCATTGAGCTCTCGGTCAGAACCTCCTTCTTCAGGAGCCAAGGGTTTTGTATGGTCAAGGGGCTTAGGTTGTGAAGTATCACCCATTAAAACGCGCAGTGCTCGTAAGCAAGCGAAGGTTTGTATAAAGGAGCAGGTTCAGTTTTCTTCTTTTGATTCTGATCATGGGGCGCTTAGAGGCATTAAAGCCCTAGCACGCCTTAAGTCATGGTCCTATTATATCTAAACATTAGGGGAGTGGGGGGCTCCCATAAACTGGCCTCGGTTCATCATCTTTTACTATTGAATCAACCAGAGATTATTTTCATATAAGAGACTTTAGTGGATGAGTCTAGAGCATGATCATTTATCTCATTGCTCAAACCAAAGTGGTATTCAGTTGTTGTAAGCTCTGTTGGCATATCTGGGGGTCTGCTAGTTGCATGGGACCCAGATAAACTTGATTTGAACCCTTACATTTTTTGTGGTGGTTTACAGTTGATAGGTTACAATTTCGATTTAAAGGAGCAGCTATCTTTCCTCAATGTTTATGGCACGTGTAGTGATAGGAAGGTTTTTTGGAAAAAGGTGAAGGATAGAGGCATCTTATCCCAACATAATTTGATTGTCGTGGGTGATTTCAATTTCACTCTAACTGAAGGGGAGAGCTGGAGAACAAGTAACCAACCTGATCCATTGGCACTCTTTTTAAAGGACATTTTTACAGCTAGAGGCATGGTTGACATTCTACCGGATGTGTTAATGCCTATGTGGAGGAATGGTCGGAAAGGGGGGGATACCATATTAAAGTGATTGGACATGCAATTTGTTTTGATGGATCTGCTTGGGAAGGTGGATCTTTATCAGGCCTGGGTGGCACATCCTTTCATCCTAGACCATGCCCCAATCCTCCTGTAGTTAGATGGTCTCTTTTAGCACAAATTCTATCATTTCAAATTAAATCCAGGGTGGTTGCATGAGGTAGAGTTCTCTCATTTAGTTACTGAAGTTTGGAAGGATCCAAAGTTTCTTCAGGAGACAGGGCTACAAAGAAGACTAGTGTGGAAGCTAAAATGCCTAAAAATGGTAGTTAAGAGGTGGGTGAGTTTTAAAAATCAAACGACACAAAAATTGGACTCTATAGAAGAGGAATTATAGTCTTTGTATCAAGCCTCCCTTGCAGATTTGAAGAGTGGGGAGCTTATTGTCAGGATCAAACAAAAGGAAGAAGAAAGATTACAGATACTAACAGAAGAGGAAGATTCTTGGCGATAGAAGAGCCGTGTGATCTGGTTAAAAAGTGGGGATCGTAACACAATTTTTTTTCACCACTTTGCAAGCGATTAAAAAAACCGTGAGCATATTTGGGATTTACATACGGAGGCGGGTTTTGAAATTTCAAGTCAACAAGAATTAAAGGAGGAAGCAATTAATTTTTTTTAAATTTGGGCTCAATAACAGGCATTATTAATGAAGACCAGACTTCTCTAGCCATTCTTTATCCAAATATGGTTTCGGAGGAAGATGCAAGACTGTTGGAAAAACCGTGCTCTTTAGAAGATCTTTTGAACATACTAAAGGATTTTTCCAAAGATAAAAGCCCAGGCCCGAATGGCTGGACTGTGGAGTTTTTCCTCCATTATTTTGAGCTTGTTAGTGAGGACCTTCTAGGAATGGTCGATTAATCAAGGCGGAAGGGAGAAGTGATAAAAGCACTGAATACTACTTTCATTGTTTTAATTCCTAAAGCTAATAAACCAACTACTTTTGGGGATTATGGACCTATTTCCTTGTGTAACTTATGTTACAAAATCATTGTCAAATTGTTGGCAAACAGGTTGAGGCCAATTCTATCCAAAGGTTTAGCAGAAGAACAATTGGGATTTCTTCATGGAAAACAGATCCTTGATGCGGTGGGTACGGCACAGGAATGCCTCCACAGCATAAAAAAGAAGAACCATCGGGATTTAATTCTTAAACTTGATCTAAAGAAAGCCTATAATTTAATCAATTGGGAGTTTCTAAGGATGATTCTAATCAAATCAGGCTTTGGTCTAGCACTCACAAACTGGATTATGAGTTGCATCACATCTGTGTCTTATGCAATCTTAATAAATGGTGAACCATCTCCTTTTTTTCAAAGGGGTAAAGGTCTCAGACAAGGTTTCCCACTGTCTTCGCTGCTCTTTATCTTGGTCATGGAGGGCCTGAGTATCCTCATAAAAAAGGAGAAAGAAGCAGGTTTGCTGACCAGCATAAAGGTTGTTAGAATATAGAAGATTGTGCTCGTTTTACCATTGACGATACCCTCATCACCCAACCATAGGCTGAATCCACCCTCCGAGCACCTTGACCTTGACAGAGAAGAATCCTGGTAGCAATCAATAGCCAAGAGAGGCTAATGCACCAAGCAAGAAGAGAACCCAAAGCTGATCAGATAGTCCACCCAGAAACTAGCGCCACACCTTCCCTAGAAACCTGCGCACAGAACTGCCAACTGCAATGCACACAACTAACTCTTTGTAATTCTGAGAATGTGAAATAATGAGAACTGGCCTCTTATATTTATAGTATTTCTGGCAGACTGCCAGGGCCAGCTTCTTCATCTGGGTACTAATTAATTCATATAAATTGTATTTCTACAACCAACAACTTGTGTAGGGTTTCCTTCACTTCTTTGCTTCCTTCCTGAATATTCTAATATCGTCATAGGTCACAAAATAGGTTCATACCTCCCAAAGCTACCATAATATTAACACTCCCTCCTATCTAGGGAGGTTTGGTCTTGAGCACAAACAGACCATTCAACTGGTAGTATCACGAGCACCATCATTATTATCCAACTAGATAATCTCCTATGACAACTGGTACAATATCAATTGATAGAACACAACTGTGTCTATCCACGGTAGTACACAACTACTCAAACCGTGACACATAGTCACGACCAGTGGAACATATCCACCATAGTAGTATATCTCTATTGTTTGGAGACAGGTTGTCTCCGTAACAATCATGTGATGACATCCTGCACAGAAAATATTGTTAAGAATAAACTGAATCATCTGGGCCAATATTTCACTCACATCTGTGAGATCTGAAGGAATATCTGCCCTCAGTATAGAACATAAACAATGGGCTATCTGCCCTATTCTTCTCAAACAAGGAAGAATGATTGTTTCTGATTTCTGAGCTTGGACCATTCCTCACCCTGGGCCATTCTTCCTACACTAATCAAAGTGCACCCTGGAGAGAATGTATAAACCCTAAGGAATGTCTGGACCATTCCCCACCCTGGTCCATTCCTCCTACAATAATCAAAGTGCACCCTAGAGAGAATGTAAAACCCTAAGGAATGATTGTCTGGACCATTTCCTATGTTAACCATAGGAGGAAAAGACTGTCTTGTATTAACCTCCAAAACGGACCATTCCTCATGTTAACCACAATGAGAAATCGTTGTTCGACAAGGAGGACCAGTCTTCTGAGTAACCCTAAAGAAAAGAGATTGCCCTAGACCACTCCCCGTGTTAACCACAATGGGAAGTTTTTGTCTATGATACATCAGCAATCAGACTACTTCCCATGTTAACCACAATGGGAAGTCACTGTCCGTCAAAAATCTCAATCCACTTTCCGAACATGAAAGAATCTGTCCAATCTGGACTATTTTTCAAACAAGGATAAATGATTCAATAATATTTTCAGTGCTCCCTCCTAACCTGGAGAGTCATTCAATCACAAAAATAAATGCTTTTCAATAATATTTCTCAGTGATTTCTCCTAACCTGGAGAGTCTTCCCTTTCAGCTAATGGAGTTATTTCCACAATCCCCATCTTCTCTCGGAAATATGCAAACTTTATTCTGGATAGAGGTTTTGTCAGGATGTTTGTTGTCTGCTCATCAGTGGGGATATACTCAAGCTTTACTTCTCCTTCCTGGGCTTTATCTCGGATAAAGTAGTATCTGATCTCAATGTGTTTCGACCTTTCATGAAACAAGGGATGTTCTGATAATCTTATCCAACTCTGATTATCACAATATATTATGGTCGATTCTAGAATCCGATCAAATAAATCAAAGATTAACTTCCTTAGCCATATTTCTTCTATGCATGCTTCACATGTTGCCATATACTCTGCTT
Organism: Picea engelmannii; assembly: GCA_009831015.1. Lineage (NCBI taxonomy): Eukaryota > Viridiplantae > Streptophyta > Pinopsida > Pinales > Pinaceae > Picea > Picea engelmannii. The sequence goes on from ML776724.1 coordinate 993,125, forward strand.
CCGTTATGTTGAGTGCGACAGACTTCTATTTCCTACTGCCCCAAGATATCATAGCAGAGCCCAAGCTGAAACACATACCTGAAGTGCTCTTTCTGTCTTCTGCACTTCCTGCCCAATCAGAGTCTGTGAATCCATGAAGTTGGATATCACTGGATGTGGTATATTTCAAGCCATAGTTTATTGTCCCACGAATATATCTTAGGATATGTTTTGCAGCTATCCAGTGCTCTTGTCTAGGTTCCACCTAGAACTAACTTAATGTATTTACATCAAAGCAAATATCTGGTCGAGTATTTTCCAAATACATCAATGATCCATTTAGTTGTCGATATAGAGATGGATCTATTGGATTGGAATCTTGAACTTTCACTTTTCTTATATCCACATTCATAGGAGTGTCCATGGGCTTACAATCCATCATTCCAAATTTTTGAAGGATCTTTATTGCATACTTTCCTTGTCAAAGGAATACTTTGCCACACTTCTGCCATACTTCTAGTCCCAAGTAATAATGCATGAGACCTAGATCTTTCATATCAAATTCAGAAGCTAATTCCTTCTTGCACTGGATAATGAGAGATTCTTCACCTGTTATGAATAGATCGTCAACATATAATAGTAGAATTACAGGTGCATTATCCACGACTCTGTAGTAAAGGTTTGGATCTGCATGACTCTTGGAGAAACCAAGTCTTGTTAGATAACTGTCCATTCTAGCATACCAAACCCTTGGAGCTTGCTTGAGTCCATATAGAGTTTTCTTCAATCTGCAAACGTGAGTGTCTCTGGAATGTGCCTCAAACCCTTGAGGTTGTTCAATATATACTTCTTCTTCAATTTCTCCATTCAGAAAAGCTTTCTTTACATCCATCTGATGTAGATTCCATCCCATGGAAGCGGCAAGAGATATGATAGCCCTGATGGAGGTATACCTAGCCACCGAAGCAAAGGTTTCGTCATAATCTTCTCCCTCCTTCTGGGAGAACCCTCTGGCCATGAATCTTGCCTTCTATTTATCCACGCTTTCCTCTGCTGCATGTTTGATCTTGTATACCCATTTTGAGGTTACCACCGATTTTTCTTTAGGTCTAGGTACAATTTCCCATACCTCATTTTTCATAATAGATTGATGCTCTTTCATCATAGCTTCTCTTCATTGTCCCTTTTGAACTACTTCTTCAAATGTGGTAGTTTATTCATCTAGAAGCTTCGTCATGTATGCTGCATAACTTGAGAATCTTTTTGATGCAGGAGCATCTCAAGCGAGCCAGCGCGGAGACAAAAGACCGCTGGAAAAACGCCCAGCGCAAATTTTGAAAATGTCTTGAACATTTAATGAAACCATCAAGTGGAGGCACACTTGTATAATGTAAACGGACCTTGATCGATCTGCTCTCATCCTTAGTAGGTAGAAGGCATTTATAATAGTAAATGCAAGTAGATAGAATTTAATGTGTAGATTAGACAGTTTTAGGAGTGGAGGGAAAATGGATATAGACACCCTCCTTGTATATTGTAAGATGGATGATGCCAATTGAGAGCATAGTAGTGAAGAACATTACCAAGAAGAGAAGAGCATACGGAGCTGGAACAAAGAAACTATGTTTGAAAAACACCCATGTACAGAGATTTGAGTTAATAGAAGAAGTCTTAATTCAGATTCATGGCGTTGTATTTGTTTCTTGTATGAGTATGCTAATTGGTACGTTCATGGTTTTACTCTTTCTATCATGAAATTACTTTTATGCTATGTATGAATGATTTCTTGTTGAATGTCTAAAATCTGAGAGAGAGAGAGAGTAAGGGAAATGAGTTTCAATTGTTTCTCTATTTGAGCAAGAGTTCCTGCAAGGAGTGCAATTGAGTGTCTGCAAGGAGTGCGTTGACAAAGGTTTCAAAGATTTGTCTCTAAAAGCTCAGATAAGGTAGCTTTTGTTCTCACTCCCTCAGAAGTGCAGTTAGGCACAGGAGTCATGCAAGGTGTGCACAGGCCGAGTAGAGTTTCAGGTTTGGTAACCTGAATGATTTGTGAGAGACTGTTGTTGTAGGTGTGTGCAGAGTCAAGGAAGTTCAACACTTAGAAGTGTTTGAAGGTTTGCCACAAGGAGTGCATGCAGGAGTCTTTCTTCAAGACTCAGAGTTAGAGAAAGCTCAGGAAGGATAAATCCTTCAAAGTTGTCAAAGGAAGCACAGGAAGTTTGTGCATTGGAACAGTGAAAAGGCGTTGCGAGTTTGTGTCGCAAGCAGTTAAGTACCGTGGAAAAACCACTTGGTCAAAAATTGCAAAATTCCGAGTGAGGGAAAGAGACGGACGGTCGGAATTCTCTATGGAGAGTTCGCGAAGTCCCGCGAACCGTCAGATCTCACGGAGGAGCAGGGGAGTTACGACGAGTATTCCCAAAGGTTTAAGCTCAGGAGAGGTAGAACCGTAGATTTAAGCCAACAGGGGTCGCTGGATTTACAAGTGGATTTCTATTTCGGGGTTTCGTAGGTTGAAGTCTCATAATCCTTGCAATAGGGCTCACGAAATCATGAAACGGGAAGTCCCGAAGGGACGAAAGGATCGTGTGGTCCATAGGAATCAGTCGGGTGGACAGGTGGTGCACTATCGACACGGAAGTCAATTCCATTAACCATTTCGGGGTTTTGAGGGGTGAAGTCCTAAAACCTTTGCATCAGGAATCGCAAAATCGCGAAGTCCAAAGTCCTGACAGAGTGAAAGGTCATTGAAAGGTCAACCTTGTGAGCACATCGGAGTTTTAGTAAATCGGGTTTCGAAAGTCGAGGGGAAGAGTTGATTGACATCGCAACTCCAGAAATCACGATAAGGAGAAATCCGAACTTGGCAAGGGAAAGGGTCAAGTGTTGATTGTTTTGGGTTTCAGAGATTGAGAGACAAGGCGCTTGACCACCGGATTCACGAAAATGCGAAGTCCGATCTCCCAAAGTACAAGGGGGAATTTCTCAAAGTTAATTGTGGGTGCAGATTTCTCGAAAAGGAAATAGAGGAGCCATTTTCGAGAGCTCTTTGGGCCAGTGTAAGGGGAAAGATCCTGTTTACGTGACCTTCCGACCTACGGGTTGAGGAGGGGTTGCGTCAGGTTTGGTATCAGAGCACAGAAAGGTTTCTTTGCTTTCTATAGCAGGGAAAAGGAGAATTCATCATGTCGTCAAGAAGAAGGGACAGGCAAACACCCGATCCGCCAGAGGATAGGGAAATTCCAAGAAGAAGGGGTAGGAAAATGCCTGATCCAGCCATGGAGAGAGAAATGCGTGACTTACGCACCAGACTTGAGGACATGGAGACAGCACAGAGGTGCACAGTCAGTGCTGGGGATCTTAGTGATTCCGAAAGTGAAATTGAAGCTGAACATGAAGGGGAGGAAGTTGCAGCCGAGGATGCAGCAAATGAACGCTTGATTAGGGATATTGCAAGAATGGGTGCAAGAGCGAAAATGGACATTCCAGTTTATGAGGGAAACTTGGATGCAAAGGAGCTTCTAGACTGGATTAGAGCTCTGGACACATATTTTGACTATGAAGATGTCAAAGAGGACAAGAAGGTCAAACATGTTGTCACGAGATTAAAGGGACATGCAACATTGTGGTGGGATGAGCTACAAGCTGACAGACGCTGCAAAGGCAAGAAAAGATCAAAAGTTGGGACAGAATGATCGTGAAGATCAAGGCAAAATTCATCCCCAGAGATTATCAAATCACTCTGTTTCGAAGGATGCAGAACTTGAGACAGAAGCTGATGACAGTGAAGGAATACACTGAAGAATTCTACAGGCTGAACATCAGGGCAGGTCATCGGGAAAGTGATGATGAAAAGGTTGCCAGATACATGAATGGCCTGAGATATGACATTCAGGATGAGATGAGCATGATAACCATCCGAATGGAGGAAGATGCTTATCAGATGGCTCTAAAAGCTGAAGAGAAGCTGAGCCAAAAGCAAGGTCAAAGAGGCTGAGGCAGGAGTCAAGCCAGGGGCAAATCAGTTGTCCAGGATAAAAATCAGAAACCCAAGGAGGACTGGAAGAAACCTCAGACTCAAACTGAGAGATGTGGAAGCTCACAGCGAGGGCAATATGCTGAATAGAGAGGGCAGCATACCGAACAGAGAGGAGATTATGCTGATAATAATATTTTTCCTCGCACCAGAGGTAGAGGAAGAGTAAGAGGTGGAGTGATAACATGCTTCACATGTGGAAAGAATGGGCACAAGTCTTATGAGTTTCTAGATAAAAAGAAAGAAGGAAGTGAGACTCACATCGCCGAAGCATAGAGGCGAAATGTTGAGGCAGAAGATGCTGAAGGTGGAAGATCGTTGATGATACAAAAATCTCTTTTGACACCATAGAAGGAGGTGGAGAGTTCAGTCCAAAGAAACAGACTTTTTTGGACCACTTGCAAGACCAAGGACAGGGTATGCAAGGTCATTGTGGATAGTGGTAGCACAGATAATCTCGTTTCTATGGAGATGGTAGAAAAGCTGGAGCTGGAGACGATTGATCATCCAAGCCCATACAGAGTTTCGTGGCTACAAAAAGGACATCGGGTAACTGTCACTAAACGGTGTTTAGTTGAATTTAAGATAGAAGGATATAATGATAAGATACTCTGTGATGTTATTCTCATGGATGTTTGTCATCTATTGCTGGGTAGACCGTGGCAATATGACAAGAATGTGATTCATGACGAGAGAACTCACATGTTGCTTCCAATCAAAGATAAGGAGGTAAAACCTGAAGTAAGTAAGACTGTACTTCTCATGAGTGGGAAGGAACTTCTTACAGAGGTTAAGAAGAAAGAGGAACTGCAATTCATTGTGGTTAGGAAACCGAAGATTGTTTTGACCAGCACAAGAGTGGATGATTTACCAGAAGAGGTTCAGGAACTACTGGAAGGGTTCACTGACATAGTAGTGGACGAACTACCTCGTTTGTTGCCACTGATCAAAAGTGTGAGTCATCATATTGATCTCATACCAGGAGCCAGTTTTCCAAACAAAGCCGCATACAAATTGACGTCGCGGGAGAATGAAGAGGTCAAAAGACAAGTCCAGGATTTGTTGGACAAAGGTTTGGTCAGAGAAAGCTTGATTCCATGTGTTGTTCCGACAGTGCTCAGTCCGAAGAAAGACGGAGGCTGGAGGATGTGTACTGACTCGAGGGTGATTAACAAAATAACCATCAGGAACAAATTTCCATTGTCGAGGATGGATGATCTGATGGATTGCTTGAGTGGAGCAAAGTATTTTTCGAAGATTGATTTGAAAAGCAGTTATCATCAAATCTGCATGAGAGAAGGTGATGAGTGGAAGACAGCCTTCAAGACCAACGAAGGGTTGTATGAATGGCTTGTTATGTCGTTTGGCTTAAGAAATGTGCCAAGTATCTTCATGAGGTTGATGAACGAAGTCCTGAGGGAGTTCATCGGAAAAATTGTTATCGTATATATGGAAAACATACTGATTTTCAGTAAAATAGTGGCAAAGCATCTAAAACTTTTGGCTACAGTGATGCAGAGGCTACAGCAAGAGAAGCTGCTGATAAACATGAAGAATTCCTCATTCATGAAGACGGAGCTCATTTATCTGGGGTTTGTTATCTCTGCAGATAAATTGAGGATGGATCCAGATAAGGTGGAGGTAATCAAGAATTGGCCATCACCGAAGAATATATTTGAGGTGAGAAGTTTTCATGGATTGGCTAGTTTCTACCGAAAGTTCATCAGAAATTTCAGTGGAATTAGTGCACTGATAATGGATACAGTGAAGAAGAGACATAAATCTTTTCACTGGACAGAAGAAGCTGAGAAGAGTTTTAATCTATTGAAGAGGAAGATCACGGAACAACCAATCCTGATGTTGCCTGATTTCCAAAAGACATTTCAAGTGAAATGCGATGCAAGTGGATTTGCAATAGGGGCAGTCTTGAGTCAAGAAGATAGGTCGATAGCATACTTCAGTGAGAAGCTGAACGAAGCGAAGGTGAAATACTCCACATATGACAAGGATTTTTATGCTATTATTCAGGCATTAAAGAAATGGAGACATTACTTGATCCCGAAGGAGTTTGTCTTATACAGTGACAATCATGCACTGCAGTTTGTGACTCAACAAGAAAAGTTGAATCAAAGACATGTAAAATTGGTTGAATACATGCAGAACTCTACTTTTGTAACTAAGCATATTTCTGGAACTGCTAACAAGATTGTTGATGCTTTGAGCAGGAAATGTTTGTTGTTGCAGGAGTTCAGAGTTAAAACACTGGGTTTTGATGATCTCAGAAACATGTACAGAGATGATCCAGATTTTAAGGAGGTATATGAAGCAGCTGAGAATCAAATTCTCAGGGACATAAGTCAATGGACAGAATACATGACCCATGAAGGGTTACTGTTTAAAGGTAATCAGCTTTGTATCCTGAAATGCTCCATGAGGGAGAATTTGATGAAGGAGAAACATAGTGGAGGATTGGCCAGACATTTCGGTCACGAAAAGACATTCACAAAACTGAATGAGTCATATTTTTGGCCGAGAATGCGAACAGATGTCAAGAGATTCGTGGAAAGATGCAGAATTTGCCAGCATTCGAAGGGAAAGAGACAAAATACAGGATTTTATCAACCATTTCCCATACCTGAGAGGCTGTGGGATGCAGTCAGCATGGATTTCATATTGGGGTTGCCAAGAACACAAAGAGGGTTTGACTCAATCTTTGTGGTGGTGGATAGATTTTCCAAGATGGCACACTTCATTCCATGTCAGAAAACCAGTGACACAACTCACATTGCGAATCTGTTTTTCAAAGAAGTCATTCAACTTCACGGCTTACCAAGGAGCATAGTTTCAGATTGAGACACTAAGTTCATAGGACACTTTTGGAGGACCTTATGGAAAAATATGGGGACTAACTTGTCGTTTATTTCAAGTTATCATCCTCAGACGGATGGACAGACAGAAGTAGTGAACAGAAGTCTGGGAGACTTGCTTAGAAGCTTGGTGATAGAACACCACAGCCAGTGGGACAACATATTACCACAGGCGGAATTTGCCTATAACGAATCAGTTAACAGACGCACAGGGAAGAGTCCATTTCAGATTGTCTATGGCATGCAGCCGAGAGGAATTTCTAAGTTGAGAGATTCACAACAGACTATGATTAGGAGCACTAGTGTAGAAAATTTCGCAGAAGCGATGAAGGAACTTCATAGCCAGGTGAAGGAACGATTGCAGAATTCGAGCCAGGAATATAAGCGTAGAGAAGATCAGCACAGGAAACAACTTCAATTTGAGTTCGGTGACTTGATTCTGGCACATTTGAGAAAGGAAAGGTTCCCGTGAGGAACATATAATAAACTGAAGATGAAGAAAATTGGACCATGTAAGGTCTTAAAGAAATTTGGGGCGAATGCTTACGAGATTGAATTACCCAATGGGATCGAAATTTCTCCTATATTCAATATCTCAAATTTGTACCCATATAAAGTTGAGGAAACAGGGGACGGGAAATGAATAGCCAGTGGTCCAGTGGACAAAACAAATGCCAGTTAGAGAAAAGCCGCAGATGGAGTGCATACTAGACAAAAGGGTCAGCAAAAAGACCAGGCGAAAGCAATACTTTGAGTATTTGGTCAAATGGAAGGACCATCCAGTTAAAGATGCCAGCTGGGAGAACGAATCAAAGTCCAGAGGCATGGACACACCGTACGCAAGCTCATGGACAGGAGCCCATGAAAATTTTCAAGCAAGGGAGTATGATGCAGGAGCATCTCAAGCGAGCCAGCGCGGAGACAAAAGACAGCTGGAAAAACGCCCAGCGCAAATTTTAAAAATGTCTTGAACATTTAATGAAACCATCAAGTGGAGGCACACTTGTATAATGTAAACGGACCTTGAGCAATCCACTCTCGTCCTTAGTAGGTAGAAGGCATTTATAATAGTAAATGCAAGTATATAGAATTTAATGTGTAGATTAGACAATTTTAGGAGTGGAGGGAAAACGGATATAGACACCCTCCTTGTGTATTGTAAGATGGATGATGCCAATTGAGAGCATAGTAGTGAAGAACATTACCAAGAAGAGAAGAGCATATGGAGATGGAACAAAGAAACTGTGTTTGAAAAACACCCATGTACAGAGATTTGAGTTAATAGAAGAAGTCTTAATTCAGATTCATGGCGTTGTATTTGTTTCTTGTATGAGTATGCTAATTGGTACTTTCATGGTTTTACTCTTTCTGTCATGCAATTGATTTTATGATATGTATGAATGATTTCTTGTTGAATGTCTGAAATCTGAGAGAGAGAGAGTAAGGGAAATGAGTTTCAATTGTTTCTCTATCTGAGCAAGAGTTCCTGTAAGGAGTGCAGTTGAGTGTCCGCAAGGAGTGCGTTGACAAAGGTTTCAGAGATTTGTCTCTGAAATCTCAGATAAGGTAGCTTTTGTTCTCACTCCCTCAGAAGTGCAGTTAGGCACGGGAGTCATGCAAGGTGTGTGCAGGCTGAGTAGAGTTTCAGGTTTGGTAACCTAAATTATTTGTGAGAGACTGTTGTTGTAGGTGTGTGCAGAGTCAAGGAAGTTCAACACTTGGAAGTGTTTGAAGGTTTGCCGCAAGGAGTGCATGCAGAAGTCTTTCTTCAAGACTCTGAGTTGGAGAAATATCAGGAAGGATAAAGCCTTCAAATTTGTCAAAGGAAGCACAGGAATTTTGTGCATTAGAACAGTGAGAAGGCGTTGCGAGTTTGTGTCGCAGGCAGTTGAGTACCGTGGAAAAACCACTTGGTCAAAAATTGTAGAAGTCCGAGTGAGGGAAAGAGACGGATGGTCAGAATTCTCTGTGGAGAGTTCGTGAAGTCCCATGAACCGTCAGATCTCACGGAGGAGCAGGGGAGTTACGGCGAGTATTCCCAGAGGTTTAAGCTCAGGAGAGGCAGAACCGTAGATTTAAGCCAACAGGGGTCGCTGGATTTGCAAGTGGATTTCTATTTCGGGGTTTCGTAGGTTGAAGTCCCGTAATCCTTGCAACAGGGCTCGTGAAATCACGAAACGCGAAGTCTCGAAGGGATGAAAGGATCGTGTGGGCCATAGGAATCATTCGGGTGGACAGGTGGTGCACTATCAACACGGAAGTCAATTCCGTTGACCATTTCGGGGTTTCGAGGGGTGAAGTCTCGAAACCTTTGCATCAGGAATTGCAAAATCGTGAAGTCCGAAGTCCCGACAGAGTGAAAGGCCGTTGAAAGGTCAACCTTGCGAGCACATCGGAGTTTCGGTAAATCATGTTTTGGAAGTCAAGGGGACAAGTTGCTTGACATCGCAACTCCCAAAATCGCGATAAGGAGAAATCCAAACTTGGCAAGGGAAAGGGTCAAGTGTTGATTGTTTCGGGTTTCGGAGATTGAAAGACAAGGTGCTTGACCACCGTATTCGCAAAAGTGCGAAGTTCGATCTCCCGAAGTACAAGGGGGAATTTCTCGAAGTTAATTGTGGGTGCAGATTTCCCGAAAGGGAAATAGAGGAGCCATTTCTGAGAGCTCTTCGGGTCAGTGTAAGGGGACAGATCCTGTTTACATGACCTTTTGACCTACGGGTTGAGGAGGGGTTGCGTCACTTTTTGGTCTTTTACTCTTCCTGGATGTTCCTTCTAGAACCTTGAGTCTTTCTGCATCTTGTAATGTAGCTTCAAGCCAAGTTGGTCGTTTCTTGGTCTTCGGTACGATATCTGAATCAGTGTTTTCACATGGCTCCATAGATTGATCAGGTTGATCCTTTTCGTCATTTTTGTTTTCTGTGTTTTCTTCATTAGGTTCTTCAAGCTCTTCTTCTTCTATAATTTCTTCGATGGATTTCCTGAAGTCCATTCTTTCATTGAATGTTATGTCTCTTCTAACTTCGATCTTATGTTGTTCTAGAATATATATTCTATAGGCCTTGGATGAATCACTGTATCCCACGAATATCCCCTTCTTTCCTGAAGTTCTAGTTTATTCCTTTTGTCCTTGGGAATATGAGAGTAAATTGGACATCCAAATATTCTTAGGTTTTCCACGTTACGTTTCTTACCTGAGAAGGCTTCTTCTGGTGTCAGGTCCTTTAATATACGATGAAGACTTTTGTTCTGCACATATATTGTCGTCATTGCTGCTTCTCCCCTTAAGAACATGAATAGACCTTGATCATTCAATAAGGCTTTTACGGGTTCTTCGATAGATCTGTTCTTTCTTTCTGCTACACCATTTTGTTGAGGATTATGAGGAACAGTCAGCTCCCTCCTAGTTCTTTCCGATTTGCAGAATGAAACGAACTCCTTCGAGGTGTATTCTCCTCCATTATCTGTTCTTAATGTCTTGATCTTCTTGTTCGTGGGGTTTTCTATTTCTGCTTTGAATTCTTGGAACTTGTTGAATACTTCATCTTTTGTCTTCAGTAGGTATAGCCACGTCTTTCTTAAATAGTCATCTATGAAGATTACGTAGTAAAGAGATCCTCCTAGGGATCTGACTGGCATTAGACCGCAAACATCTGAGTGTATTAGATCTAGGATCTCCTTAGATCTGTTGTTGCTGCTTGGGAATGGTTTCTTGATATTCTTCCCAAGAGCACATCCTTTGCAGAGTCCTTCATGTGTAGATTGCAACTCTAGTATTCCTTCAACCATTCTTTTGAGAAAATGTAATGCTTGATAGTTAATGTGAGTGTACCTTCTATGCCAAAGTTCATTAGGATTGACTTCATCATGTACGAGAGCTTCTTCATTTTGTTCTAGTAGTCTATACAGATTTCCTTCACGACTTCCAATAACCCTAGCATTCTCTGTGCTGGAGTTCTTATGCCATGATAACACCTTTCCATCCACGAAGGCTATTATGTTTCCTTTGTCTTCCAGACATGATATCGATACAAGATTCTTTTCTAAACTAGGTACATATAAAACATTGCTTAAGTGAACATGGTTACTTGATTTCAACTTGACGAAGACTTGTCCAAATCCTTCGACGGGGTAAGTGCTTTTGTCTCCAAGCTCCACTTTGTACGATGTCTTCTTCTCATTAAAATTTGAGAGTCTGGCTTGATCTCCTGTCATGTGTCCAGAAGCACCACTATCGATTATCCACATGTCATCTTCAATCATTCCAGTGAGTGCTGAGTAGTGTAAGAGACTAATCGTTTTGCTCATTTCTTCGGTTGACTAGTAATTGGTCATGCCTTGATCCAAAACTTCAACTTCATCGTTTTTGTCTTATGAGAGAGCCAAAAGGTGCGTTGAACTAGGGCGCATCTGAATATCTTCTCCTTGAGCGAGATGCTCCATTACAAGGTGTCGGATCTGAGAATTAGGGTTTCTGCAACTGCTCCTGCTAGTAACCCTAGCGGTAGTGTCTTGGAAGCTGCTACTGCTAGTAACCCTAGCGGCAGTTCTCAGCGAGCTCAATATCCTAGCGGCTATGCTTCCTTCCAGTGTTTACGCTGACTAAAGGAGGTGTGGGCCCATAACCTGTTAGAATATAGAAGATTGTGCTCGTTTTACCATTGACGATACCCTCGTCACCCAACCATAGGCCGAAGCCACCCTCCGAGCACCTTGACCTTGACAGAGAAGAATCCTGGTAGCAATCAATAGCCAAGAGAGGCTAATGCACCAAGCAAGAAGAGAAACCAAAGCTGATCAGATAGTCCACCCAGAAACTGGTGTTGCAACTTCCCTAAAAACCTGTGTACAGAACTACCAACTGTAGTGCGCACAAATGGCTCTTTGTAATTCTGAGAATGTGAAATAATGAGAACTGACCTCCTGTATTTATAGTATTTTTGGCAGACTGCTAGGGTCGACTTCTTCTTCTAGGTACTAATTAATTCATATAAACTGTATTTCTGCAGCCAACAACTTGTCTAGGGTTTCCTTCACTTCTTTGCTTCCTTCTGGAATATTCTAATCTCGTCATAGGTCACAAAAGAGGTTCATACCTCCTGAAGCTACCATAATATCTAAAGAAAGCCTATGATTTAATCAATTGGGAGTTTCTAAGGATGATTCTAATCAAATCGAGCTTTGGTCTAGCACTCACAAACTGGATTATGAGCTCCGTCACATCTGTGTCTTATGCAGTCTTAATAAATGGTGAACCATCTCCTTTTTTTCAAAGGGGTAAAGGTCTCAGACAAGGTTTCCCACTATCGTCGCTGCTCTTTATCTTGGTCATGGAGGGCCTGAGTATCCTCATAAGAAAGAAGAAAGAAGCAGGTTTGTTGACCGACATAAAGGTTTCCAGGATTACAAACATTTTACATCTCCTATTCATCGATGATGTGTTGATCATGACGAGAGCATGCCTAGCTGAATGGAAGGCGATTGTTGGGCTTATGAAATTTTTTTTACATGCTACGGGTCTACAGATTAATGAAGAAAAATCCACCTTCCATTCGGCGAGTTTGGATGAGGTGGGGTTCGCGCCTTTTAAAGTGATTTTTCCGTATAGTTTCGAGTCCATAGAGACAGGCTTTAAGTATCTGGGATTTTTCCTTGAGCCGAATTGTTACAAAGTAGATGACTGGCACTGGCCTATTAAAAAATTTGAAAAAATAATAGACCATTGGTGTAATCGCTGGCTTTCACTTGGTGGCCGCTCAGTTCTGATAAAAGAAGTTTTGGTGAGCCAACCGGTGTATTGGATGTCTATGGCCACAGTTCCAGTCTCAGTTCTTGAAAAACTACGTCAGCTCATCTACACTTTTCTATGGTCGGGTTGTAGGGAGAAGAAATGTTTACACCTATGTAACTGGGACAGTATTGCTAGGCCAAAGAAAGCTAGAGGTTGGGGGATAAAAAATTTGGCTTTCTTCAATAAATCTTTAGCTGCCAAGTCATTGTGGCGAGGACTGACAATTGACGGTATCTGGCAAAAAGTCTTAAAAGATAAGTATTTACCTTATGTTTCTGTATCAATGTGGTTTAGATTGGAGCATAGATCACAGGGAGAAGCCTCTCCAATTTGGAGAAATCTCTTAAAATCGCTTCCACTATTACACCACTGGCTCTATTGGAAATCTGGTAATGGTGAGACTATTTAGACAGACCGAGATCAAATTATGGGAATGGGCCAAAACTCTTTTCTTTCAAAATCTCTTATGACAACCTTAAAGGATCGGGGGATTACCTTCCTTTACCAAGTTCGAAACACTTCTTTGAACGCGCCCCTAAACACATACTGGATAGATGCGACTTAGTTGGGCATCAATAGTGATCTTTCTATGGAATGGGAGCAGTACATAAGAGCACTCATGGGCGCAAGAATTCAATTAGCTCCAATGGAGGACGAGTTAAATTGGTCGGGGGTAAAATCATGAAGATGGGTAACACTTTAGTGACAATCGGGTCTCAAAAATTCTTAGCGGCAATTTTTCAGCGGAAAAAATGTTGCTAGGAATTTTTTCGGTCGAAAATTTGCACATCAAATTGAACGGCGTCGTGACAGTGCTCTCGAAATTCGTGTACAATGTTTTTTGGATGAATTATTTTCCTATGGTAAGAATATTTCGGCTGAATTTTTTTTCGGCCGAAACGTTTATTTTTAACGGATTTCGTTAAAATCTAGGTTTCGGCCGAAAGATTAGTTCCGCTGAAAACATGAAATTGGGACTAAAAAAAAAAACCAGAGAATTGCCCCAATCTTACCTGAACTTCGAAGGTTGCGGACTCCTGAAAATACTGATAATTTGGTTTCAAAAATGACACCATCATTTCCAAAATTGAATCTACTTTCAATTCATATAATTTGTTTTCATTTTATTTATTTTTATCTAATTTTATTTAATTTAAAAAAAAAAATCACTGCATAATATTTTCAACAGACATTATGATTCGATGAAATGAAATATCGGTATCTCTAAAAATATACAATGAAAATTTTAGAAAAAAAAATATATTCATAATCCTTAAACTATTCTCTTCAAAAGGGTATATTTAGATTTTAGTTTTAAGTAAAAATTAAGATAGATACAAGATGTAGAAAAACACGTGTTTAAAATCTACAACGGTTTCAGCTTGGTCAACTTCAAAAAATTCTAGAAATTATAATATTCATCCGTTAGATTCAAAATTATAGTCATAGTAAAATAAAGTCTCTGTAGATTGTTGCAGTATATTTCATTTCTTAAAAACATAAGTTTAATAATCGATACATTGTTGTGGAAAAACGTTACTCATTATCATTCTTTTCATGTTTAAGGAACATACTCTTAAACAACTATCAAATTGACATATCAAATTGTGATAAAAAAAATTCGAAAAATAACCATTGGAAAGCTAACAAAATGCTTCACAAGTTTGTTTTTTACTATAAAGTGAAATTCTAAATAAAACAAATATTTTTGTATGCCGGAAGTTGAATAACTTGTGAAAATAGAATTTTTTTTCTCATAAAACAAGCAAAAGTGTAACCCATCTTCATGATTTTACCCTCGGGTGGCGATGGGTCTGGTTTTCCCACTGCAAAAAAATTGTATAGAGACCTTTCAAAAAGCATGTGGGCTCACACCACCAGGGGATGGGACTATAAGTTATGGAAGTGGAATATGGCACTAAAATTGAAACTATTCTTCTGGATGCTCATAAGAAACAAGATTCTCACGTGAGATGCTCTACTTGCTAGAGGGTGGGAAGGGCCGAGTTATTGTATCTTGTGTAGAAGTAACCCGGAGACATTAGTCCATATGTTTATTTCTTGTCCTTTCCCTCGCCAGGTTTGGATAAAATTAGAAGGGATCCTTAAGACCAAGCTGACTTGGGAAGGGCTTACCGTTGATGATTGTCTCTCTTCATTTGTCGGAAAGCATCAAACCTTAATCACTCTCCCAACTATTGTCTGTTGGTACATCTAGATTGAAAGAAATAATCTCATTTTCAATAATGGTTCGACTCTTCCACTGGTGGTGGCTACAAAGGCTGTGTCTTGCTCTAATGCCAGTTTGGTGACAAAAACGTTAAAGGCTACATTCAATCTCAAGAGACCTCCACGGCTTCACCAATTAGTGGGGTGGTTTCACGGTGCTACTTCAGGAGATGGTTTAAACAATGGTGTAGGTGGTGCTCTTAGCTTAAATGCAAACTCACATCTTAAATGGACATTCAATACAAGAGATGGAACCAACAACAGGGTGGAGCTGCTGGGGGTATGGAACACTCTCTTCTTATCGATAAAATTCAACCTTCCTGTCATTCAAATCATTGGGGACTCAAAGCTCGTTATAGATTAGTGCAAAGGTTGCGGGAGACTACAAAGCTTGGTGCTGGAAGGTTGGAAGGAACAAATCAAGAGGCTCAGTATCTAGTTCGAAAAGATATCATTCCTTCATACTCATCGTGAATTTAATGAGGCTGCAGATGCTCTGTCTAAAAGTGCGCTCAAGGACCTAGATCACTGTGGGGAGATCATCTAAACCCAGTGGGCAGACAACGAGCCAGGCCTCACTAGATTTATAAAATTTTTATGATTTCTGTTATGCTGCTTATGGATCTTTTTTGTAGTCAGTGTTTTGCTTTGTAGGTCTTTTGATTTTAGCATCAGGGTATCCTTTTTTGTATGGAAGGTGGTAACTTATGAACAGATGTGCTTTCAGTATACAACAATGAATGATGCAATGTAAGCTTGATTATCCCAATTAGATTGTCACAGGTTTCGACATATGAAAAAACCACTATTTTGAAATAAGTTGATCAATGATGTAACATTTTATATTATCTAATATAAAGAGAAATTTTCTTGTTTGGAAAAAAAATAAGAATAATATATAATAATTAAAACTTTATAATTATGACATGTAAATGAAAATATAATGTAAAATTAAATATTTTTGTTGGTTTCATTTTAATTTTTTATATATAAAATATTATTTTTTTAATATTTTTAATTATATTTTATTAAATTATTAAAATTAATTTTAATAATGATAATTATTAAATATATATAACAAATTATTCATTTTGTTATTCTATTTTTTTTTTAATCAATTACATAAATATATTCAATAACAAAATTAAATTTTATAATACAATATTCAATAACAAAATTAAATTTCTAATACAATATGACATTTAAATAATTTAAAACTTTTGCTAATACACTGTAACATTCAAATAACAAAATTTTATTTGTAATACACTATGACATTTAAATAATTTAAAACTTTTACTAATATACTATAACATTCAAATAACAAAATTAAATTTGTAATACAATATGACATTTAAATCATTTAAAACTTTTACTAATATACCGTAACATTCAAATAACATTGTCTTAAATCATTCCCCTAACATACTACTAGTCTCTAAATAATGGTTGAAGTAGTCTCTAAATAATGGTTGTAGTTTCACTCTTGTAGCTTCGTCCTCCCAAATTATGTCGGACCACCAATCTTTCTCTCCACTAATTTCTTTCAAGTTACATAATTTTTCTGTTCCTATTGGTAATCTCTTAAGCAACGGGCACCCCCCTATTTCAAAATATTGAAGTTTGGACATTGCTCCTCCATTCAATACATTGGTAATGCTCTCTAACTTGTGTAACTTCAACAAAATTAACATTGCTCCTCCATTCAATACATTGGTAATGCTCTCTAACTTGTGTAACTTCAACAAAATTAACTTCTTTAACATTGGAAAACTGTCCGATGCACTGTCACTACCAATCTCCAAAACAGGGAGCTCCCTTAGTTCAGGACAATTCCGCAATTGTAACTCCTCCAAATTTTGAAACTTACAAATGTAATTGGGCAAACTTAGCCCCCGATACTCAATTAAAATCAAGCTTTGCAACTCGTTCATATTTTCGAGAGGGAGCGTATCCAGCATCACTGCATCCTCCACCACATCATCTTCATCTCCATCCGCATCCTTCACTA
The DNA here is from genome assembly GCA_009831015.1 of Picea engelmannii. Lineage (NCBI taxonomy): Eukaryota > Viridiplantae > Streptophyta > Pinopsida > Pinales > Pinaceae > Picea > Picea engelmannii. Next base: position 1,010,038 of record ML776724.1, read on the forward strand.
CAACATTGTCTCCATCGTCCACTGCAACGTTGCTATCTGCCTTTGCAGCAGCATCTCTCCTAGCATTTGCATCATACTCAAATCGTAATGCTAATTTTCTCATCTTCAACCAGGTCCAATCACAGTTACTCATTGTATGTGCTTTTACTGCTATACTTAGTTCCATCAGATTTGAGAGATTTATAAGATTTTCCATACTAATTGCACAACCAGGCCCCCACTTCGGCAAACACAATTTGGTCAATGAAGTGAGTCCAAATATGGAACGTGGAATCACCACTGATCTGGTGTCAACCACTAACTTAAAACTGAAATGCTTTAGGCTTTTAAGATCTCCTATATTGTCTGGCAACGATACCAGAGATTCACAA
>ML776724.1:1050227-1062008 GCA_009831015.1 Picea engelmannii
AATTAGAGCTTCCACCTTCACATGGTTTCCCCTATTCAGTAGAGAACTAACTATTCTCGAAACCAAGAGAATCTCAATCGGGTTTATTATATGCCAATTTCAAAAAATTTATGTGAAGGTGAGGTGATGAGCATGTTCAAAAAAATGGAAATATGGTTCCTAAACACACAACCTACACACATAGAAACAATACCAAACCATGAAATAATTCATGAAAATTGGCCTTGTCGTCAGATTTTACCTTCTAGTTTGTGCTTGTATGGACTAAAATTTGACATGCTAGGACAACACACCTGCATTGATTGTATGGGAGGGTTTCCAGACTCAAACATGAGTCAAAAAAACAATTCAAAAATCAAATATTCTTTGGTTATTCTATCAAAAGCCAAAAATAATGTGCGCCTGCTCATGTACTTGACCCCGCTTATAACTAACATGTGAATGGGGCCAACGTTAAAATTTTTTCAATTTGTGGTTGTATGGACTGAAATTTGACATGGTTAGAATAGATGCATACAATGATGGTATGGGAGGGTTTCCAGACTCAAACATGACTCACACAAACAATTTAAAAATCAAACAACAAGCCTATAGAATAATTGATGTCAATGGGGCCAATGTTGAAATTTTTTCAATTTGTGCTTTTATGGATTGAAATTTGACATGCTAGGACAACACACATGCATTGACGCTATGGGAGGGTTTCCAGAATCAAACATGAGTCAAAAAAACAATTCGATAATCAAATATTCTTTGGTTATTCTATCAAAATCCAATAATAAGGCGTGCCTACTCATGTACTTGACCCCACTTATAACTGACATGTTGATGGGGCCAAAGTTGAAAGTTTTTAAATTTGTGCTTGTATGGACTGATATTTGACATGGTTAGACTAGACGCATACAATGATGGTATGGGAGGGTTTCCATACTCAAACATGAATCACACAATCAATTCCACAAATTAAACAACAAACTTATAGAATAATTAATGTGAATGGGGCCAATGTTGAAAATTTTCCAATGTGTGCGTGTATGGAATGAAATTTGGCATGGTTAGAATAGATGCAAGAATTGATGGTATGTGAGGGTTGTTGGAATCAAACATGACTCACAAAAAAATTCGACAATCAAACAACAAGCCTATAGAATAATTAATGTGAATGGGGCCAATGTTGAAATTTTTTCAATTTGTGCTTTTATGGACTGAAATTTGACATGCTAGGAAAACACACATGCATTGACGATATGGGAGGATTTCCGGAATCAAATATGATTCAAACAAACAATTCTACAATCAAATATTCGTTTCTTATTCAATCAAAAGAAAACAATAAGGTGCTCCTGCTCATGTACTTGACCCCACTAATGAAGCTAGATTTTGAGTCCAACAACTAGTTCCATCAGAAAAAATTAATGTGGTATGTGGAGGGTCAATCAACTCGAAAACCAAGAAAGAAAATCATCAAGAATTTTGATAAAACAAAATCAAAGGATGAACACAAAAAATGAATTTCTAAACCAAAAAAGTAATGTTTTATATACATTATTGACTATACAGTGAGTATGGTTTCATGGGTAAAACTTCTTGAAATATAACCCATTGACAAAGCCTTTGAAGAGGTCTCCTTCTCAGAAATCCAACATGTAATCCCATTTGGATAAGTAGTGCTTGATAATAAAGGGTCCCACTGAAGATTTTCAATTTTTCCTAGACCTAATGTCTCATTGGTTGTGTCATAAACCAAGGCTAAGTCACCTTCACTAATGGTGTGAGGGTATACCTGATGGTCATAGTGGGATTTGGAGTGTTTTTTCATGGATTCATTATTCTGTAACGAACTAAAACRATKCTTGYTAATTTGATCTATTGTGACTATTCTTTTTTTCTAAATATGGAGTTGTGTTAGGAAGGAGTTCAATGTCCATATAGAGGGTTGGTATCTTTCATTTAATGGGTAGAAATATGGTGACCAAATTTCTTCATCTGTATATAGGTCATCAAGATGTCACCATACCATGGATCATATTATTAGATAGAAACAAGATATTCATTGGGGAATTTGGCATTTAGAAGTGGGTTTAATGTGCAAGATGTGATCCAAGTGGATACTGGTGGCCACCCACCTATTCCAACTAGCTCCTCGTGTCCTTTTTTTGTTCAGAATGTTCTTTTGTACTGCTTTGTAATTATGGGTTCTACACTTCTGGGGATGTTTGAATCCCCACACATCCTCCAAGTGGATACAAGTGGCCTCTCGCCTAATCCAACTGGCTTATTTTGTATGTTTTCATGTTAGCACATCTTGTTGTACTTCCAGGGCCATTTTGGGGCCCTAAAGGTTGTTTTTTTGGCTCGCCAAAGTCAAACTGTAGACTGAGTTAGAATTTGACGACAGAATGTGTGTTTCTCTGAAATACCTTTCCAACAGGCTATCACGCGCCTAAAATAGAGGTCGTATGAAAATTTTACAACCCTTGGAAGTTGAGGTACCAAATTACACCAACTTACCCATAGGGCCCACATGACTTTTGGCATTTCACCTTCTAGGGTTAGATTTTTGGATGTCTAGGGTTTTGGAATTCATGAGTAATATAAAAAATTCATTTGGAGCCTCATTGTAATCCATTCTTCTCAAACGGATGTGTGTAGCATCCACATCTCTTCTCAGATATAGCTACCACCGTTCGAGCAAGTGTTTTAGTTCTGCAGTTTTATAGTTTTAGCCTATTTCATTATTTAATAGAAGATATTGTTCACTGGATATTTGTGTTATTCTTCATATCTCTGTGTTTATTGTATTCATTCTATTAATCAGTTTGTTCTGCTCCTAAATCTGGATTAGTGGTATCAGAGAGGTTTTCTCTTCATTTATTTTTCTTCGTGCATGTCCTCGACAAGATATGGGTACAAGAAGTTGGGACTCGAACTAATCGATCCATTACAAGATCGGTCATGCCGAGCCTGAAAAAAACCCATGGGGGATGAAAAGAAAGATGATGGAGTAGGAGATCTTATTAAAATGTTGCTCGAGGAAGCTCTCGTGTAACAAAGGAGTGAAATGATGGAAAAAATTCCGTAGATCCTTCGATGACTGCCCATAGGAGAAGCACCTTCATCAAGAGGCCATGAAACCCCCTTCAAGGTACATGTAAATTTTGATATTCCATTATTTGAAGAATGAATAGATGTGGATGTTGTAGAAAAATGGTTGAATCTACTCGAAGGATATTTTTCAGTCCACAATTTTTTCGATAGGGAAAAGATCACTTTTTCACTCCTCAAGGTCGTTCCCTATGTTAAAGACTGGTGGGATACTTTCTCTGAGCAAAGGTTCATGGAGGAATCTACAATTTTTTTGGCAGCCCTTGCATGGGATTCCTTCCAGGATGCCTTTAAATAAAAGTACTGACCTATTGGAAGCTACGAGGACCAGTACACTAGTTGGACCACCCTATGTCAAGAAAGGAACTAGACAATACCAGATTTCAACTATATTTTCCATACCCTACGCACCAAATTGGGTATCAAATACTCTGAGTGTCATATGGTGCTCAAATACTATGGTTGTTTGCATAGATACATTCAAATAGAAATGGAGTTCATGGACATCACCTCATTGGGAACGACTTATAGATACGTTGTCAAGATCGAGCATAAATTTAAGTAGAAAAGGAGAGAGTTTGGATATGAAAACCCCTCACAGCCGAAGCAAGGAAAAGACATCCCCAACCCACACAATAAGGGACCAAGTCGATATGGTCACCCTCAGGACAACCAGTCCAAGCCTCAACACAAGAAGGGCAATGAGAAGATGAAGGACACGGGAAAATGGTGTGAGTACCATAAAAGTCCTTGGCACAACACTTAAGAATGTCGCTCCAAGCAGTCCGTCATGGTCGAGCTAAAGGCTTCCGATTCAGAGGTCGATTCTGGTTCTGAGTTAAATCCTGAAGGAGGGAAGTGGATTATCGATGCTAAACCCGATGCCATTGTCGCTGCCACCAAATTTTGGCCAAGTGAACTAGAAGAACCAGAGGAAGGGGAATGCCTCTTTCACTCGCAGATGTGGGTCAAGGGGGCTCTGCTTCATTTCATTGTCAATAACGCTAGTCAAAACAACATGATTTCAGTAGAGGTTGTCAAGCAGTTGGACCTACAATGACACCACACCCACAACCCTACACCATCAGTTGGCTTCACCAAGGACGAGATCTCTGTGTCATACAATAGTGTCATCTGCCCTACGACATCAAGTCGTTCAAAGATGAGGTACTGTATGATATTGCTCCCCTTGAATTTTGTGATGTTCTTTTAGGACAACCATATTTTTGGAAGCGTCATGTTGTGTATGATCCTAGACCTCGCAGTTTTATTATTACTTTGGGTAGATAATTGTACATGATCCCACAGGTAGTGTCTCCTACTACTATTTCTTTAATCTTTGCTAAGCAATGCAGTAAGGTCATTTCACAGACCGGGAAGTTCATCTTATTTGTGATCTGTGCTCACAGTAAGAAAAATGTCGTTGCCACATCTGTGGCCTCTACAAAATGCCTCTCTTTGAAGAAAAATCAAGTGGATGAGATCATGGAAGAATAAAAAGACATCTTCTCCTCACCTACATGGGTACCGACACACTGCCAAGTCAAGCATCCAATTGATATGACCCTCGATGCACCTCTACCTAATGGACCAGTCTATCGACGCTCACATATGGAGAATGATGAAATCAGGCGTCAAATCCGAGAGCTTATTCAAAAGGGGCACATCATACCCATCTCCTCCCCTTGCGAAAGCCCGATTGTACTGGTGCAGAAGAAGGATGGGACTTGGCGACTTTGCATTGATTACAGAGTCTTAAAAAAAATCACAGTTAGGAACTGCTACCCCATTCCTAGGATTGATGACCTTATTTACCAGCTCAAGGGGAGGAATTTCTTTAGCAATATTGAATTGAAGTCGGGATACCACCAAGTTCCCATCGAACCAACTAATGTATGGAAGACAACCTTCAAGTCTAAAGAAGGTCTCTACGAATGGTTAGTCATGCCCTTTGGCTTAACAAATGAACCAACCACTTTCATGAGGTCGGTGGAGGATGTATTGAGACCCTTCACCAACTCCTTTGTGGTAGTATATTTGGATGACATCCTCATCCTCAGTCGAATGTGGGAGGAGCACATGCAGCATATTCAACAGGTTTTGAGCACTCTATGGCAGCAAAATATTTATGCCAACTTGGAGAAATTCTCTTTTGGAATGAACAGGGTCCAATAATTCGGCTACATTGTTGATAAGCATGGGGTACATGTTGATCCAACTAATATCCAAGTCATCCGTGACTGGCTAGCCCCGACCACACTAACTGAGCTTCGTAGATTTTTGGGACTAGCCAACTTCTACCAACAGTTCATGTTGGGATTCTCCCATATTGCATAGTCCCTTAGCCAGGTGACCAAGGGAAGTGGTAGGGCCAAGTTCATGTGGGGGAAGAAGCAACAACAATCATTTGATGATCTAAATCATCGCTTATGCTCAGATCCAGTACTCTCCTTGCTCGATCTGCAAAAACCATTCGATATTGACACTGATGCATTTGACTATGCTGTGGGCGCAATTCTCACTCAACATGGACATCCGATGGCATACCATAGTGAGACACTCTCTGATACTATCCAGAAATACCCCACCTATGACAAGGAAATGTATTCCATTTTACAAGCCTATCGTCAATGGAAACATTACATTCTGGGGAAAGAGTCGATCATACTCACTGATCACAAGCCTCTGCAGTTCATACAAACACAAGTGAAATTATAGAATGATCTCCATCAGAAGTGGTCCACCTACCTGCAATAGTTCCATATCAACATAAAGTATAAGACATATATCTCCAATCGTGTCGCTGGCTGCCTCAGTCGACCTTCTGTGGCTACACTCACCACTGTGCTCCATTCATATGGACATGAAGCATCTGAGTGGCCCCAACTTTATCAGCAAGATCCAGACTTCGCCACCACCTATTAGCTCTTGGGTATAGGCACAACTGTCACTGATTTTCACATTCAGGACGAACTCTTATGCCAAATGGGACATCTCTTTGTTCCTACAAGCGAGCGTGCAAAGATGATTTGGGAAACCCACTATAGTCGGGTGACAGGACATTTTGGCGTGGAGAAAACTATGGTCATTCTTCAGAAACATTTTTATTGGCCAAAAATTCGATAGGATGTCAGCAAGTATATCATATATTGCATTTCCTATGCCACTTCCAAGCTTGCCATCAAGAAGCAAGGCTTATACACCCCTCTTCCTATTCCTGAGATGCCTTGGGAATCCATCTCAATGGATTACATGTCTGACTTGTTGTCTACCAAATAAGGAAATGACTGTGTGTTTGTGGTCGTTGATTGGTTTTCCAAGATATCCATTCTTACAGCATGTAAGAAGAATGTCACAATGATAGATACTACTAAACTCTTCTTCGAACAAGTGTGGGTCCACTTTGGGATACCACAGACCATCATCTCTGACCGAGATAGTAGGTTCCTCAACACATTTTGGTTGAGTCTCTGGTCTCTATTGGACACCAAGCTCATAAAATACACTACTTTCCACCCCCAAACTGATTTCCAAACAGAGGTCGTCAATCGGATTATTGTGCACATCCTGCGCATGTACAATTCTAAAAATCCACGTACATGGGACAAGAGTCTCCCATATGTCCAACATAGTTACAATAGGGCTCTCCATAGTTCCACTGGCCATAGCCCATTTCAGGTGGGTCTAGGATTCCAACCCTTGGGACACATTGATGTTGCATTTCCTCTTGCCACCGCACAAATAGACTCTTCCCCTGATTAGTCTGTGATCGACAAAGCCACCATATTCATTGAGCAGGTTCAACACATCCACCTGCAGGTCCAAGAGATTTTAAAGAAACCTAATGCTAAGTACAAGGAGCGTCATGATCAACACAGGGTACCACACCAATTTTAGGTTGGAAACAAAGTCTGGTTACATTTTCATAAGGAGCGTCTAATCGGGCCCCATCGAAAACTTCGCCCACTTTTTTATGGGCCTTAAACTATCACCAAGGTTGTGGGTAGCAATTCTTTTGAGCTCAACACTCCACCCTTCCTTGGTCTGCATCTAGTATGGAATGTGGACCTCCTTTGGCCATAGTTTCCCCCATTATTGGACACCTTCGAGATTGCAGAACTGCTGACACCAACAGAGCTCAACCCTGACTACGTGGAACAAGCATCCAATGATTAGATAGTGGACACATAGGTCAAGGGCACTCACCAACAGTGGATCCAGCTTTATCAAGTTGTCAAGGTAGGGAAACTCTGACACCAAGGTAAGTGGCTCACCTGGGGCCAAATCCAACAAAAGTTTCCTCACCTGATGGGGGAACTCACCACAATGGAGACCATTTCTTCCTAAGGGGGGAGGATTGACCCAGGTGGATATTGGTGGCCACCCACCTATTCCAGTTGGCTCCTCATGTTCATTTTTTATTCAGCTCGTTCTTTTTTACTACTTTGTAATTGTGAGTTATACACTTCTGGGGATGTCTGAAGCCACACACATCCTCCAAGTGGATACGGGTGGCCTCTTGCCTAATCCAACTGGCTTATTTTGTAAGTTTTCATGTCATCACATATGGGGCCCTAAATGTTGTTTTTTTGGCTCACCACAATAAAAATATAAATGGAGTCATATTTTGATGGTGGAATGTGTACCTCTCTGAAAAACCTTTCCAATGGGATATCAAACGCCTAAAACTGAGGTCGTATGAAAAATTTATGACCCTTGGAAGTTGAGGTACCAAATTACACCAACTTACCCATAGGGCCCACATGAATTTTGGCATTTCACCTTATAGGGTTGGGTTTTTGGATGTCTATGGTTTTGGCATTCATGCGTAATATCAAAAAGGCATATGGAGCCTCATTTTAATCCATTATTCTCAAATGGATGCGTGTAGCTGTAATGATCCCAAGCCAAATTTTTTCTTGGAATCACTAACTACTACTAATCTATTGATGTGCAGGTATTTATTGAGTTATTAAGTGCATACAAGATTCATCAACACATGAAGATCACAATATATTCAAGATGTAGAAGCACAAGCAAAGATCTGACCTTTTTATTATGAGCAATGTAAGATTAATACAATAGATGGTTGATCTGGCATAAACCTCAGATGGTCGTACAAGCAATAGATATGTGTTGCTACAAAATTCTCCCGACAATACAAAATAAGCCTCCAAAGGTTGGATATACAATGAAGACTGAATCAAGTAGATCTGAGCCATACTAATGCTCAACCTCCAAGATGGAAAGTGCCACACCCTGCTAGAATGCTGAAGCCCTCAATAATTCGTCCCTACTACCAAAAGTGTCCAATCATCCTGAGAAATATGCCAAATGATAGATCGGGAAACTGTAAGGACAACCCAGATGTCCAAATTCCCAAATCCACTCTCAAACCCTGTAGATCTAAATTCCTCCACTGAATGGTGTGCCCCACTGGATGATTGAAACCCTAGCTAGTTCGGCCCTGATGAAGGAGGCCTCCAAATACTCTAAAACTATCCAAGAATATAGATCGAGCTATGAGAATCCCATGGGAGAAGTTTCAGACTCAGATCTCAAGCAGATCTCCCTAGATCTGAGTTTTACTGAATCACAGGATGTCCCTTATGGCTCCAAGACGTCCCAATCTGCAGACAAATGTAGAATGATGATAACCCTCCAAAAAATCCCTCAAACTGATGGTCCTTCCCCTACAAACAAAACCCAACTGTCAGAATGGCCCCAGGGCCTCAGGATAAGTTGTATCGAACCTCCCTCTAGATGATGGTGTGCCCTTGCTGGAAACACAAGAACAATATGTCCTACTACCTTGTAAAGTGCTAGATGGAGATGGGTTGAAAATAGAATGGTGTGGAGGAGTCTTTCATCCCCGAGACCAAGCTGCGGAACAAGGTGAGTGAATATTTCACCACTGAGTTGCTCACAAGGGTTTGTACGGTAAAACCCCCAAACTTAATGCTCAAGAGCAATAGCAAATGCTAATCCAAAACCAGAATGAGTAATAGGTGCGCCCCAGCTTCTTACTTATACTTTTCCTTCTAATTCTCTGTTGAGTTAGGTTAACTCCTAGGGTTAATATTCTACTCTTCTATTGAGTTATCTTTTACTCCTTTATCCTTTTCCTTTCTTAAGTCAACTTAAAAATATAACTTTTAACTTCTTGACTTTCCCCCCTCAGTGTGAGACTATGACCTAGTGGGGGTGCCCAGGCCACTGAGTCTCCTCATCACCTCTCTAAGAGGTGGGGGGACATTACAATCTCCTCTTCTTGAAATTGCTTGTCCTCAAGCAATTCCAAACCTGCTTCTCTAACCATGTGCTTCTGCTCCCAAGTGGAATCCTCAATGGGTAAGTCCTTCCACCTGATCAGATACTCCTTGATGCTTCAGTTCCAGAGCCTCTTCTCTCGGACTTCAAACACCTCCTCTGGAATCAAAACAAGCTGTCCCTCCTCATTCATGGGAGGTAATACCTCAATAGGCCTGACATGTTGACCGAGGGCTTTCTTAAGGCACGAGACATGGAAGACGTTCTGAATTTTGCTACCCTGTGGAAGCTCCAGCTCATAAGCTACTGCCCCTATCCTCCTGCTGACTTTGTAAGGTCCAAAGAAATTTGGCTATAGTTTCTCCACTCTGCTTATTTTAATGGAGGCCTGCCTGTATGGTTGCAACCTCAAATAAACTAAATCACCAACCTCAAAGGTACGATCAACTCTGTGCTTGTTTGCTTGGACCTTTTGCTATTTTTGTGCCCTCTGTAAATGATCCTTCAATTCCCTAAGGATGTATTAGCTCTGTTGTATCCAATCCTGTACCATCAGTGCCCTGCTGTCACCAAATGCAATCTCCACAAAATGATAAAGGATCATAGCTATATAAATCTCTGAAGGGTGACATGTCAATGGACATATGTTGGGTGGTGTTGTAGCAATATTCTCCCAAATGTAACCATCTGACCCATGCTTTTTGTTGTCCTGCTACGTAGTTTCTGAGGTAACCTTCCACCCATTTGTTGACTATCTCAGTCTGACCATCCGTCTGAGGGTGATAGCTAGTACTAGGAGTCAATGTCGTACCCACTAATCTAAACAACTCCTGCCAAAATGTACTCATGAATATGCTGTCCCTATCACTGATGATGGTTTTGGGTAGGCCATGTAGTCTGAACAACTCTCTGAAAAATAATTCAACCACCTGTGCTGCACTAAAGTTTGTGGCTATGGGAAAAAGGTGTGCAAACTTCGTCAACCTATCTACCACCATGAAAATGCAATCTTTCCTCTATGCTCTGGGCAAACCGGTGATGAAATCCATGGATATACTTTCCCACTTATGCTCTGGAATAGGTAGGGGCTGCAACAGTCCTGCAGGGTGCGTGTGCTCATCCTTGTTTTCTTGGCATGTAGTGCATTCTTTGACATGCTTCATCATGTTGGTTGTGGAGCCTGATTACCTTCCTAATTCATAGGTCCTTGCTTTCAGCCGTGTTTATACCCCATGAAGTATTTACACCCTAGAAGTATGTACACTCTTCCACATGGGGGAGTTCCGAGAGGGGGTACTCCCTCTGCAGGGTCCAAGGGGCCTATCCCCCTGGCTGGGGGTAAGCGGGCCCCCAGCGGGGGTTCGAGGGAGAAGCCCCCGAAGAAAAAATTGCCTTGTAAAAGTATATTGTAATTTCATTGTAAATCTGGACCATTCATTATAAGGTCGCAGATCTAATGGTAAAGATTATGTTAGGGTTTTTTGCCCTAGAAGGCAACCCTCTTTTATGAGGAAAATGTATCGCGGCTATGGATGATGGTGAATATTGTATTCTGAGAGAGGAGACTATGAGAGAAAGAAGAGGAAGTTACAACGGGTTTTGTTGTAGGTTGTATCCCTTCATTTGCTGAATAATAATAAAGGAAGGACCTGGAAATTTCTCTAGTGGACGTAGCCCACACTGAGTGAACCACGTAAATCTGTGTCTCTCTTGTATTGTGTGTCTTCCGTGTTTTTTTTCTGCATTCGTTTTATTTTATTGCTCCGCGGTCCTATTTTTCTAACAACTGGTATCAGAGCATAAGGTAACTCATAGGAAAAGAGGGTTCCTGGTTCGAGTGGGAGCAATGTCTAAATATGGAAAGTTCAGGGTCGAGAAATTTAACGGCCAAAACTACCAGTTATGGAAGATGCAGATGGAAGACTATTTATATCAGAAGGATCTATTCCTATCATTGAGTGGAGTAGCAAAGAAGCCGGTGGCCATGAAGGATGAAGAATGGGAGATTCTTGACAGAAAGGCTCTAGGAATGATATGACTAAGCCTGGCAGCGTCGGTGGCTTTCAATATTTTGAAAGAAAAGAAAACGAAGGGTTTGATGGACGCATTGGCCAAATTGTATGAAAAACCCTCGGCGTTGAATAAGGTATTTCTAATGAAGAGATTATTTAATATGAAGATATCATAAGGTGGTTCTGTTGCAGATCATTTAAATGAATTTAATACAGTTACTAATCAACTAAGTTTTTCAAAAGTGGACTTCGATGATGAGGTTAGGGCTCTTCTAATCTTGTTCTCATTGCCAGAAAGCTGGAATGGCTTGGTCATGGCTGTAAGTAACTTTGTCTCTGGTTCAAATACTTTAAAATTTGATGATGTTGTTGGTGTTATCCTTAGTGAGGAAAT
>ML776724.1:1070060-1091815 GCA_009831015.1 Picea engelmannii
AGTAGCTCAATAGGAGGATGCCCCCTCGAAGAGGCAAGTGAACAGGAGAGGATCCCTTCCATAATAGGATCCATTGTATGGTGTTGCCCTACCTCAAGGGTTTCTATAATAAAGTGGTGGTTTTATATATGGTTTCATATATCATGTGTGGTGATTGTATTCAGATATCTTTGGATCTATTGTGATATTTTGTATTCAGGTATTTGGTTTTTAACAATATCCTTCTCTCCAGCCGCACCGTCTAGTTCTGGAACCTCCTCTTCTGCTTCCTCTAACATTTCAGCCTCCATGTTTTGTATCTGACCATACTCATCCTCTTCTTCATCATCTGAAGTGACCTCAATATAATGTACCTGTCCTCATCCCATGCACTTGTGTGAGGGATTCCATGGCTCCTTGCATGTGAAGCAAAGTTGCTTCCTTCTCAATTCCCTTCTGGTGTTGTCATCTATTCTACCATGGCCCCTGTCATAAGCCTTAGATTCACGTCCTCCCTAGTTTATTGGAGGCCTTTGATCTCTTCCACCATTGTTAAGAGGTGGTCTGGGTATGAATTTTGGTTTAGCAGCTGGACCCAGATCCCTCATCTTTCAAATGGCTTCTTGTAGGCTGGTGGGCTTGAAGGCCTTAACCCAATCCTTCAAGGGTTCCATCAATCCTTCAGTAAAGAGCATCATGAGCCTGGTTGGGGACATATCTTGCACCATCACTGCCAACCTCTGGAACTCATCAATGTATGCCTTGGCCGTACCTGTTTGCTTGAGTTGGGTGAGCTCCCAGAAATGTAACTCAAGATCTCCTAAATGAAATCTATCAATGAGCCTCTGAGTGAATTTTGTATAGGATACAATCTTGTTGTGGCCGAGTGTGGTGAGCCCATGGTACCACCAGTCATGAGCCTTTCCATCCAAGTACATAGTGGAAAACTTGATGGCCTCCATCTCTCTCATGGGGTTAAGCTGTAGGTAAGTATCCAACTTCTGCACCCATGCTTGTGCTTTTATCTTAGTTGTACCATCAAAGTATGGAATCTCTATCTTCCCTGCCCTTTGCTCAAACTCAAAGTTGCCCCTGTGGTTCGTCCTAGGCTAGTTTCTGAACCTGAGTTGACAATACTGATCTAGGGACATCTGTCTTTGAACTTTCATATCCAAGCTGTAGTATTCCCTAGTACTCCTGGCTAATTGTTCCACAAAATCTTCAACATGTTCATGCTGCCCTTGCTCATCTATGAATGTGGGCATGTATGGTCTGGGGTTAGCTCTGCTACCTGAGTGTCAGCCTAGTGGTTCATCTGTGAACACTGGCACACATGGCCTATGATTGGTCCTGCTACCCATCTGCCCATGGAACGTGCCACCTTCAAGACTTCCTTCGGATCCCAGTGCTTTCTCCAGGTTATATCTGACTTCCTCATGGGTTCCACCAGACCCTCCAGCCTCCCTATTCCCATACATATCAGGATCTTTGCCTCAATGGGTTACTTGCATTAGAAGGTCAGTTACCCTAGTTTGGTTCTCGTTCATTTTTTGTAGATTCTCATCAACTTTCTTCAAGGTTTCAGAGATTTCGAACTGTCCCCTTCTGTTGGTTTCCTGATACTCATCCAACTATTGGACCAGTGTGCTTTCTGTGCGGTTCATGTTTTGCTGGAACTTACCGAATTCGACTACTAAGAGAGCCAAGCCCTAAGTCTCATGGTCATCTCCTGACCCTTCCATTTCTGCCTCTGTTTCACTGTTTTTTTTCTTCCTCTGACCCATAACAATTCCCCTGTACCTCTGCATACACCGATCTCTCCATAGGTTTGGAGGATCAAGGCTCTGATACCACTGTAATGATCCCAAGACAATTTTTTTCTTGGAATCACTAACTACTATTGATCTATTGATGTACAGGTATTTATTGAGTTATTAAGTGCATACAAGATTCATCAACACATGAAGATCACAATATATTCAAGATGTAGAAGCACAAGAAAAGATCTGACCTTTTTATTATGAGCAATGTAAGATCAATACAATAGATGGCCGATCTAGCATAAACCTCAGATGGTCGTACAAGCAATAGATATGAGCTAATACAAAATGCTCCCGACAATACAAAATAAGCCTCCAAAGGATGGATATACAATGAAGACTGAATCAACTAGATCTGATCCATACTAATGCTCAACCTCCAAGCTAGAAAGTGCCATGCCCTGCTAGAATGTTGAAGCCCTCAATAATTTGGCCCTGCTACCAAAAGTGTCCAATCATCCCGAAAAATATGCCAAATCATAGATCGGGAAACTGTAAGGACAACCCAGATGTGTTTTACCCATGATTTTGGTCATCATGATGATGTATTGATTATGGTGTACTCAGGCTCTTCATTAGAACTTTCTCCTGAGAAAAGTTACCTTCATCTCTTTCCAGAAATCACATTTTTGAGGAAGGTTTGTGGCTACCAATACATTTGCCTGCGAGAATGCATGATTATCGCAGGCTTCCTTAAGCCAGGGTGCGAGAAGTTCGCACTGTGTCTAACTGCTAGGGTGTGAACACTTTCTAAAGAAGGGAAAAAGGATGAATTCTCGAAGCTTCTAGAAGGGAATCTTCTAGAAGGATGAGATGGCATTCGAATGGTTATCTAAGTACTGGATTTCCTGATATTTTGGGATCATTCTTATCCAAGTAACTAATTCATTCTCTCCTATATATTGAGGGGATTCTCATGGAAAAGGTTAGAAGCAAACAAGGTTAAGAAGACATTGGAGAATTAGTGAAAGATTGTGTGAAGGACTGATGCTACAGCAGCAAGAGAACTCCAACAAGTTTATCAAAGTTGGTTGATCTTCTTCATGCAAGTGAGAAAGTGTGTGTGTCAGATCCAAGGGCCATCGAAAGGAGGTTTGCAACATCAAGGCTCAGGTTTTAATCTTTGCTTTCCATCAATATGATACAGTAATATGTCCCTTTCCCATAAAGCTAAGTCTACTTTATTGTATAACTCCTTGATCATCTACATAGATTGACTGTTGAATATATTGAGTTGTTTTCACTTCGATTGGTTTGAGTTGTCCTGGTCTTGACTACACAAGAGAATTGGAGTGAAACTGGAACAACAAAGACCAAAGGAAGCGATCATAAGGTATGTTCATGATTCTTGCCTCCTAGTTCATTCAATAGTCGAAATCTAGGGAAAGAGTATTATTCTGTCTTTCTTTATTCTAGATCCAGGTGGATCTAGGGAGATCGGTTTGTGTCCACACTTACGGATTTATCCAATAACAAAATTGGCGACTCCACTGGGAATCAATCCCATTTTATTTGTGGCTTTTGATATTTTTTTGTGGCCATTTTCCCTGGTTTCATTTTTTCTCCTGTCCTATTAGTCTCTGAGTCTTCAGGATATCCTGATAGACCTTCTGAGTTCAGAAGCCTTCTTGAATTTTACTTCCTTTTTCAAATTTTTTGACATGTTTAGGAATTCTCGCACTGCACTTCATTGCAGCCTACGAGAAATGGTAAGGTTCGCACCCTTCTCATAGGTTTCAGTGTGAGGTTCTCGCACCTTGCTCAAAGGTTGCTTGCGAGAATCAATGATTCTCGCACTGTGTAATAGTGCTTACCTGCGATCATTCTTTTTCAAAATTTTGAAGTTGAGTTTTGGTCTTTCTAACTGCCCAGATCAGTTGAAATACATCTTATTGGCTTCTTGAACTATTGATTGATAACTTTCTTGCTTTAGTTTGCATGCATAAATAGTCTTAGGGTTTCAAGGATTTTCTTGGCATTTGGGACTTGACTTTCGTTTCTTGACTCGTCTTGGCAAAACCATTCTCTCTGACTTCAGATTCTGAGTGTGTTTGATTAGTTGAGAACCAGTGATTGGTTGAAGGTTAAGTTTGTTGGTTTTCTCATTTGTTTATTGGTTTGAAAAAACATTTGCATTTGCATTGAGAAGACTATTTGGTTTGTTCTTTATTTTTTCTTTCATTGAAAGAGTTGATTGGGTTGTTATTGCTTGATTCTTTATGATTTGATTTTCTTCTCTCTCATTGATATAGTGAGGGTTCTTTTTGAAAAGTGAACACACAATTTTTCTTCCATCAAATTGTTTTTGTCTTTAGAAAACATTGAAAATCAAATTTTAGAGATTGTTGAAGTATTGAAAAAGAGAAACATAGAGAATAGTCATTCGATAACTGATTGTTTGCATTGACATTTGAAAGGAAATTTTGCATATAGTTTCTGGTTGATCTGGAAAAATTCTCTCTCTCCCATACATAGGATTCATTGAATGGAAAGTGATACATTTCATTTTCATCCTTGCATTATTGGGTCAGAGTCATACAACATAAGTTTCACTTCCGTTGCCTTTGAGTAAACAACAAATTTTAGAAAACATTGCGTAATCTTAAAATTTATCTAGTAACTCTTTTCTAGGGCTCTTTTATACCAACATTTAGCTAGGCTAGTGCTTTGGAGTAGGAAGAGAGATACACTCTCCAAAAGCTCAAAACATGCAATAGCATCTTGAGTTAGGGAGTGTTAAATTCCATTTGCAACATATTGTCCTGGAAAGCCCTTATAACACAAGGGTCAAGCACTAGGTCGCATTGGTGTTGGCAGAGTTACTCACCCTGCTTTGTTGACATCAGTGTAGAGATTGCACATATTACGGGGGTCACTCAGAGGTATACCCACAATGATGAGTGGAATCCTTTCGAGTTGATTTCGGGCTAGATACCCTACCCTTGCGTGTGGATCAGACTGTCGACTATTCCCCCAGGCTTTACTGTTGTTTGTGGTGACCTTAGTGGCCTATCTCTCTAGGTTCTTACCCAAGGTGACTGTGGAGGGGAAATTCTTCACGGTACTTGGAATTGACGTTGATCAAACTCACTCAAGCTCCTTGGAGGGTATACCCATGATTATGTGTGGGAGCTTGCACCAGGGTGTAAGTCCGTTAAGCAGGTTGTCAGTGTAACTTTTCCATCCTAGCCCCGCCCCTTCTCATCTCGTTGTTGCGAAATTGGATTTCATCACCAACTAGTGGATTCAAAATTAGAAGGTCTTGTTTTCCTGGTGATTGCTTCCTAGATTTTGTTTACTAGTGCGTGTTGTTTATTTCTCTAAGTTGACCTTAAGAATTTCTTCGCGGAGCTTGTCACTCATTTACAATTTCTCCCCCACGACGTTCACGTAGGATGCAAGGTTTATCTCCGGAACATCTGGATGATTCTCAACCTTTGCCTACCGGTACACTTGAGGGCTCTCCTCACCAGAGTGAAGTCCCAGTTGTTACCCCACCACACGTGGAAACAAGTGAAGTCCCAGTTGTCACCACACCACAAGTGGAATCAACTGAATATCTAGAACCTTTTCGAATTACCAATACTAGAGAAGACTTTCGAATTCGCCGTGGTGAACAACCTTTTGTGCGATTAAATTCATCTGGGGACTTAGTTGTTACTTCTTCTGGATCACCCGTTGGGCCTTTTCTCGGTGTAGAAGGCCAAGATCCTTTTTGGTCTGCAGGTGACTTCTGCGGGACTCTTTTTAGTCCTGGTTCACCTGTGGCCTCTGAAATCAACCCTACGGTGTTTTCTGAGACAGAGAATGTACCGGTGAATACCACTTATCAATTTATTCTTCCTGCTGAGATGTCACATCTTGCGAACACTACGAGTGTCCCAACTGGATTCACTATAGCTGGACTTCCTCCTATAAACACCCAGCGAATGCCCAATGTTACTCCAATGCTCCCACCCGGCTACCATGCGTTGAATGCTTTGTTGAATGCTTCAAATCCAACACCTCTGCAAACCCCTTCTGGTACTCCTGGTGGTCCGTATTTTCATGGGCACCCTATTCTCGGTTTTATTCTGACACTCCTGCAATTTCCTTCTGGAATTCCTAATCCTAGTGGCACTATTCCGTCTGTTGCACCAAACTTGCAGATTCCCGTTGGTGGACAAGGTGGAACGTTTCAACCTCCTTTTATCGGACATGTTCCAGTTACTACTCAACCTTAGATTGGAACACAGCCTCCGATTAGAACTCCACCCACGATAGGGGGACCAACCCCACCTTTTGGACAAAATATACCTCCTTCTTTGGCCCAGTATTGGACTCAGATGCTACAAAATCTTCCTCAAACGACTGGGGGCAAAAACCTATTCCTACTATAGGCCAACCATATCCCGGTATACCTAATACTATTTGGGGTCAAGGTCAGAATGCTCAAACTCGGGTCCCTACTCAAACTCAAGGTTACAATCCTTGGAACTACTATCCTCTCCAACCACCACCGAATCAACCAAGGTCTTCCCACTATGGGCAGACTGCATATGGGCCTACTAGTTTTCCAACATGGCTTCCACCCCAAAGTCACCAGTACCCACAAGTCAATCGACAGTTACCTTTTCTTGCTACTTTGGATTTGCCAGATTTGTCTAGGATTCTGAATGATCCTATTCGTCACTCTCCTCAATGGCCCGTTATTCTAGCCAAGCTTCCATCGGACATTCCTAAATTCGATGGTAAGGTGGGAGAGGACCCGAACAATCACGTTATGAATTTTCACCTATGGTGCTCATCCAACTCGTTGATGGATGACTCTATTCGATTACGTCTTTTTCAACGAACCCTTACTGGTTCTGCTACGAAGTGGTATATTGAATTGCCACGAGGTTTCTTCTTTGATTTTAACACCCTAGCTATGTCTTTTCTTACACATTACCAGTTACCGATCCGTTATGATACTGGCACTGAGATTTTGAATTCCTTCAAACAGACTAAAGGCACTCATATATCTGATCATATTCATGAGTGGCGAAGGAGATGATGTCTCATTAAACTCGAACTCCCTGATCAGTTACTGACATAATGGTTTACGAAATCCTTTGTGAACGAAATTGGTAAATACATTGCCATGGGTGGTGTTGTTACGGAGGAGAAGGCTATAAGTCGTGCTCAATATCTTGATCTCGTTTATTCGCAAATGGGAACACTATATGATTTGTTACCTGAATTACCTCGTCCTGGTTCTTCCAACACTTCAACTGCTCTAGCTGCCTCGCACGCAGCTGATGGTGTGATTGGCACTGCCCATTCCCACTCACATTCTATTTCAAATACAACCCCTAAATCTACCTCTTCTAATGTTCAAAATGCTCCGTCTCCTGCCACTCCCACCGGTAAAACTTCTGAGGTGAACGCCGTTCAATCTACCCCGACCGGTAAAAATAGATCTAGAAAGGGGAGAGGCAAGAATAAGGAGGGAAAAAATAATAATCCACCTGAACAAACCAAAACTCCTCCTGTTGAAGAGTGGGATAAGAAAAAACCACGCTACCATTTCCTTATCTGTGGTGATGATCACTACACAAAGGATTGTCCACGACATGCCGAGGTTACAAAGTTCCTTCAAGGGACGCCAAAACCATCTACGCCGATAGTCTTGTCCCAACCCTTCCCATCTCAACAACAGGCTCAGTTGGTCATCCATGACCAACCATCTACTTCTACGACATCATATGTTTTGATGTGTACTGGTGATTCTAAGCAAAAGAACGTTGCAATCACAACTCGAGCCAAAGATTATTCTCCGTCTAAGGAGAAGGTTGACGATGTACCCCCTGCTTTGGTACAAACCTCTCCACTGAATCCACCTACCAACGGTCCTCTTCATCTCGAATGACCAAGCCCTGATACAGTCCTGCAACCCCCTAAGGGTGTTGTTAGGAAGTCAACTTTCAATCCTCATGCTCGTACGGCCCAGAACTACAATATTGTGGAAGATTTGGCCCAGGCACCTTCAGCGATGTCAGCCCTTGAAGTCCTTCAGTCTTGTCCTGCACAACGGAAGGCACTGTTGAAATCTATAGGTGGAATTGACCCCACAGATACGAATTTAATAGTCTTTGGTTACCCCCTCAACTTGCGTTCCAGCTACAGGTTGTTATCTCTGACAAAAACATTTTCCAAACTGCTATTGACGAGGGTGCCTCTACATGTGTAATGTCTTTTTCTTGTTGGAAAGCCATTGGCTCTCCTCCCTTAAATGAATCACAAAACACTTTGAAAGCCTTCAATGGCTCTGGTTTTACACCTTACGGTGTTCTTCCTTCGCTGCCCGTTACACTAGAAGGTAAGACAGTCCAAGTTGAAGTGGAAGTCTTCGATGCTACCCTTGATTATAATCTTCTGCTTGGTCGTAGCTGGATCGATTCCATGCGTGCTGTTGTGTCAACACTTTTCCGTGTCGTACGTTTTCCTCATCGGGGAAAGGTTGTTATAGTTGACCAAATTGCCTTCCTTAATTCCGATACTCATACTGGCAACGTGCCATTTATAGATAAAACCCTGCCGGGTTATGAGAATGTCAGTGTAGGCCTTTTAAAGGACTCGTCGCTAATGGGTACTTTCCCCATTCCACCGCCTGATGTTCCGCACCTGTCTGTTGCTTCTATCAATATGATCTCCACCGTGCCTCACAAACTTCCTGTGTCTTACGACCCTTGGATAGTCCCTAAACCTGGAGATCACACTTGTTTCGGCGACGTCATGTCGTTAAGTCCAGTTGAGTCTTCTTATCAAGCCATTCAATCGGCAACACCTTTTACCCCTTCTCTTGATGAGTTGTCTCCCGATCCTTTTCGTGTTATCATTCCCACTGACGAGATGATCATGTCCATTATGGAAGACACCTCTTGGGATGATGGGCATCATCGTTCCATACTCTTTCTGGAACAACACACTCTGGAGAACTACCAACGGATTTCGAGTCCGTCGACCATTGTAGTCATCTCGACTGTTCCCGGATCGACAGATGATGTGTTTGCCGAAGGAAACCTCAGTAATATATCGCCCACGATTCCCATTGACATATCCGTTAAACCTGGGATAGTTGAAAATGTTCATATTGGAGCTTCGTATTCTCCCAACGAAATTGCCACCTATACATTTCTGTTCAAAGAATTTCGTGACATCTTCGCCTGGAGCTACGAAGAGATGCCAGGTATCGACCCGAATATTGTTGTACATGAGATAAAGACATACCCTGGAGCTAAACCTGTCTGGAAACACCTTCGTCCCGTCCATCCACGTAAAGCGGTGGCTATCAAGCTCGAGGTTGAAAAACTTCTCAAAGTCGGCTTTATTTATCCCGTGGCTCTGACGGAATGGGTTTCCAACCCTGTACCCATTGATAAGAAAGGTGGCAGTATTCGTCTATGTGTTGATTATAGGGATATTAACAAAGCATGTCCCAAAGACAAATTTCCAACCCCTTTCGTCAACCATATTGTCGATGATTGTGTCGGCAGTGAAATCTTCTCTCTCATGGATGGTTTCTCCGGCTATAATCAAATTAACATCGCTCCCGAGGACCAACATAAAACTGCTTTTATTTGTCCTTGGGGTACTTTTTCCTATAGGAAACTTCCCTTCGGTCTTAAGAACGCTGGCGTGACGTTTCAATGTGCTATGTCTTATGCTTTTCATGATATAAAGCATATCGTTCAACCCTATTTGGACGATTTACCAGCTCATTCTTTGCGACGAGTCGATCACCCCACTCATCTCCGCGCTATTTTCATTCGTTGTCGGTTCTATCGCATCCGTTTAAATCCCCACAAATGTGTTTTTTGCGTAGAATCTGACCATCTTCTAGGTTTCATCGTTTCACGTCAAGGGATCAGGGTCGATCCTCTTAAGGTTGAGGCGATTCTTAATCTCCCTCCTCCTTCAACACTGCGCCAGTTACAAAGTTTGCAGAGGAAAGCAAACTTTCTTTGTCGTTTCATTCCTAATTACGCTGAGATTACTCGTGGTTTTACACGGCTACTAAAGAAAGATTCTGAGTTCGTCTGGGACACCGTTGCTAACAATGCTTTTGAGGCTTTGAAGTTGTCCCTCACATGAGCTCCGCTTCTCTTTCCTCCTGATTATAGTTGTGATTATTTTCTTTATCTTGCTTCCTCTGAGTATACTATTGGCATGGTTCTCGTCCAAGAGGATGATGCGCACGATGAACATGTTATTTATTACTTGAGTAGAAATTTAACATCAACTGAAATCAAGTATCAACATGTTGAAAAACTGGCCTTGGTTGCCGTTCAAGCTGTTCAATGCTTCTGACATTATATCCTCTCTAGGAAAACTACAGTGATTTCTCATTGCAACCCTATGCAACACATTTTAACGCGTCAATTGCTAGGGGTCAAATACTCCAAATGGATTGTCATACTCCAGGAGTTTGACTTGGAATTTGATCGCGCCACGTCTAAGAAATCCTTAGTTTTCGCTGAGTTGATATGTGATTTTCCTCACTCTGCCACGGAAAATGTAGCAGTAGATTCGTTACCCGATGAATCTCTTTTCCTTATTAGCACTGACGATCTTTGGTATGGAGATATCATTATATATCTCTAAACCTAGACTTTCCGGCCTGCTGTGTCTAATACAGAATGATGTCGCATCCGCTATCAAGCGCGTCAATACATTATCCTCGAAGATACTCTTTATCATCAGGGAATTGACTTATTTTTTGACGATGTCTGACGTTTGATGAAGCCGAGAAAGCTCTGAATGACTGCCATTCCGAAGCATGTGGTGGTCATATGTTTGGGTATGCTACTTCCCAGAAGATCTTACACACAGGGTATTTTTGGCCTTCCTTGGTCAACGACTGCATTACTGTTGTTCAGAAATGCCATGCCTGCCAGAGCTACAATCAGAAAATTCGGTCACATCCTGCTCCTCTTCATCCTGTGGTCTCATTCTGTCCTTTTGCAAAATGGGGCATTGATTTCATGACATGTCACCCTCACTCGGCCAGGGGGCATGGTTACATTATTATAGCTGTTGATTACTTTACAAAATGGGCCGGGGCGATGCCAACATTCGATAATACTGGAAAGACTGCAGCGTTGTTTCTTTTTAACCATATCATAGCTCGTTTTGGTGTTCCTCAAGCTATCGTCACTAATCACGGGAGTCATTTTAGGAATTTTATGATGTCTGAACTTACTGAAAAGTTGGGTCTTCATCATGATAACTCAACACCCTATTATCCGCAAGCTAATGGCCAAGTCGA
Organism: Picea engelmannii; assembly: GCA_009831015.1. Classification (NCBI taxonomy): domain Eukaryota; kingdom Viridiplantae; phylum Streptophyta; class Pinopsida; order Pinales; family Pinaceae; genus Picea; species Picea engelmannii. The sequence continues at coordinate 1,081,149 of ML776724.1, forward strand.
AGAAATCAACAAAATTCTTATAACTATGCTTCGACGAATGATAGGAATTCATAAAACAAGCTGGCACACAATGTTGTTTTCGACATTGTGGGCATATCGGACATCTGTCAAATCCACTATGGGGTTTACGCATTTTCGATTGGCCTATGGTGTGGAAGCCATTCTTCCAATAGAATGCGAGATACCTTCTCTGAAGCTAGCTGTCGAACTCTTACCCAATACTTCTACTGAAGAAGAACGTCTATTGTATCTAATGCGATTAGACGAAACTCAACGTGATGCGACTCTAGTAATAGAAACCCAGAAGAAACATGTCAAGGCAGAGTATGACAAGCATGTCAAGCCTCGCATTTTCTCTGAAGGTGATCTTGTTCTTCTTTATGAGCAGGATCGAGATACGTTAGGAGCTGGGAAGTTCGAACCGATGTGGCGAGGTCCTTATATTGTTCGCCAAGTTTTGGAAAAAGGAGCATATGAGTTGGTCGATTACGATGGTATCCCTTTGAGTGAACCCAGGAATGGGTTGTACTTGAAGAAGTACTATGCATAAATCATTTGTGCACAAGTACTTGTATTTTATGTATCATACTTTGTGTTTGTTACTTTTGTTTTCTTTTGATGTTATCTGGTCTCTGCCCTTATGTGACGTTGTGTTTGATTGCCAGATGTCAGAGTCTTCGCTACCCTATATTGGCTTCGCTGATGGTGCTAGCCATAGTACTCAGAACCTAGCTTCCGCTGCGTGGGCAATCTATGCCCCAACAAACGAACTTATATCTTTACGAGGTGTATGTCTTGGCCGTGCAACCAACAACATTGCAGAGTATAGCACAATTATTGAATTATTGCTTGATGCTATCTCACTCGAAATTCATCATTTGGTTGTGCGACTTGACTCGCAGCTTGTAGTACTACAGCTAAGTAATATCTACTCTATTCGAAGTCCTACTTTGTTACAGGTGTATTTGCGAATTCGCCTTTTGGAACGTTATTTTGATCACATTGAATATCAACATATTCCTAGATGTCTTAATACATTAACAAATGCATTGGCTAATTATGTATTGGACAGAAATTTGAACCATTTATAAATCAAACACATTTAAATTCACACAATATAAATTAAACTGGTAGAAGCCATCTGTATATAACGATCAAAAGAGTTTGTTGTTTTTACAAAAAAGTTTGTCCGAAGACCAAAATATCAAAATTTGAAGCTTATAGCTTCTACAAAGTGACGTCATGGATGACGTTCACGGTAACACATGACTTCTCTAGCAACCCTACAAGGAAATCGACTCATAGTTGTTGATACCTCTACAGTGTGATGCTGATCGCATCATGGAACCTTTTCCAGAGTCATATATGGAATGTCTGCTGTCAGGCCTTCTAAATTTTGTTCCACCACCTGATAGTCTTCGGCATACCGTGGTGCTGCTGTTGTTGCCTCTCCTCCTCGATGGATAGGAGAGGTACCAGGAGGTCTATATGGTCCAACATCTGTGTTATCAACAAACATTTTGTGTTAGTCTTCGAATAAACATATAAAACAAAAACATTTGAATATGATAAAAAGTCAAAAACATTTAAAAAGAGAAACAAAACGTGTACTTCTTACCAAGGTCACCCCATTGAGCATCCTCAGGCAGTTCCAAATCCAGATCTCCTCGAAAATCCAACCCAGCATACGCGTAGTCATCGACCATCAACATCTAGTTTCGAAGCCAGTCAAAGAAAATATCGTCATACTTGACGATTGGTCTTGCCACGTGTCGGGCCATGAGCTGACACCATCTAAGCATCCTTGGATCCCTAGGACCCGGTAGGTTCCACTCAACCTAAATTCTAAATACGGGGACCTTCTCGAGGAAGAAGGACACTAGTAAAGATCCATACCCAAATTGTTTCAATTCACCTCGCCTGCATTTAGTTAATTTCCTTTTGATACTACAAAGCACATCATCCGCCCAGTTGAATACTCGGGGCTCAATACACTCGATGGAATACTGGAAGTAGCTCTATGTTATAACCCTAAAATGCACCACACAGGCTTACCTGGCATCAGGCCAACTCATGTCTCTTTCTTTCCAAAGCCATGCTGAATAAAACCCTGAAAAACCACTTAAAATAAGCAACCCGCGCTCTAACCTAACACTGGGCGCGTTGGAATGCTTGCTGCCCTTATACTGCACGCGGTGGAATGCGGGCTAGCCCACTAGAGCCCGCGTTTACCTAACAAAGAAAAAAATCAGGAAAGTTTCCGTCGGGACGAAAAGCTTTGGGTTAGTTAACTGGAACTCCTAGCCATGCATGGATGAGAGTTCGTCTAAAACCCTAGCTCCTTCTAGCCTATAAAAGAAGGGGTAGGGGTACTATTCAAAGGAGGAAAATCATAGCAAAGAAACTCTGCCCAATTGCCGAATCCATTTTGTCCCAACCCTTTAGCCTTTCCTCAAGCTTTAGGAGAATTCAAGAAAAGTAGTTGGAGGACAAAGAAGAGGAGGATCCCAGGATCAGGATCGAGGAACGATGGCCAGTCTCTAAAATCATTGTAAGTGATTCATTTTGAGATTAATAAAAAGATGCTTTTCCCGTCCCAAATGCACGAGTCTCATATGTTTTATTTGATTTATGTTTAATCTCTAACCCTCTAGTAGAACAATATCATGCATGCGTAGTTTTGTCTTGATTGCAGGATCGCTTTTTGGAAGGAGCAGCAGAAGCAAGGAGATAAAGCTCAACGGAGGATATACACCAACCATCGATAAAAAGGTTAGTTGGTTCTTCCCCTGTTTGCTTGTGAAAAAGGGTTTTAGGTTGGGGTAGAAGGTTAAAGGTTATTTCTGAAGGGTCATGATCTACATGCAAGTTTAAGCCCTAGCTTGTTAGTCCGTAGGGTAGAATAACCCCACAATAGAATTGGCGACTTTGCAGCAGCCAGATATAAGAGGAAATCCTTGTTATAATTCGGTGGCCGTAGAAGAGGTGTGGTTGTGAGGGCGTGTTTCAATGCGTCGAAAGAGCGCTGCGCGGCTTCGTCCCAGAGAAAAGGAATGTCTTTCTTCAGTAAACGCATGAAGCCCTTGGTAATTTCGGCATAGTTGTCGATGAAGCGTCGTAAGAAGTTTGCCTTACCTTGAAGACTTTGAAGTTGTAAAATTGTGCGTGGGGGGGGGAAACTGGATTATCGCCTCCACCTTGAGAGGATCGACCATGATCCATGTGGTTGACACTATGAAACCTAACAAACGTCCTGACATGACGCAAAAGCTGCACTTGTTGGGATTCAAGCGAATCCGGAAGTAGCGACAACGTTCGAAGATTAGTCTGAGGTGTGTTGGATGATCTTTTCGCTTGCGAGAGTGTGATGCTAAATCATCTAGATAGGCCTCGACTATATGTTTGAGGTCGTGAAACGCAAAATACATGGCCCGCTGGAAGGTGGCTCCAGCATTCTTGAGACCAAAAGGCATTTTTCGATAGGTGAATGTACCCCACGGACAAATGAATGTCGTTTTGTGTTGGTCCTCGGGTTTGATTTGGATTTGGTTATAGCTCGAAAAACCATCCATGAATGAAAAGGCTTCGCAACCGGCACACTCATCAATGATCTGGTCGATGAATGGGGTTGGATAATTATCTTTTGGACATGCCTTGTTCAAATCACGGAAAACGGTACAGACACGAATCGTGCCTTGTTTTTTATCGACCGACACGGGGTTTGACACCCATTGAGTCAAGTGAATAGGGTATATGAACCCTGCCTTAATTAATTTCTCAACCTCAACTTTAATAGCTACTACTTTCCTAGGATTAACTGGACGAAGTTTCTGTCGAACATGCTTAGCATCAGGATACGTAGTGATTTCATGTTCAACGATTTTCGGATCAATGCCTGGAATTTCCTCGTAAGACCAAGAAAAAACATCGCGGAATTCCTTAAAAAGATATGTATAAATCTGAATCTCTTCAAGGGAGCAATCCTCTCCGACGAAGAAATTTTCCACAATGCCAAGGTTTCGGGAGATATTGATAGGTATTTTTTTAGCGATAGTCACCATATTTCCCTCATCATAAATATCCTGTGTAGCTAAGAGGTTAATGGGACAAAGCTGATCTCCCGTCATGGTGATAGTGAATTCTCCTGCCTCAATTCGGCGTAACTCTGGGAGGAAATATGATCTGTGATGAAGATCGTCCCAGGGTTTGTCTGGACCAGTCAATGCTTCGATTATAGCTTCATCAGAAGGCAAGACTAAATCTAACGAATCGATATCGGTAAGAGAATCCTGAGCCCAGATAGGCTCGAGGAGTGGATCCGACTCTTGTGCAGGAATCGGATCAGGAGTAGCTGAAGTTTGCTGGACCAAAGAGTACGCTACTTCAGCAGCCGACAAGGGTGTGGCCATGCCAGCGTGCCTTGTCTCATCCATCGTGGTTGATGGGGAAGGAAGAGACCATGGATCCTGAAAGTAAGTCGTGCAAAACGACGAAACATGGAAAATCTCAGCCTTGTGGTGTAAGGATATAAATTTGACATCACCATGAGGAGGTGGGTAATCGAAAGTACCCATCAAAGATGGGCACAAACCAACTCCTATGTTGACGACACCGACTTGAGGATTATCAACCATGGGAACCGTGGATGCCCCCAAAGCTGGGTCAGGTCAAGAGAAGGATAACTGATCAATGGTCACTATCCGGCCTTCATGTGGAAACAATAAGACTCGGAAGATTGTAGCGACCACCGCTTGCATTGCATAAGTCCAACTACGACCTAACAATAGATTGTAGTCGATGGGGGCATCAACTACCTCTACTTCAATGCACATGGTCTTTCCCCCTAACTCTACAGGGAAAGAAGGAATGATGCCATGTGGTCGGAAAGAATGACCGTCGAACGCAGTGAGGAGAGTAGGTGATGGAGACAACTCAGGTTGACCAATGGCTTTCCAACATGCTAATGACATAACACAAGTTGAAGCGCCTTCGTCTACCACCATGCGGAAGATATTCCATGTAAAAGTTTTCGTGGGATGAGCCACTACTATCTGAAACGCGACGTGGTAAGGCAAACGAGGTTTCAAGTCAGTTGTATCTAACATGATGGTACCCGGGTTACAAGTCTCAGTAGAGCCTAAATCAGTCAACAAGGCTTTCCTCTGAGCAGGGAAACTTTGGAGGACCTCCAAAGCAGACATAGCACAAGGGGTTTGGGATAAATCTTCCACCACAGAGTAGTTCTGGGCGGCCCTTGCATTTGGATTGTGAGAAGGGTGCTTGAATGCACCTTTTGGAATGCATTTCATTGTTTCACCCAACGTCTTCTCGATCTGTAGAGGAAGAGATGGGATCTCGGCTTATTTGCCTTTCTCAGGGGTGCTTGGTTTGCTATAGTCGTGCACTCTAGTCATTATGAAAGCATCACTTTTCACCATATATACATTCGCGGAAGATGAATTATTTGGAGGAGGGAAGTTTTCCTGGCTGCCCCCTTCGCCACTTGCAGAGGCTTGAGTTAAATTTTGCCCATGCTGAAATGGATTAGTCAACACGGCTTGCTTTTGCTGTGTGACAAACTTCTAGGCCTCTGCAAGTTGAGGGCATAGATGGGTCGGGTGGTCTTCCACACACAGGTTGCATGGATACCTCACCTTTCTCTTTTCCGTGGTGCCCTCGCCAGTGTTATCATTTGGTTTTTTATCCCCCTTACTCTTCTTTCATTGTTTTTTCTTCCCTTCAGGCTACTGGTTGGCCTTTGGGTTAGTCGTCTGTATGGAGTGTACTTCCGACGTTTGAGTAGGAGGAGTAGCCAAAGCAGTAGTCTGGCTGGCCGCTGAGTGTTGTATAGATAACTGCTGCAATTGTTTTGTCAATTGCTCAGCGGGCTTGGTTTGTGTCGAACCTACAATACCATCGGCATGTGGTCTGGCTCTCTGTCTGGTTTTCTCCAGGATCAACCATGGTGCATCTGGTAAGATGCTATATAGCAAATCGGACTGAGAGTAGATGAGCTCAAACTATTGAGCCCTCATAATGGCGTCTTCTTCAGAGAAAAATCCGGACGTGGCGACTTCTTTGGACAACTGTGGGACCAAGGACTTAATGAACCACTCCAACAGGAATGCTGGTGGGACTAGTACTTTGATAAGACTCTTTGGCGTCACCACTCTCAAATGTGATCTGAGATATGGTCCGCTATCATTTGCTCGAAATTAGCTAGCAACTCTGTGCCGGCGTCGTATCTCATAGGTAACTGGAAATGGTTAAGGAAGACCATCGTCAGTTCACCAAAAGAAAAGTATCGTGAACGATCAAGCTCTATGTACCATTTCGCGGCACTCCCAATAAGAGTGCGTTGAAACAATTGCAACTGGATGGAGTCATCTTTCAGTGAGTTCGATGAACACCAAAGATGGAAAGTAGTCATGTGATCACCTGGATCTTCGTTAGGCTTAGCCTCGAACTTTGGGATGTCCGAAGGCAACTTCGTTGGCATAGGAGGCCAACGTGGATCGTGACAAATAGGATCATTTAACAACCGTGTTAAACCTAGCAAGTGTAACGTCGCCAAGAAAGGGAGTTTAGGTTGCTACTGATAGCCTAGATAAAGGGGTCCTGGAGTTTGACTGGCACCAGGTTGCCAGGAAAAGTTTGGCTGCTGGCCTGGGTTCTGGTAGAAACCATGGCCCTGACCATCATAAAGGTTTTGCATCTGAGGAGACATCATTGGTTGATTCCCCATGAAGGACATAGGATGTTGGGTGTTCATTGTGTTTGACGGACTTTGGGACGGATTACCCCATGTTGGTCCTGATGGAAGAGGCATAGAAGTCTATCTGGGGTTACATTGGCTGTGGAAAGAATTACCCCAGAACGACATTCCAGAGGATGGAACGGATCCTTGTGCTGAGTTCCAAGGTCCTGGTATATGTGCCCCCAGCGTAGGAATAGTACCCTGTGCCAGTGTAAACTATCCAAAAACAGGTGTGCCCCCAATTGGGAAAGCAGCGGATGCGAAAGTGTTATTACCAAACGTCCCGTTCCAAACAAATAGTGATGAACCTACCAGCTGAGTTTGCGCAGGTGTTCCTTGACTCCCAGCTCCAAAAGGACTTGTGTGTACAGGCTGCCCGACGGACTGCTGATGCGATCCACCAGGCGACGGGGACGAAGGAGGAATATGACCTCCACCGTAAGGAAAAGCATTGAAAGGGATAGGAATGCCCCCAAGTTGACCTTGCAGAGGAGCGTTAGAGCTCCCTGCCCCTAGACCCAAAGTCTGGAAAGTGGATGAAGTGAGTGCAGGACTAGTACCTGAACTAGGCATACCGTATGAAAACGGAGGGCCTGTCACACTAAGTATGTAAGGAGGTGTGGCCGCCGCGATAGATGGGGTCGGTCCACTGTGCAACGTAGTTGCGGCCGAGACCATGGTGGCCCGGACCACTGACAAAGGCAAGTTAGGAGAAGCTTCTCCTGTGGTAGCAACAGTGATGGGAATGGAAGAAATCCCAGTTGAAGTAACAGAGTTTGGTTCCATCACTGGGTTAGGCACTGATAGGCGTTCATAAAATTGAATTGGCACAATAATGTCCGGCCAAGTATCAGTGTTTGAGGTTTCAACCAATCCAAGATTGGCGGTCAATTCCTCAGGGGGTTGTTTGGGATCAAAATCCCCGGTTGCTTCGAAAGACCCTTGATGGTCCAACTTCCGCCTCAAAGGTGGCGGGGGTGGCTCCAGTATAACCGGCGGCAGGCCCAGAAGCCTTCATGATCGGCGGAGCTCCGAATCCTCCACTGTGTAAGAAGATTCATGACACGCTAAGGTATTCTACACGAACAAATAGTAACATTCACTAAACGAAAGCCCCTAGAAGATAAATCAAGGAAGCACTAAACTAGTTGGAAGAACAGTTACAACAACCAACACTAGAGAAACTTACCGGTGCAAGTGCAACTCGAATACGGAAGCACCCTCCAGGTATACATTGCAAAGCATGGCTCGATGTCTGTCCTAGGTACCGCGTATACCCCCGCAGTCACCCGTGTATGTCCCTAGAAAATATTGGCAACTAGTTTGCCAGCACGTGAACAGTCACCAGGCGGGTACAGTCGGCAGTCGGGTAGACCACAATGAGCAGGGTATCAAGCCCGAAACCTGTCAAGGGTATCGAGAGAAAATGGTCTGGAAGACAATTGAGGACCTCGAACGGATTCGAGACCCACGAAGCTCCGTGGCAAATGCAAACGACGAAATCCCTTAACAAATCCTCAATATGTGTTCTCCACAACGTTCGGTCCAGCTTTGGAGGGGTTATCTCCGCTACCTTTCTTTACGCGACCTCGTGTTTAGCCCGTGTGTTAGAGGGGGGTCTCGAATAACTTTCCGTAACTAGACTTATACACTCCCTATTGACAGACTCTAATGTTTGGTTTGAGTGGCCTTGGACAAATTTACTCTCCAACCTATTCCAAGGCCCTAGTCCTGAGCTAGTGTATGCACCCTACCAACAGAAAAGTCTAATTGATTTTAATTAGCGTTGCTTTTAATGGGATTTTTAAGTCACAAGGAACGAAAGTGAAACTGATGGTGTGTAAAAAGACTCAAAGCAAAATGAACAAGAGATGTTTGGAAACAAAAACTTTTACTAAAATGCAAAACCAACAACTTTTTAACAAAAAGACTTCTCTTCTTTTCAAATTTACTAAGATTTCATGCAGTAAATACAAAGGACTTTCGCTCAGATCTGCGAGCTACTTATACTTGACATGCACTGCAAAAACTTATGCAAAAAGACTTCTTTCCTAGCTACTGATGCAACAACACCATCTTCAAATCAAGAAGAAAATGAAATAAGAATTTTTTTTATTTATTTTATTGCCAAATGATGCAACAAGGAAAAATGTTGACAAGAACGAAACCAAGAGAATGAAAAGAAAACTCTGGCTTAAAACGCAGATCGCAAAAGAATCAGAACACACAATGCAAAAAAGCAATCAAGACAGCACCGATTCTAACACTTGCCTAAAAACCACAAAACAAATATTTTTTCTCTTTTGTCTTTTCTATCAAAACATCAAGTAAGCAAAACACAAGCTAAGGATATGAGGCCCTAACTTACTAACTGTGCCCCCCAAGACTCCAAACCCTGAAAGGAGCACTTCTCACCACAGGAGGGGATGACTGCCCCACCTAGGCTGAAAGGAAACCAGACAAGCCCGCGACTGTCACCGAGACATCACGCGTTCAACCGTGTGCTGAGCTATAACAACACGCGGGTACCCGCGCTCAGAACTGAAGCAGCCCGCGGGTAGGTATAAAATCTGAGAAAAAATCAAACATAGGTAGCCTAGACCTAAAAGAGGCCTCTGGTATTGACAACCAGGGTCTCCTAAAGGCTTGGATGCTTCCACTTCGATAGAAAAGGAAAAAGAATAAAAAAAAAATCAAATATACCCCAAAAAGAGGACGGGAAAAGTATTTTCTTTATTGGAAGCATCATGAGTCGCCCTTGGATATAGCACATTTGTCCATTTGATTAATCAGACTATGGGATATAGTACGACCTTAGGAAGCTTTGCTCATTATATTGAGTTGTGTCCTCCACCGTTTGGTTACTCTTCCAAACATATGGAGAGTTTCCGTTGCCTCCTGCTTCGTAGACTTATGATTAACAGATATGCTGCTTGAGTCTTATCACTTGTCATGCTATTGTCCAAGGGAAGTTTGTTACTTAGCCTGAGTCAAACCCTCTGCAATATGTCTCTTGTCCGCATACCCGGCCATTCTGAACATCCAATCAAGTCTTTGTTCGAAATCACTGAAGCCTTCAGTCCGATCATCAAGCTTATCAAGTCCACAACCGACGAGCCATCAAAGACCTCTGGGTAGTGCAGTCGTACACTCACATTACACTCCTACCCGAGTTTAGAATATTTTGAAGTTGTTTCTCGTGCTCTGAAGTACAGCCATCAGGCCGAATCAGCTTTTGAGAGATGGATACTTTCTATGTATATCTTTCTGATTTCGAGATGTAGCTCTGCTGTGTATTGTTCGTGGCTACTCTTACTAGTTATTTGACATGGATCTATAGTGTATTTGATTGGTAGCCATGGTTCTAATTTATCCCAAGCATGGGTATGCCCGCCTTGGTGATACATTTGATATTTTTGTAGACGGCACCTCCTGATTCCTGATTCTTGGGCTCACTCATTCAGCATATCAGTACATATTGGTAAAGAATTGGTAATGTATTTCGGCCATCAGATGCTCTTATGACCTCACACATTAGGGGGCATTTTTTATAACCCTAAAATGCACCACACAGGCTTACCTGGCATCAAGCCAACTCATGTCTCTTCCTTGCCAAAGCCATGCTGAATAAAACCCTGAAAAACCACTTAAAATAAGCAACCCGCACCCTAACCTAACACTGGGCGCATTGGAATTCTTGTTTCCCTTATACTGCACACGGTGGAACGCGGGCTAGCCCACTACAGCCCGCGTTTACCTAACAAAGCAAAAAATCAGGAAAGTTTCTGTCGGGACGAAAAGCTTTGGGTCAGTTAACTGGAACTCCCAGCCATGCATGGCCGAGAGTTCGTCTAAAACCCTAGCTCCTTCTAGCCTATAAAAGAAGGGGTAGGGGTACTATTCAAAGGAG
>ML776724.1:1096668-1114495 GCA_009831015.1 Picea engelmannii
TAGGTTAACTCCCAGGGTTAATCTTCTATTCTTCTGTTGAGTTATATTTTACTCCTTTATCCTTTTCCTTTCTTAAGTCAACTTAAAAATATAACTTTTAACTTCTTGACTTTCCCCCCTCAGTGTGAGACTATGACCTAGTGGGGGTGTCCAGGACATTGAGTCTCCTCATCACCTCTCTAAGAGGTAGGGTACATTACAGTAGCAGCCACATCTCTTCTCAGAGATAGCTACCACCATTCGAGCAAGTGTTTCAGTTCTGTAGTTTTACAATTTCAGCCTATTTCATTATTTAATAGAAGATATTGTTCACTGGATATTTGTGTCATTCTTCATATCTCTGTGTTTATTATATTCAGTTTGTTAATTATTTCGTTCTGCTCCTAAATCTGGATCAAGATGAGAGATTGGTGATAAACTCAGACATAACTGATGCTTTTTTGTTATTTGGGGTTACAAATTCTAAATCGAATTCCTAGAGGATAATGATCCAATGAGTGAACTAATTGTTGATAAGTCATCGACTTGCGAGATACTACATAGGGTTATAATTGTCTATGAGTTATTTTTCTCTAGAGTGAAATGAAATAAAATAAGGCTCACCTGCTCATGTACTTGACCTCACTTATAACTGACATTTGGATGGGGCCAACCTTGAAAGTATTTCAATGTGTGCTTGTATGAACTAAAATTTGACATGGTTAGACTAGACGCATGCAATGACGGTATGGTAGTGTTTCCAGACTCAATTTTTTTTCAAAATGTTTATGTATGTATTGAAATTTGACATGGATAGATTGTTCACATGCCGTCACGATATGGAAGGGTTTTTGGACTCAAAGATCACTCACACACCCACTCTTTATATTCATTGTCTATGTCATTCAAAACCAACATCATGCCAATTAGGCCCATGGTTTTGGTCCTCGCAAGAAGAAGGTGATAAATGAGATAATTATGTATTTAAATAATGATTTCATACTAATATTCTTTATGGAGAAAAGAGTATTTAGATGAGAGAAAAAAACAAAGACAAGAAATAATTGACATTGAAGCTTGTGTGATTAATCAAGCACTTGTTTATTGACGTTATTTCATGCCCTTGTAGTACTATATGCGGGGACATGCGTCTCGATCGAATTTTAAAGGAAACAACACCTAAAATACATTGTAGTAGGGATATAGTACATGATGGGAAACAATGACTTGTGAATGGGGCCAACGTTGAATTTATTTCAAAAAATTTCTCTATGCACCGAAATTTGACATGGATAGACTATTCACATGCCTTCACTATATGGGAGGGTTTCCAGACTCAAATATCACTCACACACCCACTCTATATAGTGGTAAAATATTATAAGGTATTAGGTTAGTGGTTTTAGGGGTTTGGGGTTATATGAGTTAGGCGATATAATCTTCAAGGATTTAAGAGTCTTAGGGTTATAAGGTTAGGGATTAGGAATCATAAATGTTAGATGTTCAAAGCATTAGGTATTATAAGTGTGATTATTTATAGATGTTATATGATTAGATTAGATAGAGGTTCTAAGGGTTAGTTTTTAAAAAGTGCATATGTGTTATAGGTTAATTATGCCATTTACAATTCCTTAAAGGTTTAAGGTTATAGGAATCATAGGGTTAGGGGTACTCATTGTGGATAATGGTTATTATAGGGTGAAAATTCACAGGGGTTATAACAATTAGGAGTTATAGGTATTATTCAATGTAAGGGTTAGGAGATGTATGTGTTAGAGTTTAGGTGTTAGAATTACAAAGTTTAGGTGTTAGAATTATAAAGGTTAGAGGTTAGACTAATAATGTTTATTAGGGTTAGTTGTCTAAGATTATAAAGGTTAAGGGATAGGTGTTATATCATTATTTTTTGTGTTAATGCTTAAATGGGTTATGAGTTACAAGGGATTGTGGTTAGAGGTCATATGGGATAGCTAAGGGTCATAGGAATTAGGCTTGATACATTCCTTGGAGTGAGATAGGGTTTATGTTCCATTGGGATTACAAGTTTAGTTGGGTTATTGATGAAGGGTAATAGAGTAAACTTTAAGGGGTTATAAGGATTAAAAATATGTTGTTATATGTTATAGTTTCCAATTTTAAGGATTGTAAGAACTACGAGTTAAGGGTTATAAGGATTAGGGTTGACAAGGATTAGGAATTATGAGTTGTAGGGGTTAGTATTTTGGGATAATATCCGCTGGCTGTGGTTTCTATAGATAGTAGCTAGGGATAGGGGGAATCTTGTTAATCCATTCATGCATGTCACTAATTAGATGGTGAGGCATCTGGATACCTTAATAGAGTGATAGTTACTCTAGTCGTTTACCCGCACATGATTGAATTTCTTCACTTTCACGTGCAAAGAACTCGGTATAAATCACATTGTGTCAACATCCACGGGGACCATCACAATGTTTTTTTTTTAATTAAACAGCTGGATTCCGCTTGTCTATACTAGTTTTGACAAGGTTTAATATATATATCTATATCTATATATATATATCTATATCTATATATCTATATCTATATCTATATCTATATCTATATATATATANGTGCCCATTCATGATAGTTAGAGAAACTAATTAGGGACAGTATCATCCATCTCAGAGCACCATATCAGAGCAACAAAGGGTCGGTCTCACCCATCTCAGAGAAGCAAAGGATCGCGCCACCCATTCCAAGACCAAGAGTAGAGCAGAAAACTCGACCACCCTTTCCAAGACTCGCAAATCAACTCACACATTTGGACAACGACAAAGGAGGAGCCCTATCCGACCAAACCTGACATCATGACACCAAAATCAGTAATGGATCTCCAATCTCTTCCTGTTAATGTATTGTACATTAGATTTTTAAACTTGATTCTCTTCATATCAACTATATTTTTTAATTTTTGAAACTTCACTTTTGGTCAATTTGTGTGGGAGGGGGATTTTGATGCCGTCGACATGGTCAATTTGTGCAGGAGGGGGATTTTGATTCCCTTAGCATGGAAGTTCTAGCCAACTGTGACAAAGTTTGAATTAAAGGCTAAACAACCACTTGATGTTGGTTTTCCTACCCAAATTTCTAATTCAGCGTCTGAGAGACAGAGGACGGGGGTGCAGAGAGATGTATGTGGTGAAGGATGAAGAGACTCTGCAGGGTATCAGCGTTAGGTGTGACTCACCCTTCATGATCATAAAAAATCCTCACATCAGTTATTGACGCACCCTTTAGTTATTGTACAATACCCAATCATAATGTAACTATGGTTTGAAATTGTAAATTACATGAACTATTTTGGCACAGTTCTGTTTGTTTGCAACTGTTCTCCAAGTTCTATTTGTTTTACAATTTAAGTGTATTCTAGAAAAATCCCATAAGTGGTCACTTTGTTTACAATCTAAGTGCACTCTGGACCAGCTAACAGGTGACCACTTTATGCACAAGGAATCATTGAACTTGGTTCTCCAATAATTGGTTTCATAAATATCGTTAAAGACGTGTGATATAGAAAAATAGCTTGAAGGAACGACATAGATATAGATTAAAAATAAATTGAGGTTTTGCAGGTTTTGCTTCCCTGACTTTCTATTTCATTTTCATTGGTATTCCTTAATAAATTCTATGTTGTAAGGATCAATGGTGATAAGGTTGAGGGGCTTTGGGATTGGGGGTTATAGTTGTTGAATTTTTGAGCTTGATATAATATACGGATTATTACTTTAAATTCTTCAACACTTTGATTTTAGCTTACTATACTCCATAAACTAGAATAGAAAACACCACAAGAATTTACCAGCATGCAAGATCACAACACATATACCCTGGGGAAACCCTATACAGGGATAAAAACCCCAACAAACAATCTTCTTTTATTGCATTAGTAATGTATGATCACTTACAAATATTCCACCATGAAATTCTTCTCTTAATGAGCTTTCTAAGACGACTTAGACCAGACTGTGTAACTAGTAGTAGACTCATAAACTTGCTGATAAATACCTCTATTGTATACCAACACTGTGGAAGAATTTGTGTGTTTCCTTAGTGCTAAACTTCAGTCTTTTCTGGACTGATATAAATGTTGATATATATGTTGCTAATCGCAGCCTGTATCAACTAATATTCACACCCTGTGTAAGTTGATACTCGCAGCCTGTGTATGTTGCAACTCACAGCCTGTATCAGCTGATATTCGCAACCTATGTAAGCTGCAACTCCCAGCCTCTATCAGTTGATATTCCCAACATGTGTATGTTATAACTCACAGCCTGTATCAGCTGATATTCACAGCCTATGTAAGTTGTAATGCGCAGCCTGTATCAGTTGATATTCAAAGCCTATGTAATTTGCAACTCACAACCTGTATCGGTTGATATTCGTAGCCTGTGTATGTTGCAACTCACAGCCTATATACCCTTTCTCCCTCATGCTTCAACACACTTTTTGCTCACCCTCGCACTGTAGAACTTGTGTGTCTAGAATGAGGGTCAACCTTCTTATATGGCAATTGAGAGGTGAAGGAAGAGGGACTGAATTAGAAGATTGAATGCATGCTATCATAACTCGACTTTACACTTCAGAAATAGATGAGTTCAAAATTAGAAGTTGACTTTACACTTCAGTTACAACTCATCCTTGACATGGCAATGCATGTTATGCCAACTCAACAATTGACTCGACCTTGACTAGACATGCATGTGAACTACTCAGCATGCACATGAAATTCATGCATACAACATGCAACTAGACATGCATGCAACATGCAACATGCATCAAAAACTTGACAACTTTGACTTTGACTTAGACATGCAATTTTGACTTTCACAACTCGACTCTTTACAAGGAAATTCAAATTTCTCCATGGTGGATGGTGTTACACATACCAACGCACTAGATAAATACATTTACATCATTTGCAATATCAGGAAGATTGTTTGATTCTATCTCATAGGATCTTTGTGTTCAACCTAACTTTTACTACATACCTTGACTTTTGATCATGGTTCACAAGGTTTGACTAGGCTCATAGAGGTTGTACGTTCCCCCTGACTTTTGCACTAGTATGACTATGCTCATAGAGGCTATACGTTCCCCCTGACTTTTTCACTAGTCTATCTATGCTCATAGAGGTTGTACATTCCCCTTGACTTTTTCACTATATTGTTTATGCTCACAGAGTTTGTACGTTCCCCTTGACTTTTGCATTAGACTTACATCTTGACTTTTGTCTTAGACTTACAAGGCTTCTACCTTTTCCTTGGCTTGACTCACAAGACCATATAGCATCTCGTTCGTCCTGAATTTTGGTTTGACTCACAGAGGTTGTACATTCCCCCTGGCTTTTGTCAATACCTCACAAGACTGGTTGATTCTCTAAATCTCCCTGGCTAGCCTCAAGGTGATCCATATGGCCTCTCATTGGAGAATTATTGTTGACGTTGTCAAATTTAACAATAGCAGATAAAGGTTAAACAATAATCATGGTTATAATGGATTTTAACTTGTCTTCCACCCTTGCTTTTTTCCAAACACCAATCTCCATAATATTTTTTCCGCTAACACTAAATTTCTAAGCAAGGGATCTTTAGTATTCCACCCTATGTTCTACTTAGTAGCCCTCACTATACTCCTATTGATTAGATGGACTTCTTGGTGTTGGTCTTCCCCTCCTTTCTAGAGGAAATTTTGGATATCTCTCCTAATTTGTTGTGTTATCCGAATTGGAGCTAGCATAGTTGATTATTGACAAATTGGTAAGGATGATAAGACTAATCTAATAACAACCACTCTTTTGGTTAGATTTACCCACTTGAAGCCCCATTGTTGCATTCTTTTCTTGATTTTTTAGACTATGTAATTCCAATGCACTGCTTTTAGATTTCTCAAAGTTAATCCCATGTATTTGAATGCTATGCAATTTAGAAGACAAGGGAACTCTAAGATTCTAGTTATGGATTGTAGTTGTTGGGGAGAGGTGTTCTATCCATACACGTGACCTTTTCCTTTGTTAATATGACTGCCTAACACATTCATGAATTGATCCAAAACTAGATTAAATATCTCAACTATTATTGTTGATGCTCTCCACATGACTAAGGTATCATCAATAAAATGTGAAAAATTACTTTCAACAAGATGATTTTCTCCCTGGTGGAATCTTCAATAAATTGGAATCGCCAGGTAAAAATTTTAATTGAAAATATTCTTGAGATAAAATATCAAAAACTAAATGCTCAAAGGTGAAATTATTTATATACAACTTATATCTCCTGTTTCAATCAGCAAGAACAAAATTGACTAAAGAAATCAAACAACTAGTAAAGCCAAGAAAATATATTACAGAGCCCATGAAGTTTACCCCGATGCTTCATCTTCGACCAAAGTAGAGAAATGTTAAGACACTTCCAACAGAAAGTTGATTTATTGTTCAAATTGCTTCTAAGATATGAGCACACACCATGCTAATGACGTAAGGCTACAATTCTAGAAACTTAGTTTATCCAGTGCTCCACAAAATCACCTCTCTCTATGATTAGAATGTGATCGAGGATGCCATCTGAGACTGCAAAATACTCAATATGAAAACGATTTCTCATCATCACTGTGTTGACTTGTTGCTTTCTATCAAGATGAATCCATGGATTCTCTTTTTCTTCAACAATGTACAATACCTCATAATGAGTAGGGGACCTCATATTAATGAATAGAGCTTCATCCTCATTGCACCTTTTATCTTGTTTTAGAAAAGGATTTAGTATATTTCGAGCAATGTATTATTTATTACAAATTGAGCATTTGTCATGATGAAGACAATTTCAAATGCAGAATATAAATTTACATCCAATTTGCTAGCGGTCAAAGATTTTCTTCTTTCTTGTTCTAGTTTTTCAATTTCATTGTAGATGATCAAGTTACAGGAATCACGAGGGTTTGATTTATTTTTAACCACATTTCCTTTTTCTACATTCATTGCCAAAGTATTCCCTTCAATGTTCACACTTGATGCCTTTTTAACCAGCTCCAAACTTTGCTCATTATCAATGTTTTATGTATGAACTTTAAATTCCCGAACAAGAACTTTAGTACCTCCAAGCTCACCTAATGTTTTATCTAGCTACATTTTTCATACAACCTTATCTTCTTTTGATTTTCAACCAGGATATATCTTTCGGTATACTGTTTCCATCCAAGACTCATAGTTTCAATTATTAGAACCAAAATCTGCTCAAAATACGTATGTTGATTACAAGTGTCAGTGTGTAAATAATTTTCTAATTGAAACCTTACACCATGTTCATCTTTGACAAAGTGTTCACTGTTGGTTTTAGGATGAGCTTCACAACATTGCTGGTTTTGAATATTTCCTTGAATTAATTTCTCGACAAAGTGAACATTTTCCAAACCTTTATGTGCATTTTCCAAATTTGCAAAGTTGATTTTGTGTGTACTGAGTTGTAATATTATCAAGTATTTTCTCTTCTTCTAGGTCTACTTCGACAACCATGTCTTTCTTCTTATGTAATATTTCAACTTGATTATAAAAATGTTGGTTTTTATCCCCTGGAGAAACAAAGAAGACTATATCTTCATGAGACTCTTCAAAAACATTTTCAAAAATACTATACTAAAAAACAACAACAATTTCTTCTTCATCCCTACTAAATCTCTGATTCAAATTACAGTTCAACTCTTCTTGACTTTGGAATTTTTATATTACTCATTGTTAGAATCATGAGAGGAAGAAAATTTCGAACCAACACTGCTAAACTGATTAGTACTTATCAAATCCTTTGTTTCTCTAGATGGCAATTGTATTACATGATCTTTTTCTGGGACAATGATTTCTTTACATTGTACAAAGATATCTTTATGTTGTTTCGGGATAGTAGCTATGAAGACTTCTTCATAACAACTTGGAGCAACAACTTTCTCATCCAAATCATGATATTTTTCTTCTAGAGCAACAGGAAATGGTGCATGTTCTTGAAAATATTCAATTTCTTATTATTCATCACTATTGTAGCATACATCTTCCTCATCATAACTGTTACAATAATTACATTCTTCCAATTCTCATTCACAACAGTCTTCCAGGAGAACCTCTACTGGATAAATCTGTTCACAATTGAGTCATTTGAAGTTATCAAAATCAAAATGTATGACATAGAGAAGATGATAATTCATAGATGATCATGATATCATTACTATAGGTAGGAATTCCACTATCAAATACAAAACAGGGTAGAAAATAGAATTGTAGCTGGAAGAATATTATATCTTGTCAGTCCTCCTCCTCCATGTCATAACCAAAATAATCAAGGTCTCATCAAGGTAACCACCATTGTATCTACACTCTCCTCCATCCTCTTCCTCTATATCCATTCCAATATCTGCATCCTATGGTTTTCATTGGCAATTTTCCATTGCTAGGAAGACGGTGCAACATTTCCTTTGCAACTAAATGCCAATGTGGATCCCAACTAGCCATTAGTTTGCTTCTCTAGGTGATGATTTTTATGTAAATGTAATGAGTGACTTCATCCACTGTGCCTGTTGTGTATGCAAATTTCCATACACAACACCCACAATGGTTGTTGTGTATGCCAAGTGGCATACATGACAGGCACAATGGTATATGCACTACAAAAGTTTAGGCATTATCTGTTGGGATCACATTTTAAGATGTACAAGGATCATTATGTACTGATATACTTAGTCAATAAGCCAGTGTTGGGAGAGAATATATGCAGATGGTTCTTATTATTTCAGGAGTATGATTTTGAAGTGATTGTGAAATCAAGAAAATTAAATACAGGACCTGACCATTTATCGTGCATATTAATAGGGGAAGATGCATGAAACAAGGATGACAATCTACCAGATGTGAACTTGTTCATATTACAAATGGTCAATGATTACTTTGCATAAATTGTCCAGTTCTTGAGCATGGGAGTATCCCCACCCGACTTTACAGTTGCATAGAAGAAACAGTTAGCAATAAAGGCAACAGATTATCTTCTTATAGTGGGGAATTTGTATAAGTCAGTCGTAGATGGTATTCTTCGGTGATGTGAATTGGAGCACAAGAGGCCTATGATATTATCAGAGACACATGAAGGAATTTTGGGGGGGGCACTATGCAGGGAAAGTGACGGCTAAGAAAATTTTGCACTCAGGACTTTGGTGGCCCACCCTTCATAAGGATTCTAAGGAGTTATGCCAGACCTGTGATGTTTGTCCGCGAGTTGGGAAGCCATCCAAAAGAGATGATATGCCTTTAATACCACAATTTACATTGCAGGATTTTGATAAATGGGAAGTTGATTTGATTGGACCGATCAACCCACCAACAAAAAGGTTAGGAGCAAGATATATAATCATTGCAACATATTACTTGACCCGATGGGCTGAAGCAGAACCTATTAGAGATTGCAACTCAGAGACTGTTGCATGGTTTTTATTTGAGAATGTTGTTACAAGGTTTGGGTGTCTGAGAATCCTTGTGAGTGATTAGAGGACCGATTTTTTGAATAAAACAATTTATGTTTGGACATAATAATTTCATATCTATCACCAAAAGAGAATGCCTTATCATCCTCGGGAAAACACAACAATGGAAGCATTTAACAAGATCCTAGAGCATATGGTGACAAAGTTATGTAATGTAAATCGAGATGACCGAGACCTGAGGATTCCTACAGTACTATGGGAATATCAGACCACATGTAAGAAGTGGACAGGAAAAACACCGTTTCGATTAGTATATGGCCAAGAAGAAGTTATGCCCATGGAGTTCATTATGTCGATTTTGTGCATTTTCGCGCTGACTGATCTCATGGATTCTGGCACAGTAGAGAAAATATTTTCAAATATAGTGGAGCTCGAGGAAGAACGCTTCATCGTAGGATTTCATCAGCAAGTTTAGAAAGCGCATGAAAAGACATGGCATGACAGACATATTAAATAGAAGAAGTTCCAAATGGGAGACCTAGTTTTTCTCTATGCAGCACCTTGGAAAGTTCCAAATGTGCTGGTTGGGACCGTATGTGATAAGATTTGTGAAAGAGGCAAGTGTCGTTCAGTTGGAGAAATTGAATGGGGAAATCTTGGAAGGACTGGTCAACAAAAGTCACGTGAAACTGTATAGGGACAAGCTTCGTTCTGCGTTCTAGCTTGAATGCACAACACGTGTACTACAGTATATGTATTATATATATATATATATATTTTTTTTTTTTTTCAAAAGCAACGAAAGAGCTTGAGGCAAGCCACAATCAACATTTAAAGAGACATGAGGCTTGAAGTTCTGAATCAAGCATTGTTCAAAGAGTCAAACTAGCACAAAAAGAGATGAACAAGAAAATGTTGTAGAAATAAAGAAAGAAAGAGGAAGGTGCACATGAAGGATAATTGAACTGTGCACAGAAAGGAAAATTGAATGGCGCACAAAGAAAGCCAGAATAAATATTTGCGCAGATGACATAAAAAGCATTAAAGAGCAAACATGATGGCGAGATGGTGGAAACACGTCATCGTAAATGAAAATTGACAATGAGATTTTGACAGGCTGGCAAATATAGACCATAATCGACTAGAAAATATGAAATTAATGCAGAATTTGCACAAGAATAGAATGTGAACAAAATTGGATTGGATTGCAAATTTTGGTGTGAAGAGGAATGAAAAAATCGACAACAACCTATAAACGAATATGAGGGGCAATGAGAAAGGGTCATAGTGTTTGGACATTCAAAGAGAACAGAGAGCTGAGTGAGTTTCGCACATAGCTAAACTACAGAAATCCATGGCACCACCAAAGGCAAGAGCATCCACATTGCAGATGGAAAAAACATGCACGAAGAAGGCATTGGTACCTGTACAGGAAGAAATCCCAAGAGCAAAAGCATCAGATCTAAGCCTGGGAAACTTTCCAAGGGCATATGTGTCTCCTAGGAAGCCAACAACAAAGCTAGTTAGTCTACCCAGGGAGTCGAAGTATGACCTCGTCGCACTGGAGATTCCACCTGGGGTCAGTATTGAGGGAGACATGTTGGGTGTAGTAGGAATTTTGCGGTATGCAGACCATGATCTTGTAGATATGAAGAAATTTTTGGAGTTAGCACCACAAAAGTATATGCGCACAAGACTTAGCCCAGATTCCTTCAGACTCACAATCGAGCCACAAGAGTGGACAATAGGACTGCAACGAATAGGCATATTGAACCGGTTGGAGACCCCACACTTTGGAAGAAGTGAAAAAATTAATGCCTGCGTCAAGTTACTGTTGAGTTTCTTCCATGGAGGTTTCCTTTTATTGGACAGGCTAGTGTCAATTGACACTCAACTTATCATGCAAATTACAGGATTTTTGTTAGCAGGGGAAGACCCGCTACTTTTTTTCGTGGATAAGACTAGAGAGAAAGCATTAACGGAAAAAATGAAGGAAAAATATAGCACACACAAATAAGCGCATGGTGTTGGAGCATGATTGTAAGACCCTAGGTTCAATTTATCTTAACCAACAAAACCCTTTAGACACCGGCCCTTTCGGCATCACCTGCATGCAAGTGAAGTCTCACCCAAAGCATCTATTGGGGCTACAGGAACCAAGTTTCTGCAGTAGTGACGGGATGGGAGGTGATCTTCATATTCATTCTTACTTATCTAATATGTGTGAATTATCTTGTTTATGTTATTCCTTGATTTAATTGGTGAATTTAGTTATATAGCACCATTATACTACAAATTGCAACATAAACTATTCACTATAACATTCATAACTACTACGTAGTGATCATATAGTAAGAAGATCTAGTCTAACATGCATAAACAGAACAATATTCATGATCAATCGCATAAAAAGACAAGCAGACACCATAATTAACGTGGTTCACCCAACTTTGGGCTACGTCCACAACCACTGGATTCTTTATTATTCTTTTTGTAATCATCTCATGCTTGCACACTGTGCTTACAATAGATATATCATGATATATCTTTCTCTATCTTTCCTAGCCAATGTGCAGTGCAATCCTCTCTCTACAACTCTCCTTCTCCACTCAAACATAGACTCTCTCACCCCAAAACCCAATTAAAACTCATTCTGACTCATTACAACTCATGGTTCCTCGTTGTTTGGGTGTGATTTTTCTGCTTTCGCTTTTGCATGTTGCTTTTGCATTCCTGATTGTTCTTCTTCCTTCTTTTGCGTGTCTTTCTGCTTTTGCATGTCGAACTGTTGTCCTTCCTTTTTGCCCACTTTATCCTCCTGGCTTATTCTCTTGCTTTTACTCTCCCGCTTTATTCCCTTGCTTTATTCTCTTGCTTTATTCTCCACTAAGTATGCTTTTACTGTGCACGTCAATCCTGAATGTGCATTTACTGCACACTCTGCTCCTTCCTTCTCTTTTTTCTTCTGCTACTGCGCAAATCCTCCATACTTAGTATTTTCCTCAAAATTGTATCTAAAATTCTTGTTGAACATGTTCCCAACACTCACCTTTAGCTCATCCCAAGCCACTCAATCTTGTTTCATTGTGCTCCTCCATGCCTCCATGAACTTTTGGGAGGTTTCCCTTGCTGTCGCGACTTCTTTTGTTACTTTTGCTTCTTTTCCCAAAATTTCCTTTGCACCCTGCATAGTCAGGGTCATGAGTTTATCCTCAGTCTCATGCATTGTTTGCTTCACTTTTCCCTACGCAAATTCCAATTCCCCTATCACCCTTAGCTATTCATCTTGCAACGGTCCTAATCGTTGTTGGAGAATATTATGTTGGTCCCTTATTTTTTCTAGTTCATTCTATGACTTCCTTTGTGCCAAAATAGTTGTCATTCACTCAACATGTGGTAGAAGTTTTATACTCTCCAAATCCTTCTACGCCTTTTCCTGTGCATCCCTCAATCCAGCTTCCATGACCTTCATTTATGGATCCTCCATCAGGTTTGTCCAGATCTGCAAAATTTCCTTACAGATCTTTACACTTTCCTCGTCCAAATTCTTGATATTTTCTACCATGGTCATCGTGTTTCTCTCTCTTGTTTCCCTTTCCTCTAGTGGTGTTCCTAGAGAGGTGTGCGATTGCAAGTCCTCAATTCTTGTGTGGAAGCCTTTGAAGACTTAGCCAATTCTTAAGACATGTTCTTCCATTGTGGCCTCTACTACTATTGGTACTTCCAGAATCTCCTTATAGAGATTTTGGACGACCGTTTGTATCCAATATGCCATTTTCTCGATCTCATCTTTCTCTCTTAAGGTTTTCTCATCCTTTTCCTTAGCCTCATTCTTCTCATTCATTTCTCTTTCAACATTTTCTTCAAATTCTCTCTTTTCCTGTAGAAGTTGTATACATTTGTTATATTTCCTCCTTCTCATATGTCACATTGATCAATTCTCTGCACACTAGCTCTGTGTGGAGTCTTATCTCCTACATAATATCAATCTACAAGCTCTGTAGTATTTTTGTAGGCATATGTGACACGAGTATGTTCACGTGACTTAGTGTTTTCATATGCTTTTGTAGTTCTGGCGTCAGAAACTTGACTGCATTTGTATCGATCTCTAACACTTTGCACCCATATGCTAACTTGGATAGGAATGGATTGGTAGTCCCTTCTTCCTCAATCGGGCTCGTTGACGGTCCTTCACCCGAGCCTCTCTTTGGTTCTATTTGCACTGTCTCTAATAGTTGTTGTATTTTCCTTAATTGGTCCTGCATCTTTTGGTGTTGTTCCTCTTGTTTCCATGTTTCTTTTTCAATGGCCTCCTCTGTAGCATCATGTACTTAGTAGTCAATATTATCCATGCCATCATCTGCAAGATTACAGACAGACAACACTTTGTGGGATTTCATATTTTTGCGCGAAGTTACAGTTGGACCCTTCCCCTTGTCTTTTCATTTAACCCCTTCTCATGGGACTGTGTGTTTCACTTCTTCTGTTGATGGTCCAGTATTCGACGTATTTCATGTGCCATTGTGTTGGAAATTTCCTTGTCCCTCATCTAGTTCTTCCTATTCATTGTCTTGTTCTTCTTCTTCATCCGGGTGTGTCGTTTGTTCCCCTAGAACCTGCCAATCATCCTCCCAGTCATTGGCGATCATGCATACATCATTTGTTGTTAATTTGTAGTTGGTTGGCAGCCATTGGCACGCAGGGTCTCTTTTGAATTGGATGTACATATGGTGCATCCCTGCTTTAAATCGTGCAATATCCTGGTAAGTCTCTACGGTCTGGGCAGTGATGTGCGGCCTGTGCGCTACTATGTGCCTAATTGTGTGAAAGTAGACATAAAATGTGACAATATTTTCTATTTGTCTCTTGCTTTTTGTGGTATGCCATAAGTTTGCATACTGCGCAGATACATTACCTCTATTGGTTGTGTTCAAACATTGGTAATCACCAGGATCCTTCCAGCCAAATAGTGTAATCAGGATGAGAATCTAGGAATAATCAAATTCCATGCCTTTCCCCTTGGATTCTATGCAGTTTATCAAAAACCGATTCACCAAAAATGTGGCCCAATTCATTTGGACTCCCTATGCGCACTTTTCCACAAATGAAATCACTACGGCCGACACCTCATCCTTGTAATATTTCCTCAACAATTTGCAGGCTAATACATGCGTCAAAAATTGCACAACATCATCACTTATGTTTTCGACGTCCAACCCCCTCTTCCCTCTGAAGGTGTAGAACTTATCCTTCATAGTTTTTGATAATTCTTTTTCCCCTGCCTTGTTTGTGAACAATGTTGTCGGATCCACTCCTACTTTTGGCAAGACTGTGTTCCACACAATTAGTTGTGTATCAATCGATACATGTGGGTATAGCCACAACATTCCTTCGTGGACGCAACTTAGAAACATTTTGACACAGGTGTTTATTTCCATACTTCAACCAAAATGTGGGATTTCCAGTAGATTCAATATTCCTGATCTCTCAAGTCTTGTCACCTAATTTTGTGGTTCAAACATGATTGCACTTGTCCCTGGTACACTTTTGGCACACAAATATTTCTCTCGTGCCACCTCAAGAAACTTTTATTCATTTTTTATGTCGTGGTATGCAAACTTCAAGGTAGTAATATTTCCTAGCATGTCTCCTTTGACAATTACACCAAGTGGTATTTATGGCATGACCAACAAGTATTTTTTGTCTATGGGTACTCTAACTTGTGGTGCAGTTTCTTTTCTTGGCAGTGTTATCCCCGATTTCTAGGGATAACTAGGAGATCACGTCTCGAGGCCCACAGGTCCTAGACATGGAGTACCAAGAGCAGGATTGACCTGAGCATGGCCCTGGAGGGCCCATCTTTCTTCTTCCTCATCAGACCTGTCTTGTCAACAGCAACAACATCCATCGCCTTCGGATTGGACTTGTATCGGAAAAGAATCTTGCTCCATGAGGTAATTGGTCCAGGTATCATGGTATGTGTCATGTTTGATCATTATAACTTTCAGATATATGCATCAAATTCCTTTCATTTCTGACAACTGATTGGATCTTACACTAACCCACTTGACCATGGTTGGGGGATTAACGGGGTGTCCTAGCAATCATGTATCCATAGGTTTTGGTTAGCCACCAAGGGGGATTTTTAAGAGCCATCATCCGCTCCCACCATATTATCATTTTACATCTTATCTCCCATTCATCTATCCCATTCCCCTAGTTCGGACATTAGGATGACCTATTTGTGGGGTTACACTTTATCCTGTGGGAAGAAGGGGCTAAAGGCCCAGGGGGTAAAAGCAACTCGTAAAAGATAAAATCCATAGAAAATAAAACCTAGAGATGCCTCGCTCAGGGATCCCTGAGAGGGAAATAAAAAGCCTCTCGATAAGAAACAAGAGGGACCCAAGGAAAAATAACAAAAAAAACAAGACCTAGCCAAGAGGATGGGGGGTCTCATCACGAGCCAACCCAGTATGTTCATAGGTGCCTAGCAGTATGACATTTCCATTATCTGGTTACCATGCCAGGGCAGTGACCTTTGGTTGCAAGGCCAAGGTAAAGTGGGTCTCATCACGAGCCAGCCTTATCATCTCTGTGAAAGTACTCATGGGTAACACTATCATCTCTGGTCACCACGCCAAGGCAGTGTCCTCTAGTTAGACCTTGAAATAAAAAGAAAGAAAAAATAATAAAGAAAAGAAATAATAAAGGCAATGAAGGGCTTGGAAAGAATCACATCCATGACAAGTACAGCTCGCCTCCTACAAAGGCACCCACGGATAATACACCCCTGTCTTCCACTATGTCTGGACATCCTTTGACCACACCACCTTATGTTACATGGCTTGGATGATATCCTTTGGGAACTTTCCCTTTCTTATGGATGTTGGCCCAATAGGGAACTTTGTATTTTTCTTCAACTTTGTATAGTAGGTCATTGTAATGTCTTTGAGCTATTAGATGATATGCTAGGGGTTTTATGCATGCACTTGATAAAATTAATGATGAAATATGATTGACATTGCTATGATCCCGAGGACTAATGAGCCCATGGAGGGAGAAGTTTTTTATGTGCAGGACCATGCCCGACCGACAGGTACCAAGTGGATCGGTACACATGGGGAGATGATTAGTTCGGACCTCCATTGGGCTGAAGACCCGATCAGATGGTTGTTGGGACCTCATCAGGGGCAGAGACAGGACACTGATTGGTCGAGCCTTTGCACGAGAGAAGAAGAAGGACATTTTCATCGAGGACGTCTTGGTTGAGCCTAGCCCTAGGGGGTTGACCCATTGTAGGTGGAACATGTCCCTCTCTTGACCTAGGACATCCTCTAGAGATCCTAGATGTCACCTCCAACACTTGTCAACTTTACAGGGAAGTTTGGCATGTGTGGTAGAGTTTGGAGGCCCAGAGAGGGCCAACGTTTGTCTTCTAGTGCTGAGATTTTCCCTAAAAAGGGCCAACGTCTCCCTCAAATGGGCTAGACGTCTTGCTTACTGCTCATTTAGGGTTTTCTTTAGGCAGTTTAATGTAAAACAATATGATTTTTAGTTATTAGCCTTGTCAGTTGTTTTAATGACCTAATTTTTAATTAAAGATCATTGGATGATATAAATTGAGGATGTTTTCCCTCATTTTGACATAACACAATTCACTCACACTTGTGAGGTCTGATTTTTGCACCCTTCTTAGGTATATTTGTTGCATAATGTTGGAGATATAGCAATAACAGAAGACTGACGCAGATGGTTAAGGACGCAGATGGTTAAGGTTGTCATTGATGGCTATAACAGAAGAATGACGCAGATGATCAAGGTTGTCATTGATGGCAATCAATTGTTTATGCGAACACAGATGCTGCAACACAAAAGTGAAACGTAAGTGCTGAAACACAAATGCTGAATCACAGTTGCTGAAACGTAGATGCTGAAACACAAATGCTGAATCACAGATGCTGAAACGTAGATGCTGAAACATGACTGTTGGAACATGAATGCTGGAACACGACTGCTGAAACACGACTGCTGGAACATGAATGCTGGAACACGACTGCCGGAACACGACTGCTGGAACACGAATGCTGGAACACGACTGCTAGAACACGACTGCTGGAACACGGATGCTGGAACACGACTGCTGGAACACGACTGCTGGAACACGGATGCTGGAACACGTCTGCTGGAACACGACTGCTGGAACATGGATGCTGGAACACGATTGCTGGAACACAGCGTTGCATGAGGTGGCATGTATAGAGGAGGCAGAGTAAAGAGCCAGTTCAGAAAATCAGGGAGAACGCTGGCATGGGAAAAGCAGAAGAACGAATAAAAGAAAAAGGAAACTGCAGTTGGAGTTAAGAAA
>ML776724.1:1122686-1134280 GCA_009831015.1 Picea engelmannii
ATGTTTATAACACTGGTTTTCACAGTAAAGACTTACTGCCACTAAGATTAATGATTCGAAGTTAAAAATGAGAGAAATGGTTAATAATTTACAATAACTGATTCACCCCCCCCCTCTCAGTTATTTCATACCTGTAACACATAAGTGAGGCACACTCGCTATTGGAAGGATATTTTTGGCATTTTATGGCATTTCTCTCAAGGAAGGTTTACAACTAGGGTTTGCTTATGCTTTTCTTCATGACATGTAAGTAAATTTTCTTGCAAAAATTCTTAAATGAATGGTTGTAGGTGTAATTTATTTCATTTTCTTATAATATTGTTGATTTAAAACCCTAGGTAACCAGCAAACAAGTAGGTCATTGGTACATGTCCCCTTAGGGAGAAAGATTTCATCCATTGAAGAAAAGAGATAGAGCCTAGCCTTTGCTACACTTGTCTTGCTTCTTCCTTTTGAGCTAGCATTGAAGTTATAGGTTGAAAGAAGGTGACGTCCTAGGTCTAGGGTATCTACACCTAGGGTTTTGATCTTCTAGGGATTGAAAGCCTTGTCTTTACAACACTTTCTCCCTTAGACTTGTTCTTTAGGCTAGCCATTTTGCCAAGTTGATTTGGAGAAGGAGGAAAGAGCACGAGGCCTTGCTTAAGCAACATCGGAGTGAGCCTCTTTCCCCTAGGGTTTTGATTCTAGGGCCCTGCCTTTGCAGCACCATAGAACCCTACCTTCTAGTCTTTAAGTGATCATCCTTCCAAAATCTTGTGCCCCTTACTTATCTGACTCCATATACCCCAAGGCACTGATATTTGACCTACAACGTTGAAGCTTTAGTGTACCAAACTACTTTCAAAACTATAATTTTGAAACCCTAACTAACATAACTAACCTAATTAGGGCTGACGTCATAATTGAATATTTCATCTTGTTGCAGCAAAACTTGAATATAAGCAATTAAGTGATGATTTCAAGCATTTATTGAACAAATTGTTGATTGGATATACTGTTGGCTTAGTAATTTCTTTAGATATTGATGAACTGATGGTCTTTCATATCTAATTGACAAAACGTTGACTTCATTTTATATCTATTGCATTGCTTATTGAATCATATCAGATAGTCATTGAAGTACTAACCCTTTGAGTTATATCCTACATATATATATATATATATATATATTGTGTTGTTATTGTCTTGTCCCAGGCAGGTGTTTTCAATAGGGCATACACTTCATTTATTGGTTGATTAGCTGGACTGTCTGACATTGGTGGTAACCTATGAGGAGGGAACTCTAAAACTTGGACTTATACTTTCTACCTCTTCAAACCCCAGGTTACCAGGGATGTGTTGACGGGCGAAAATGACCGTCCGTCAACTGGGAGAGTGGAACCGGTCCGGGGTTGTCTAAATAACCCAAGCCGTTTGGAATGGACCACCCTAACGAGTTTAACGGCTCCGTAGGCCGCTCTAAGGTCTTCTAAGAAAACCAAAGAGAGAAATGATCCGAGCTAAGTAATCTAAACTAAGGAAACTAGAAACTAATAAAACAAACTAAAGAAACTAATATACTAAAACATCAACTATGCTAACTATTCTATCTACAAACTACAAATTACTCTTATAATAACTCAAATCAACTATCTAATTATCAGTTTAATTACAGTTTATTCACAAATATACATTTCATACAAACTATAGATTTGAATAAACCTATGAAACCAATTTGCTTGCTGTCTCAAGACAGTGAAAATAACTCTTTTTTGATTTTATGATTTATGAATAAGAAAGTAAACTAACTGAAATTAAAACAAATCAAAATTATATCTATATTAAGCTACTTAATAAAAGCAGTAAACTAAATACTAATTGACCTGGACACGCTCCAAGTCTGCCCTGTGTATGATGACTTCTTAAGCTGGTTGGAGGAAGAAATTCACACCATTTAGTCCTTAGGATTCTCGAAAATGATCAGTTGCGCTGCTTCTTGAAGTATGTTACAGGATAAACAAGACATAAAAGAATATCATAACAATTTTCTGATTATAAACTCCTGCAAAAGGGAAACCTATTATGCAGCAAACTTATATATGATAATTCAATTTATAAAGAAGACAAAGCTATCATTCACAAACTGAATCAATAATTGTTATGTCTTTTATGTATTTGGAAGCAACAAGATATAGATAACAATAATAAGATTATATCATTTTCATTTGATTCAGATAGCTAAAGCAATACTAAACCATAAACAAGATGATATACAAAACATGGAACAAAGTGTCGATATATTGAAAAGCAAAAGCTATGACAAAACACCAATTCTGCTCCAGTTTGAATCAGAACTCCATATCCTTGTTCTCCCCAACTGAGGATGATCGATTATTACAAAACCATAGGTTTATATAAGTTTGTCACAAGGTAAAACATCCTTGTGAATAATCGTAAACAGTTTTACACAATCTGGGCATAATCCCAAAATTCCTTAAACTAAGCAAATAAAATTGCAAGTGAAATCCTTAAGATATCTTCTAACTGCTCAACTATTCAATTGCAAATTCGAATTGACCTGTAATAGACACAAAGATCAAGTTAGAGGAGTGTTTTATTAAGAAAACAATAACAAAATTGACTCTATAGACTTAGCTACAAAATCTCCTGATTCTGTAGCTGGTCTAGAATAGTAAACAGGACCTGATATATAATCAAATCAAATCGAATCCAATCATCTTTGAATAATTGACAAATTACTAATGATTCAATAAAGATAATCCTTTTAAATCAAACTAAATCGAACAAAATACAATCGGTACAAAATAGGAATGCTCTATTTTCCCAATTATCATAAAATCGAATCAAATCTTGACAAGATTGTTCCATGAATGCCATCAATGGTAAACCAAATCACATGAAACACACAACAATCATTATTGATTTACATAAGATCCATATCATTTAATCAATTGCCAACATAGAAATAATGGTCACGATTTCGTGCATAACTGTATCCATAAAATCCATCCATAGATTTTGTTTGCTGAATTTTTAACAGTTCACAGGTATAGTCATAACTGTCATCGACCAGTTATAGCAACGAATTGATATCCTTTACTTAAAAGCACGAGGCGAGAATAGATTCCATTTTAATCGGATCAAATCATATCGACTCAAGAATCTTTACACAGTCAATGGACAGAGGCACGATAAAATCTATAGATTCATAAACTGAGCAATAATCAACACAAGTCTTCACGGAGTTAATTATAGAAATAATATCGTAACCTTAATCAGAATCTAATTCAAACAATATATGGATCGGATAAGTTGCAATCAATGAGAATTAAATCAGTTGGGATTTCTGTTATGTATCCACAGAAAAGTATGAAATTTGGTCGAAGGAAAATGAAATAGTTAACCCACATCATAACCAATTCGAAATATACCATTGAATGTGTATTCGAAATTCGGGATACCAACAACAGTCTATTTTAAAAATATAACAACTTGTCTTATTAACAAGGAATCGAACTAAATTAGGATAGTCATATCTATTCGATGATCCAATAAATCAAAATCCAATCCAATCGAATCTTAAACTAATTAAAACAAAAATTATATACAGTGCAGCATGCTTATGTGACAGAGCAAGTGAAAAATGTACACAAAGAGTAATATAAATGAGTGAAAACTATACCATCACAGTTGTTGAGACTATGTCAATTTTGAGTTGACAATTGCAGTGGAAGACTCGACATTTTTGAACAGGATCAAACCCGTAGTTCGTTGCTTCTTGTCATTGGGTTGTTCTTGTGCATTCCGGCCAGTGAGCTTTGCCACTTGGTTTTCCAACTCGTGAATTTTGGATTGCAATTTTGGGACATCCACATAGTATCTCTCCAACCACAACCCACATTGTTCGCAAGGTGGAGCCACAGTTTGATCAGTCGAGCGTTTTGATGATTCCCCAAGGATTTCATGAGGTGGTTTGATACCAGGAAAGTCAGGGTTATCCCGCAGACAGGGAGGTAAGTTCTTGACGAAATCATGAAGAGGTTTGCCACACAATCCCTCGGAGTAAGGATATTCTTCGGCAAGAAATCGTTCAATGTCAGAATCAGAGTCCTCGCTGACCGCGATAGGCTCTGTTTTGGCAGGGGTCTTAGATTTATTCCTCTCCATGCGAGAGATCAATCTTGCATTTTTCTTGCTTCTAGTATTAGCACCAGTCTTCGCTCTAGTCTTTTTGGTTGTAGGCTTAGTAACTTCGGTCTGTTTAGTCACAGCCATAGATGAATTCGTAGGTGACTCGGGCTTAGGTTTGGGTAACAAAACACTAAAAGGAACAGGGGTAGGTTTTCTCTCGGTCACCATGGGCTTATCCACCTGTGTAGGGTTAGACTCCTCAAAGCCATTACGACTGAGAAACTCATGCCAAGAATCACAACGTAACCTTAATTCATGAACCAAAACCATTTTAATTAACCCCACATGGAATAGGCTAGTGTCAGCCTGGCTACGCTTGTATCGTTTAGCCATTTTGAACAGACTTCGGTGTAGGTAATGAGGCAAACTTAGTTCAAATCCCATAAAAACCATTAACAAATGCAAGTGAAACAGAAAGACAAACCTGTACCTGCATTCACAAGTAACAAATTGTTTGATAATCATTAAGAGATCATACCAGTAGGGTTTCAACATCTTTGCAGGCAAACCTCTGTCGCATGAGCTAACTGTCCGAGATTGGAACAGTAAAGTCCACGGAACATCATCAACCTTGCAACTTTTCGACCATTTTTGTCCCTTGACAGGCAGGCTAGTTGCCAAGCTGAGAAATTGTTCGGTGATTTCAAGCTGGACATCTCCAACTTTGGCTCGGCAGCCATCGAATGACAAAGCAAATTGTCGAGCCACAGCGAAGTTATAGCCATCAAATTTCTTTATAAAATCGAGCCACCTGAACTCTTCTAAATCGCTATGAGTGCCATCAAATGTCAACAGTTCTTGACACCCATTGGGCTCGGCCCTTACGACAGGAGCCATTAATTATGTACATGGTAGGGTTCAAACTGAATGAAACAATGCACAGAGTGAAAAATGATAGGGTTTGACAGCTTCAATGCTCGAAGAGACCGGAAATAACTGCATGCGTGTGAAGGTGGTGAGATTACCACCGCCACGCATTGTATTAATTGCTGAGTACAATGTTATTAAAACCATAATCATTTATACCATGCATATCGGCCAACAAATAGGTGTGTAATCATGTCAATGTGCCATTTACCCGAAACAGAACCAACACCATACATTTCATTCAAATGCCAAGTGTACAGTTCAATCCAACACCATATCCAACGATCATCGTGTCAATAAATCGTTTCAAACCCCTGTTAATTCAATCATGCCAATACATAGTTCGAACCATGGTCGCCAAATGTAATATCAAACTCACCAAACAATGTATCGAGCAAGGGTTTAAAACATAAAATCAAAAATCGAAAGGTTGATCAATGCGCCTTTGCAAAACTCAAAACATTGCCACTTTATATAAAATCAAAGTTATGATATAGACAATGTGTTTTTAGCATAATCGAATTGTAAAAAGATTGCAACCAATGAACATATGAAATTGATAAGTTAAGAGTTCAAACAATAATAATTATGTCATATATAAAACCAAAATCAATTATGACACTTATGACATCAAACATAACGCATAACTTAACATTTCCAATAAAGAAAACAAGTTGCGCAATTAAAGTGAATGGATACAGTTTGAAAGAACCTATTGCAGTGATGTGATAAACCAATGGTCAAGTGTCTTTCAGAAAATCAATAAAATATGACGACATTCCAGACAACGAGAGAGGTATTTTCACACTTTCAGTTGTGAAAAATCAAATCGAAATCAAATTGCAATTGTCGCGAAAATGAAACAAATGTCTAGAAGCACAATGCGACGATGATTTGTCGTTTAGAAGACAAGAGGTGTAGGCATCTTTTTTTTATAGCAATAAAAAAAAAAATGAGTTGGCTGCCAACAGGATGTCTCCCCTAGGATAACCTCCCTAAATAGAAAGAGCCTCCCCATCGAAGTGACATTGGGTGGGGAAGGTTCGTGTTACGCCAGTTTGGTCTCTATCCTTTAGACTATGACCTAAACTACAAATTGTGCGATAACATTTTGGCACCGTTGTCGGGGAACACTGAGTCAATCTTCCTCAATGACAAATCTTTTGGTAATCCTTGCCTCGAAGACCTTTCTCTTACAAGATTACCTGGTGACTCCACTAGACTTTATTCCCCTTTTCTTTGATAGTTTCAAGAAAATTATCTGGCAACTCCACTGATGACGAAGCCAACAATGACTTCACAATGGGATCCCAGGAACTATGGGCCTTTAGACATGAGCAACATCCCAGGATACCCAAGACAAATGCCCTTGATATCCAAGAGATGGCTCCCTAGATTCACTGGTGGAAATGGGGAAAGAGCTGACTTTCATATGGATGAATTTTATTCTTACTTTAGACTCCACCCTGTCGATGATGATGCCGAAGATGTAGTAATGAAATTTTTTTCAAACACTCTTCATGGAAATGATAAAAAGTGGTATGATAACCTTCCTAATGCTAGCATCACCTCTATAAACTAGTTGGAAGAAGTCTTTCTCGAAGAATGGGGTATTCAGTTAGAAGACATCTTGGTACTACTAAAACATTTTGAGCATATAAGACAAACCGAGAATGAAACTCTCTGGAACTTCTAGAGTAGGTTTGAGTGAACCCTATATCATATTCCTAAGGGCCATTGTCCTGAAAACAAGTACATTGTCCATATATATACCCATGCGCTCCTGGCACACCTAGGTCTGCCCCTCAGTAAGAAAAGCCCAGGCACGCTCAATGAAGGTTATGACATGGTTAAAAGAATTGAACAGAACATCTCCTTATCCGGGATAAAATATCTCTTTACTTCAGACGATTTTAATATGGAAATTTTGTTTGCCCGTAATTTTTTTTTTGACAATATCCAAGAAGAAGGTGAACAAACCATCATTCAACATGGGATTCCTGAAAACATGGCCAAGGAGGCAGAACTAGAGAAAAACAATGAAGTATCAACAAGTGCCTCTCCCTCTGACGAAGCAATCTATGAGCCTGTTTCTCCTGCACGACAAAAGGAATACGAGGTTAGTTACTTTCCATTACAGGATTCCAATGACACCTTGTCACATGATTCAGATAAAGGAGGAATGGAATTCCTGAAAGAATCAAGCCTTCCAATTGAAGAAGAAGGAGTAATCCCTGAGTATGAGACCATAATACATGACGAAAACACCAAAGTCCTCGAAGTTCCTACGCCGGAAGAAACAACAAGTTACCCTCCTCCCCTAGTTTTTGGTGATGCCTTACCTTATGATGAAGAGGAGGAGGAGAATGAATTTTCAAATGTTTCAAATCCTGCATGTTATGACACAAATAGTGACATTGTTGATAACATTGATGAGTTCATACATGTTGAGAGATGTAGGTGGGATATAGTTGGTTATGACCTAGATCCCATCTATGACACTGAGAGTCATTTCCAGTTGTTGCCCTTGCAATTGTCACAACAGATTACTTCCGACCAATGGCAACAAGGAGATGAGATTTTTACCTGTACTTTTCAAAAAACCAAAGATGATCTAATACCTTATTCTCCTCATGATTTTCAGTCTTACCTTGAGATTTTTGATGAGTACCCTTCTGAGCACTTGGAATCTCTCCATGAAGATGATTGCCAACCACCATTGTGCTCAGATTTTGATACATGTACGAACATTGTTTGCTTAAAAAAGGTTTCTCATGACTTTTCTCCCCAGCCACCTATTATTACTTTACCATGCTTTTCCATCAAAGGTTTAGTTGGGAAGTACCCTTTTTATGTTGAGTTTCCTCTTAGGCAAGCCATAAAATCCAGGGTTTGGTTGGATGCTGCGAGTTTGAGTCAGTCATCCCAATTTTTCAACCTTCCCTTGGTAGTTTTCCAGTCATCTACTAAGTCTTTACTGATCCCTTCCTTGACTTCAGAGCATGAGGATGCCCTAGGTAGCCAGTTTGCAGGCCCTTTTAGTCAGTTTTCTGAACTTTTCATTTCTCATGACCCTTTCTTGAATTGGATTAAGTATTTTCCTCGAACATGCACTTGGTAGGATTCTATCGCTCCCACCCACCTCCATGAGTTAGACTTTATGACTTCCGATGATATGATATATGCTCTAACCCATGTCATTTTTGTGCTTGATTTATCACTGTTCTGGTTTATGATGAAGCATAAAGGCAGGTATTATGGGATATTGTTGGATTGGCTTCATTGGTTATTTGACTACACCAAACATCTAGCCACAAGTAAGTATAGGTAGGTAGGCATTCTTATGTGTATTATACCATTTGCATTTCATACTAGTTTGTTTTCCTCACATGCATATTTATTGTTTTATTTCAGTCATATATATATATATATTATATTTGTGGGGTGGAAATACCACCCCACCATTGTTATTGATGCCCTTTTTGAGTGTGAGAAGGTCTGCAGGTTTATGCCAGAGATGCTAAGGTTCTCATGCGCTCTACGGTGATCACATGTCCCCGAATTGGAGCCAGATGTTATACCCGATTTCTAGGGATAACTAGGATATCATGTCTCGAGGCCCACAAGTCCCAGACATGGAGACGAGAGAAGGATTGACCTGAGCATGTCCCTGGAGGGCCCAACATTCTTCTTCTTCATCAAACATGTCCTGTCAGTAGCAACAACATCCATCACCTTCGGCTTGGACTTGTATCGAAAAAGACTCTTGATCCATGAGGTAATTGGTCCAGTTATCATGGTATGTGTCATGTTTGATCATTATAACCTTCGGATATATGCATCAGATTCCTTTCATTTCTGACAATTGCTTGGATCTTACACTAACCCACTTGACCATGGTTGGGGGATCAATGGGGTGTCCTAGCAAGCCTGTATCTATAGGTTTTGGTTAGCCACCAAGGGGGATTTTGAAGAGCCATCGTTCGCTCCCACCATATTATCATTTTACATCTTATCTCCCATTCATCTATCCCATTCCCCTAGACATACATTAGGATGACCTATTTCTGGGGTTACACTTTATCCTGTGGGAAGAAGGGGCTAAAGGCCCAAGGGGTAAAATCAGCTGGGAAAAGATAAAAGCCATAAAAAATAAAACCTAGATATGCCTCACTCAGGGATCCTGGAGAGGGAAATAAAAATCCTCTCGATAAGAAACAAGAGGGACCCGAGGAAAAATAACAAAAAAAAAACATGACCTAGCCAAGAGGATGGGGGGTCTCATCACGAGCCAGCCCATTATGTTCATAGGTGCCTAGCAGTATGACATTGCCATTATCTGGTTACCACGCAAGGGCAGTGACCTTTAGTTGCATGGCCAAGGGAAAGGGGGTCTCATCACGAGCCATCCTTATCATCTCTATGAAAGAACTCATGGGTAACACTGTCAGCTCTGGTCACCATGCCAAGGTAGTGTCCTCTAGTTAGACCTTGAAATAAAAAGAATGAAAAAGTAATAAAGAAAAGAAAGAATAAATGCAATGAAGGGCTTGGAAAGAATCGCATCCATGACAGGTACAACTTGCCTCCTACAAAGGCACCCACAGATAATATCACCCCTGTCTTCCACTATATCTGGACATCCTCTGACCACACCACCTTATGTTACATGGCTTGGATGATATCCTTTGGCAACTTTCCCTTTCTTATGGATGTTGGCCCCATAGGGAACTTTGTCTTTTTCTTCAGCTTTCTATAGTAGGTCATTGTAATGTCTTTGAGCTATTAGATGATATGCGAGGGGTTTTATGCATGCATTTGATAAAAATAATGATGAAATATGATTGACATTTCTATGATCCCGAGGACTAATGAGCCCATGAAGGGTGAAGTGTTTGATGTGCATGACCATGCCCGACAGACAGGTACCAAGTGGACCGGTACACATGGGGAGATGATTAGTTCGGACTTCCATGGGGCTGAAGAGGCCATCAGATGGTTGTTGGGACCTCATCAGGGGCAGAGACAGGACAATGATTGGTCAAGCCTTTGCACGAGAGAAGAAGAAGGACATTTTCATCCAGGACGCCTTGGTTGAGCCCAGCCCTAGGGGGTTGACCCACTGCAGGTGGAACATGTCCCTCTGTTGACCCAGGACATCCTCCAGATATATCCTAGATGTCACGTCCAGTGCTTCATAGCTTTACAGGGTAGTTTGGCACATGTGGCAGAGTTTGGAGGCCCAGAGAGGGCCAACGTTTGTCTTCTAGTGTTGAGATTTTCCCTAAAAAGGACCAACGTCTCCCTCAAAGGGGCTAGACATCTTTCTTACTACTCATTTAGGGTTTTATTTAGGCAGTTTAATGTAAAAAAGTATTATTTTTAGTTATTAGCCTTGTCGACTGTTTTAATGACCTAATTTTTAATTAAAGGTCACTGGATGATATAAATTGAGGATGTTTCCCCTCATTTTGACATAACACAATTCACTCACACTTGTGAGGTCTGATGTTTGCACCCTTCTTGGGTATATTTGCTACATAAGTGAGGTGCACTTACTATTGGAAGGATATTTTTGGCATTTTATGGCATTTCTCTCAAGGAAGGTTTACAACTAGGGTTTGCTTATGCTTTTCTTCATGACATGTAAGTAAATTTTCTTGCAAAACTTCTTAAATGAATGGTTGTAGGTGTAATTTCTTACATTTTCTTATAATATTGCTGATTTAAAACCCTAGGTAACAAGCACACAAGTAGGTCATTGTTACATGTCCCCTTAGAGAGAAAGATTTCATCCATTGAAGAAAAGAGATAGAGCCTAGCCTTTGCTACACTTGTCTTGCTTCTTGCTTTTGAGCTAGCATTGAAGTTATAGGTTGAAAGAAGGTGATGTCCTAGACTTAGGGTATCTACACCTAGGGTTTTCATCTTCTAGGGATTGAAAGCCTTGTCTTTACAACACTTTCTCCCTTAGACTTGTTCTTTAGGCTAGCCATTTTGCCAAGTTGATTTGGAGAAGGAGGAAAGAGGACGAGGCCTTGCTTAAGAAACACCGTAGTGAGCCTCTTTCCCCTAGGGTTTTGATTCTAGGGCCCTACCTTTGCAACACCATAGAACCCTACCTTCTAGTCTTTAAGTCATCATCCTTCCAAAATCTTGTCCCCCTTACTTATCTGACTCCATATACCCCAAGGAACTGATATTTGACCTCCAACATTGAAGCTTTAGTGTACCAAACTACTTTCAAAACTATAATTTTGAAACCCGAACTAACATGACTAACCTAACTAGGACTGATGTCATAATTGAATATTTCATCTTGGCGTAGCAAAACTTGAATATAAGAAATTAAGTGATGATTTCAAGCATTTATTAAACAAATTGTTGATAGGATATACTGTTGGCTTAGTCATCTCTTTAGATATTGATGAATTGATGGTCTTTCATAGCTAATTGACAAAACGTTGACTTCATTTTATATCTATTGCATTGCTTATTGAATAATATCAGATAGTCATTGAAGTACTAACCCT
>ML776724.1:1134330-1155136 GCA_009831015.1 Picea engelmannii
TATATATATATTGTGTTGCTATTGTCTTGTCCCGGGCAGGTGTTTTCAATAGGGCATACACTTCATTTATTGGTTGATTAGCCGAACTGTCTGACATTTGTGGTAACCTGTGAGGAGGGAACTCTAAAACTTGGCCTTATACTTTTTGCCTCTTCAAACTCCAGGTTACCGGGGACGTCTCCCCTGGGATAACCTCCCTAAATAGAAAGAGCCTCCCCATCGAGGTGACATTGGGTGGGGAAAGTTCCTGTTACGCCAGTTTGGTCTCTATCCTTTAGCCTATGACCTAAACTACAAATTGTGCGATAACATTTTGGCATCGTTGTCGGGAAACACTGAGTCAATCTTCCTGAACGACAAATATTTTGGTAAGCCTTGCCTCAAAGACCTTTCTCTTACAAGATTACTTGGTGACTCCACTAGACGTTATTCCCCTTTCCTTTGATAGTTTCAAGAAAATTATCTGGTGACTCCATTGATGATAAAGCCAACAATGACTTCACAATGGGATCCCGGGAACTATGGGCCTTTAGACATGAGCAACATCCCAGGATACCCAAGACAAATGCCCCTGATATCTAAGAGATGGCTCCCTAGATTCACTGGTGGAAATGGGGAAAGAGATGACTTTCATATGGATGAATTTTATTCTTACTTTAGACTCCACCATGTCGATGATGATGCCGGAGATGTAGTGATGAAACGTTTTTCAAACACTCTTCATGGAAATGCTAAAAAGTGGTATGATAACCTTCCTAATGCTAGCATCACCTCTATGAACCAGTTGGAAGAAGTCTTTCTCAAAGAATGGGGTATTCAGTTAGAAGACATCTCGGTACTACTAAAAAATTTTGAGCATATAAGACAAACTGAGAATGAAACTCTCTGAAACTTCCAGAGTATGTTTGAGCACACCCTATATCAAATTCCTAAGGGCCATGGTCCTGAAAACAAGTACATTGTCCATATATATACCCATGCGGTCCTGGCACACCTAGGTCTAC
Organism: Picea engelmannii; assembly: GCA_009831015.1. Classification (NCBI taxonomy): domain Eukaryota; kingdom Viridiplantae; phylum Streptophyta; class Pinopsida; order Pinales; family Pinaceae; genus Picea; species Picea engelmannii. Next base: position 1,135,335 of record ML776724.1, read on the forward strand.
CCCTCAGTAAGAATAGCCCAGGCACACTCGATGAAGCTTATGGCATGGGTAAAAGAATTGAACAGAACATATCCTTATCCGGGATAAAAGATCTCTTTACTTCAGATGATTTTAATATGGAAAGTTTGTTTTCCCATAAAAACTTTATTGACTATATCCAAGAAGAAGGTGAACAAACCATCATTCAACATGGGATTCCTGAAAAACATGGCCAAGGAGGCAGAACCAGAGCAAAACAATGAAGTATCAACAAGTGCCTCTCCCTTTGACGAAGCAATCTATGAGCCTGTTTGTCCTACACGACAAAAGGAAGACGAGGTTAGTTACTTTCCATTATAGGATTTCGATGACACCTTGTCACATGATTCAGATAAAGGAGGAATGGAATTCCCGAAAGAATTAAGCCTTCCAATTGAAGAAGAAGGAGTAATCCCTGAGGATGAGACCATAATACATGTCGAAAACACCAAAGTCCTCAATGTTCCTGCGCCAGAAGAAACAGTAAGTTACCCTCCTCCCCTAGTTTTTGATGATGCCTTACCTTATGATGAAGAGGAGGAGGAGAATTAATTTTCAAATGTTTCAAATCCTGCATGTTATGACACAGATAGTGACATTGTTGATAACATTGATGAGTTCATACATGTTGGGAGACGTAGGTGGGATATAGTTGGTTATGACCTGGATCCCATCTATGACATTGAGAGTCATTTCCAATTGTTGCCCTTGCAATTGTCACAACAGATTACTTCCGACCAATGGAAATAAGGAGATGACATTTTTACCCGTACTTTCCAAAAAACCAAGGATGACCTAATACCTTATTCTCCTGATAATTTTCAGTCTTACCTTGAGATTTTTTATGAGTACCCTTCTGAGAACTTGGACTCTCTACATGAAAATGATTGGCAACCATCATTGTGCTCAAATTTTGATACAGGTAAGGACATTGTTTTCTTAAAAAAGGTTTCTCATGACTTTTCGCCCCAGCCACTTGTTATTACTTTACCATGCTTTTCCATCAAAGGTGTAGTTGGGAAGTACCCTTTTTATGTTGAGTTTCCTCTTAGGCAATCCATAAACTCCAGGGTTTGGTTGGATACTACGAGTTTGAGTCAGTCATCCCAGTTTTTCAACCTTTCCTTGGTAGTTTTCCAGTCATCTACTAAGCCTTTGCTGATCCCTTCCTTGACTTCAGAGCATGAGGATGCCCTAGGTAGTCATTTTGCAGGCCCTTTGAGATAGTTTTTTGAACTTTTCATTTCTCATGACCCTTTCTTGAAGTGGATTAAGTATTTTCCTTGAAGATGCACTTGGCAGTATTCTATCCCTCCCACACACCTCCATGAGTTACACTTTATGACTTCCAATGATGTGATATATGCTCTAACCCATGTCATTTTTGTGCTTGATTTATCATTGTTCTGGTTTATGATGAAATATAAAGGCAGGTATTATGGGACATTGTTGGTTGGCTTCATTGGTTATTTGACTACACCAAACATCCAGCCACAGGTAAGTATAGGTAGGCATTCTTCTGTGTATTATACCATTTTCATTTCATACTAGTTTGTTTTCCTCACATGCATATTGATTGTTTTATTTCAGTCATATATATATATATATATTATATTTGCAGGGTGGCAATACCACCCCACCATTGTTACTGATGCCCTTTTCGAGTGTGAGAAGGTCTGTAGGTTTATGCCAGAGATGTTGAGGTTCTCATGCACTCTACGGTGAGCACATGTCCCCGAGTTGGAGCCAGATGTTATCCCCGATTTCTAGGGATAACTAGGAGATTACATCTTATCTCCAATTCATCTATCCCATTCCCCTAGTCCAGACATTAGGATGACCTATTTGTGGGGTTACACTTTATCCTGTGGGAAGAAGGGGCTAAAGGCCTTGGGGGTCAAAGAAGCTAGTAAAAGATAAAAGCCATAGAAAATAAAACCTAGAGATGACTCGCTCAGGGATCCCTGAGAAGGCAATAAAAAGCCTCTCGATAAGAAACAAGATGGACCCGAGGAAGACTAACAAAAAAAAACAAGATCTAGCCAAGAGGATGGGGGGTCTCATCACGAGCCAGCCCATTATGTTCATAGGTTTCTAGCAGTATGACATTTCCATTATTTGGTTACCACGCCAGGGCAGTGACCTTGGTTGCATGGCCAAGGGAAAGGGGGTCTCATCATGAGCTAGCCTTATCATCTCTATGAAAGTACTTGTGGGTAACACTGTCAGCTCTGGTCACCATGCCAAGGAAGTGTCCTCTAGTTAGACCTTGAAATAAAAAGAAAGAAAAAGTAATAAGGAAAAGAAATAATAAAGGCAATGAAGGGCTTGGAAAGAATCACATCCATGATAGGTACAACTCACCTCCTACAAAGGCACCCACGGATAATATCACCCCTGTCTTCCACTATGTCTGGACATCCTCTGACCACACCACCTTATGTTACATGGCTTGGATGATATCCTTTGGGAACTTTCCCTTTCTTATGGATGTTGGCCCAATAGGGCACTTTGTATTTTTCTTCAGCTTTGTATAGTAGGTCATTGTAATGTCTTTGAGCTATTAGATGATATGTTATGGGTTTTATGCATGCATTTGATAAAATTAATGATGAAATATGATTGACATTGCTATGATCCCAAGGAATAATGAGCCCATGGAGGGCGAAGTTTTTGATGTGCAGGACCATGCCCGAAGGACAGGTACCAAGTGGACCGGTACACATGGGGAGATGATTAGTTTGGACCTCCATGGGGTTGAAGATCCCATCAGATGGTTCTTGGGACCTCATCAGGGGTAGAGACATGACAGTCATTGGTCGAGCATTTGCACAAGAGAAGAAGAAGGACATTTTCATCTAGGACGCCTTGGCTGAGCCGAGCCCTAGGGGGTTGACCCACTGCATGTGGAACGTGTCCCTCTGTTGACATAGGACTTCCTCTAGAGATCCTAGACATCACCTCCAGTGCTTCACAGCTTTACAGGGAAATTTGGCATGTGTGGCAGAGTTTGGAGGCCTAGAGAGGGCCAACGTCTGTCTTCTAGTGCTGAGATTTTCCCTAAAAAGGGCCAATGTCTCCCTCAAAGGGGCTAGACGTCTTGCGTACTACTCATTTAGGGTTTTCTTTAGGAAGTTTAATGTAAAACAATATGATTTTTAGTTATTAGCCTTGTCGGCTGTTTTAATGACCTAATTTTTAATTAAAGATCATTGGATGATATAAATTGAGGATGTTTTCCCTCATTTTGACATAACACAATTCACTCACACTTGTGAGGTCTGATTTTTGCACCCTTCTTGGGTATATTTGCTGCATAAGTGAGGCGCACTTGCTATTGGAAGGATATTTTTGGCATTTTATGGTATTTCTCTCAAGGAAGGTTTACAACTAGGGTTTGCTTATGCTTTTCTTCCTGACATGTAAGTAAATTTTCTTGCAAAACTTCTTAAATGGATGGTTGTAGGTGTAATTTCTTGCATTTGCTTATAATATTGCTGATTTAAAACTCTAGGTAACAAGCACACAAGTAGGTCATTGTTAAATCTCCCCTTAGAGAGAAAGATTTCAGCCATTGAAGAAAAGCGATAGAGCCTAGCCTTTGCTACACTTGTCTTGCTTCTTCCTTTTGAGCTAGCGTTGAAGTTATAGGTTGAAATAAGGTGACGTCCTAGGCCTAGGGTATCTACACCTAGGTTTTTCATCTTCTAGGGTTTGAAAGCCTTGTCTTTACAACACTTTCTCCCTTATACTTCTTCTTTAGGTTAGCCTTTTTGCCAAGTTGATTTGGAGAAGGAGGAAAGAGCACGAGGCCTTGCTTAAGAAACACCAGAGTGAGCCTCTTTCCCATAGGGTTTTGATTCTAGGGCCCTGCATTTGCAGCACCATAGAACCCTACCTTCTAGTCTTTAAGTCATCATCCTTCCAAAATCTTGTGCCCCTTACTTATCCGACTCCATATACCCCAAGGCACTGATATTTGACCTCCAACATTGAAGCTTTAGTGTACCTAACTAGTTTCAAAACTATAATTTTGAAACCCTAACTAACATAACCAACCTAACTAGGGCTGACATCATAATTGAATATTTCATCTTGCCATAGAAAAACTTGAATATAAGAAATTAAGTGATGATTTAAAGAATTTATTAAACAAATTGTTGATTGGATATACTGTTGGCTTAGTCATCTCTTTAGATATTGATGAATTGATGGTCTTTCATAGCTAATTGACAAAACGTTGACCTCATTTTATATATATTGCATTGCTTATTGAATAATATCAGATAGTCATTGAAGTACTAACCCTTTGAGTTATAGCCTGCATATATATATATATATTTTGTTGCTATTGTCTTGTCCCGGGCAGGTGTTTTCAATAGGGCATACACTTCATTTATTGGTTGATTAGCCGGACTGTATGACATTGGTGGTAACCTATGAGGAGGGAACTCTAAAACTTGGCCTTATACTTTCTGCCTCTTCAAACCCTAGGTTACCGGGGACGTCTCCCCTAGGCTAACCTCCCTAAACAGAAAGAGCCTCCCCATCGAGGTGACATTGGTTGGGGAAGGTTCCTGTTACGCCAGTTTCGTCTCTATCCTTTAGCCTATGACCTAAACTACAAACTGCGTGATAACATTTTAGCACCGTTGTCGGGGAACACTGAGTCAATCTTCCTTAATGACAAATATTTTGGTAAGCCTTGCCTCGAAGACCTTTCTCTTACAAGCTTACCTGGTGACTCCACTAGCCTGTATTCCCCTTTTCTTTGATAGTTTCAAGAAAATTATCTGGCGACTCCATTGATGACGAAGCCAACAATGAATTCACAATGGGATCCCGGGAACTATGGGCCTTTAGACATGAGAAACATCCCAGGATACCCAAGACAAATGCCCCCGATATCCAAGAGATGGCTCCCTAGATTCACTGGTGGCAATGGGGAAAGAGATGACTTTCATATGGATGAATTTTATTCTTACTTTAGACTCCACCCTGTCGATGATGATGCCGAAGATGTAGTGATGAAACTTTTTTCAAACACTCTTCATGGAAATGCTAAAAAGTGGTATGATAACCTTCCTAATGATAGCATCACCTCTATGAACCAGTTGGAAGAAGTCTTTCTCAAGGAATGGGGAATTCAGTTAGAAGACATCTCTGTACTACTAAAAAATTTTGAGCATATAAGACAAATTGAGAATGAAACTCTCTGGAACTTCTAGAGTAGGTTTGAGCACACCCATATCATATTACTAAGGGCCATTGTCATGAAAACAAGTACATTGTCCATATATATACCCATGCACTCCTGGCACACCTAGGTCTGCCCCTCAGTAACAAGATCCCAGGCATGTTCGATGAAGCTTATGGCATGGGTAAAAGAATTGAACAGAACATCTCCTTATCCAGGATAAAAGATCTCTTTACTTCAGATGATTTTAATATGGAAAGCTTGTTTGCCCATAAAAAATTTATTGTCGATATCCAAGAAGAAAGTGAACAAACCATCATTCAACATGGGATTCCTGAAAACATGGCCAAGGAGGCAGAACCAGAGCAAAACAATGAAGTATCAACAAGTGCCTCTCTCTCTGATGAAGCAATCTATGAGCCTGTTTCTCCTACACGACAAAAGGAAGATGAGGTTGGTTACTTTCCATTATAGGATTTCAATGACACCTTGTCACATGATTATGATAAAGGAAGAATGGAATTCGCGAAAGAATTAAGCCTTCCAATTGAAGAAGAAGGAGTAATCCCTGAGGATGAGACCATAATGCATGTCGAAAACACCAAAGTCCTCGAAGTTCCTGCGCCAGAAGAAACAGTAAGTTACCCTCCTCCCCTAGTTTTTGATGATTCCTTACCTTATGATGAAGAGGAGGAGGAGAATGAATTTTCAAATGTTTCAAATCCTGCATGTTATGAAACAGATAGTGACATTGTTGATAACATTGATGAGTTCATACATGTTGGGAGACATAGGTGGGATATAGTTGGTTATGACCTGGATCCCATCTATGACACTGAGAGTCATTTCTAGTTGTTTCCCTTGCAATTGTCACAACAGATTACTTCCGACCAATGGAAACAAGGAGATGAGATTTTTACCCGTACTTTTCAAAAAAGCAAGGATGACCTAATACCTTATTCTCCTGATGGTTTTCAGTCTTACCTTGAGATTTTTTATGAGTACCCTTCTGAGCACTTAGACTCTCTCCATGAAGATGATTGCCAACCACGATTGTGCTCAGATTTTTATACAGGTAAGGACATTGTTTGCTTAAAAAAGGTTTCTCATGACTTTTCACCCCAGCCACCTGTTATTACTTTACCATGATTTTCCATCAAAGGTGTAGTTGGGAAGTACCCTTTTTATGTTGAGTTTCCTTTTAGGCAAGCCATAAACTCTAGGGTTTGGTTGGATGCTACGATTTTGAGTCAGTCATCCCAGTTTTCCAACCTTCTCTTGGTAGTTTTCCAGTCATCTACTAAGTCTTTTCTGATCCCTTCCTTGACTTCAGTGCGTGAGGATGCCCTAGGTAGCCAGTTTGTGAGCCCTTTGAGTCAGTTTTATGAACTTTGCACTTATCATGACCCTTTCTTGAAGTGGATTAAGTATTTTCCTTGAAGATTCACTTGGCAGGATTCTATCCCTCCCACCCACCTCCATGAGTTAGACTTTATGACTTCCGATGATATGATATATGCTCTAACCCATGTCATTTTTGTGCTTGATTTATCATTGTTATGGTTTATGATGAAGCATAAAGACAGGTATTATGGGACATTTCTAGCTTGGCTTCATTAGTTATTTGACTACACCAAACATCCAGCCACAGGTAAGTATAGGTAGGTAGGAATTCTTCCGTGTATTATACCATTTGCATTTCATACTAGTTTGTTTTCCTCACATGCATATTGATTGTTTTATTTCAATCATCTATATATATATATATATATATATATATATATATATATATATATATATATATATATATTTGTGGGGTGGCAATATGACCCCATTGTTTTTAGTGATTCCGTTTTCGAGTGTGAGAAGGTCTGCAGGTTTATGTCAGAGATTTTGAGGTTCTCATGCGCTCTACAGTGAGCAAATGTCCTCAAGTTGGAACCAGATGTTATCCCCGATTTCTAGGGATAACTAGGAGATCATGTCTCAAGGCCCAAAGGTCCCAGACATGGAGTACCAAGAGCAGGATTGACCTAAGCATGGCCCTGGAGGGCCCATCTTTCTTCTTCTTCATCAGACCTGTCCTATCAGTAGTAGCAGCATCCATCGCCTTCGGCTTGGACTTGTATTGAAAAAGACTCTTGCTCCATGAGGTAATTGGTCCAGGTATCATGGTATGTGTCATGTTTGATCATTATAACTTTCAGATATATGCATCAGATTCCTTTCATTTCTGACAACTGCTTGGATCTTACACTAACCCACTTGACCATGGTTGGGGGATTAACGGGGTGTACTAGCAAGCCTGTATCCATAGGTTTTGGTTAGCCACCAAGGGGGATTTTGAAGAGCCATCGTCCGCTCCCACCATATTATCATTTTACATCTTATCTCCCATTCCCCTAGTCCAAACATTAGGATGACTTATTTGTGGGGTTACACTTTATCCTGTGGGAAGAAGGGGCTAAAGGCCCAGGGGGTAAAAGAAGATGGTAAAAGATAAAATCCATAGAAAATAAAACCTAGAGATTCCTCACTCAGGGATCCCCGAGAAGGCAATAAAAATCCTCTCGATAAGAAACAAGAGGGACTCGAGGAAAAATAACAAAAAAAAACAAGACCTAGCCAAGAGGATGGGGGGTCTCATCACAAGCCAACCCATTATGTTCATAGGTGTCTGGCAGTATGACATTGCCATTATCTGGTTACCACACCAGGGCAGTGAACTTTCATTGCATGGCCAAGGGAAAAGGGGTCTCATCATGAACCAACCTTATCATCTCTATGAAAGTACTCGTGGGTAACAATGTCAGCTCTGGTCACCACGCGAAGGCAGTGTCCTCTAGTTAGACCTTGAAATAAAAAGAAAGAAAAAGTAATAAAAAAGGAAAGAATAAATGCAATGAAGGGCTTGGAAAGAATCACATCCATGATAGGTACAAATCACCTCCTACAAAGGAACCCACGGATAATATCACCCCTATCTTCGACTATGTCTGGACATCCTCTGACCACACCACCTTATGTTACATGGCTTGGATGATATCCTTTGGGAACTTTTCCTTTCTTATGGATGTTGGCCCAATAGGGCACTTTGTCTTTTTCTTCATCTTTGTATAGTAGGTCATTGTAATGTATTTAAGCTATTAGATGATATGCTAGGGGTTTTATGCAAGCATTTGATAAAATTAGTGATGAAATATGATTGACATTGCTATGATCCCGAGGACTAATGAGCCCATGGACATGGATGATTTTAGGGTCTAATTTTTGCTCATGGGCTAATTTTCCATGGTTTTTCCAAAAACCAGATTCTCTATTATAAAAATGATTCACCCAAATTCTATAGGATAAAATTATTTTACCTTTAAAATCGCCAAAATTTTATAAAAACTATATAAAATCCTTATAAATTTGAATATTTTTACAAAAATATCGCTAAACATTTATAGTTGGCATATGAAGGATTAGTAAAATTCGCTAAGGTTTCTACATTTTAAAACAAATTTCCATCCTTAAAATCATCCCTGCCCATGGAGGGTGAAGTTTTTGATGTGCAGGACCATGCTCGACGGACAGGTATGAAGTGGACCGATACACATGGGGAGATGATTAGTTCAGACCTCCATGGGGCTAAAGAGCCCATCAGATGGTTTTTGGGACCTCATCAGGGGCAGAGATAGGACAGTGATTGGTCGAGCCTTTGCACGAGAGAAGAAGAAGGACATTTTCATCCAGGATGTCTTGGCTGAGCCCAGCCCTAGGGGGTTGACCCACTGCAGGTGGAACGTGTCCCTCTGTTGAAACAAGATGTCCTCCAGAGATCCTAGATGTCACCTCCAATGCTTGGCAGCTTTACAGGGCAGTTTGGCACGTGTGGCATATTTTGGAGGCCCAGAGAGGGCCAACGTTTGTCTTCTAGTGCTAAGATTTGCCCTAAAAAGGGCCAACATCTCCCTCAAAGGGGCTAGACGTTTTGTTTACTACTCATTTAGGGTTTTCTTTAGGTATTTTAATGTAAAACAGTATGATTTTTAGTTCTTAGCCTTGTCGGTTGTTTTAATGACCTAATTTTTAATTAAAGGTCATTGGATGATATAAATTGAGGATGTTTTCCCTGATTTTGACATAACACAATTCACTCACACTTGTGAGGTCTGATTTTTGCGCCCTTCTTGGGTATATTTACTACATAAGTGAGGCACACTTACTATTGGAAGGATATTTTTGGCATTTTATGGCATTTCTCTCAAGGAAGGTTTACAACTAGGGTTTTCTTATGCTTTTGTTCATGACATGTAAGTAAATTTTCTTGCAAAAATTCTTAAATGAATGGTTGTAGGTGTAATTTCTTGCATTTGCTTATAATATTCTTGATTTAAAACCCTAGGTAACAAGCACACAAGCAGGTCATTGTTACATGTCCCCTTAGAGAGAAAGATTTCAGCCATTGAAGAAAAGAGATAGAGCCTAGCCTTTGCTACACTTGTCTTGCTTCTTCCTTTTGAGCTAGCGTTGAATTTATAGGTTGAAAGAAGGTGACATCCAAGGCCTAGGGTATCTACACCTAGGGTTTTCATCTTCTAGGGTTTGAAAGCCTTGTCTTTACAACACTTTCTCCCTTAGACTTGTTCTTTAGGCTAGTCGTTTTTCCAAGTTGATTTGGAGAAGGAGGAAAGAGCACGAGGCCTTGCTTAAGCAACACCAGAGTGGGCCTCTTTCCCCTAGGGTTTTGATTCTAGGGCCCTACCTTTGAAGCACCATAGAACCCTACCTTCTAGTCTTTAAGTCATCATCCTTCCAAAATCTTGTGTCCCTTACTTATCTGACTCCATATACCCCAAGGCACTGATATTTGACCTCCAACGTTGAAGCTTTAGTGTACCAAACTACTTTCAAAACTATAATTTTGAAACCCTAACTAACATAACTAACCTAACTAGGGCTGGTGTCATAATTGAATATTTCATCTTGGCGCAGAAAAACTTGAATATAATCAATTAAGTGATGATTTCAAGCATTTATTGAACAAATTGTTGATTGGATATATTGTTGGCTTAGTCATCTCTTTAGATATTGATGAATTGATGGTATTTCATAGCTAATTGAAAAAATGTTGACTTCATTTTATATCTATTGCATTGCTTATTGAATAATATCAGATAGTCATTGAAGTACTAACCCTTTGAGTTATAGCCTACATATAGTCATTGAAGTACTAACGTTGACAAGACAATAGAAACACAATATATATATGTATTGTGTTGCTATTGTCTTGTCCCGGGTAGGTGTTTTCAATAGGGCATACACTTCATTTATTGGCTCATTAGCCAGACTATCTGACATTGGTGGTAACCTATGAGGAGGGAACTCTAAAACTTGGCCTTATACTTTCTGCCTCTTCAAACCCCAGGTTACCGAGGACGTCTCCCCTAGGCTAACCTCCCTAAACAGAAAGAGCCTCCCCATCGAGGTGAGATTGGGTGGGGAAGGTTCTTGTTACGCCAGTTTGGTCTCTATCCTTTAGCCTATGACCTAAACTACAAACTGTGTGATAACAGGCAGTATATAGTCCTTGTGAAAGCTTGAATGTGAAGCCAAAGATCTGGTTGTTTCCTCCAATGCGACAATCTTTCCTCCACTGCACCAAAATCTAAAAGATCAGTAATTGTTGCAATGCGTAAGATAGGCACTTTAAACTCCATTGGCATTGCTGCTTCTTTCCCATAGACCAACATAAAAGGTGTCTGTCCTAACAATTTTTTTCTTGTAGTCTTGTTTACCCATAATACTATAGGAACTCTTAAGTCCCAATCATCTCTCCCTACATTGCAGATCTTTGTCAAAGCATTCTCCATAATTTTATTAAAAGATTCTATTGTCCCGTTGGAATGAGGATGATACAACGTACTATTCTGATGATGAATTTGAAATTCCTGAGTCAATGTTGCAATTGTGTTATTCGAGAAGTGCATTCCTTGATCACTAAGTTGAATGCACCGGCATCCAAATCGCATGACTACATTATCAAATAGAAAGTGTGCGACAATCTCTATGGTGTAGTCTATGACTAGTGTTGCTTTTGCCCATATGGTCAAATACTTTGTCACGGTGATTATGTACCTAGTGCTTGATCTTCTTGTTGATGGGTTGATTGGTCCGACAAAGTCTATTTCCCATTTATCAAATGCTTGCAACATAACCTGTGGGTACAAAGGCATCTCATTCCTCCTAGATGGATTTCCCACCCTTTGACAAACATTGCATACATGAAAATACTCTTTAACATCCTTATAAAGTGTGGGCCACCAGAGCTGTAACACCCTGTTTCCCCCAGCTTGTAAATATAACTGGACTAGCCAAGAACTATGGAAAACTCATAAATGTGAATATGTGATGTAAACGGACCTTGAGGAAAAGGTCAATGAATGAGAATAACATTTTGAATTTATTGCAGAACTGCTAAGAGGGGATGTGCAAAAAAAGAGACCACGATGGTGGTGGAAGGCACCTGGAAAGGTGGTGTTAACTTCCACTGAGAATTAAATACTGTATTTGGAATCCACTAGCCCGGAGAACCAAAAGTAGCTCGCTAGCCCTGAATTAAATGTCTCATGGGATGGTAGGTAGATGGTTTAATGAATGATGGGAGGTGAACCTCCCATCCGTAGAGCCATCAGACCTGATCAGCGTGAGGGTAATCGTGCCACATGCAACCTCGCGAGAAGAGAAGGCGTGGGGTAGACGCGATTGGGGGCAGACGCGAGGGGAGAACTCTGGCAATATGCAGAGTGAGTGATAGCATAGAGGAAGGATTGCAACCCTTTCTCCTGGTCACTAGCAGACAGAAACGCAGTCTCACAGCATCGTGGTCTCAGCTCGGGGGTGGCTAGTGGTAAATCTGCTGGGAGTCGCTAGCCTATGGTTGGGTGGAAACGATCACCCCTCTCAGTAGTTTCTTGACCCCTGGTGTTATTTCTTATAAGTGTTTTTCCTCTGGCATCTTGATATATATATGTGTGTGTGTGTGTGTGTGTGTGTGTTTATTCTGATAATTATGCTCATAAGCTATGAAACTGTGCATGAATTCATTGTAAGAATGTTTGTAGGATGTTTTGATCAATATTAGTAGTTGTGTATTTGTATGGAAGAGACTATATATGGCATATGTCCTCATGAATTATTATTTACATGTGTACTAGTCTATATCGGACTTCATGTCTGGACCTCGGTTGGACGATACCCTTTTGGCCTCAGAAAGTACTCTGAGTAAGTCTCCCCATAGAGATACTCTCCTTAAATAACCCCTCAAGAACCCGACAGGTAAATATGAAGGCGTAAAGCCTTAGTAACTCTGTACGAGGAGAAACGATCCTCTTGAAAACTCGAGATGGCAGCTTAAGGATGGAATATCGAATTGACGGATGAGACTCCGTCGGGAGATCTGTGGTCACTCATGACCGTCAGATCGGAAGGAGAGGAAGAAGTGTTAAGGGCCTTAACCTTAATAGGTGGTGATCGACGGATGAGATTTCGTCGGGGAAATCTGCGGTCCGCCACGACTGTTAGATCAGTAGGATAAAGTAGGGCATTAAAGGCCTTGCCACTTGGTTTTCCTGTGTCTTCGTGGCTAGTGGAGAGTTTAGGACCGTAGATCCCCACGGTCCATGAGAACATCTGGACCACTTATTTTTCCACGTCCACGAAGCAATGGAAGAGTGCACAAGGTGGGACAGATCTGAGCCGTTAGATCTTAGCCAGAAAAACCCGACAGCCATTGGATTTGTTAAGAGATGCATGGGGGATAAGCCCTCATGAACAGGAGGATGAAAGTCCCGATGAGAGGCGTGGTCATCGGGATATCGACATTCATGAAATCAGGAGTTGCGATGACATGAGGTCGGGAATTTTCATAGTAAAATTCCCGAAATCAATATGAGTCGTCCATCATAGGTGGACACGTGGACAAGATTAAGAGCTCGTCGGAATTTCGGAGATTGAAGGGACAAGATGTCGGAATATCTCTTCCATGGAAACTATGAAATCGTGAGAAGCGATCAGGACTGTCCATCATAGGAGGACACGTGGTGGCAATCGAAGCATTTGTAAAAAGTCCCAAAAGGAGAATCATCAATCGGGAAATTGTGAGTCAGGATATCGAGGATACCATGCACAAAGTGTTTATGCATTTCAGCATTTGAAACCCCAAAGTCCCGATAGAAATCATGGACCTTTGGTTTCATGGGAAATCACAGCTGTTGATCGTGCTAAAGGCAAAAAGGGGTTATTAACTAACGTCATATCAGAAATTGGAGGATAGTGAGTCCTGAGGGCAAATGCTTTTTGGTGTCGAAAATTTTGAAACCCCAATAAGCAGTGTGGTTGCGGTCATATGGAGGAAGGTCACGTGGACCAAAGGTCTAGCCCGAAGGGCTAGCTGAAGTCAAAGTGCATTGGCTTTTGGAAGCCCAAAACCCTGAAAGGAAATAAGGCTGCGGCCTTGTGAGATAGTGGACACCTGGGCCAGGAATTTAGCCAGGAGGGCTAACACATAAGGGACCATATCAGTGAACTGCCTCATCGAAAATCGTGGAATCAGGATTCCTGTTGACAAGAGTTCAGGATTTCCCATGGTGGAAACCCCAGAGAAGATATGAGCCATCCGTTTGATGGAGGCCACGTGTCGAGAGATTAACATCATCAGGAAACTGGGGATCGAGGATTCGAGAGTTTGGATTCTCATTATGATAAACTCCGATGGACAGGCGAGATTCTTTCAGAAGATCTCAGGGTATTGAATGACCGTTAGATGTAGCGATGATACATCAACTTAAGCCAGGACGTGAATAAGCTTTAGGATAAGCGGTGAGCAGATCTGTATGGCCAGAGTCCACCCGCCCAGATATACGACTGAGGTTCCATTCCGGAGCCCCCTTACTATTCTGCCTTTAGCGATAGGGGGGGGTCTGGAATTGGACGTGCAACTCTCGAACGGTTGAGATTAAATCATCACGATCAACGACGCTCAAGTCGATTCCATACCCCCCTTTCCATTCTGTCTTTAATGGGGGGGGGGGTCCGAAATAGTGTGGCGTGTGAAATAGGCCCCCCTCCTGTCAGTTCGACCACCGTGTCGAGTTTCCCTTTTCGCCACTTGTAATCCACTTAACCGCGCTATGGGGCATGTTCTCACTGGAAGTTCTCTACCCCTGTTGAGATTTGTTCCTATTGGCCATTTGCTGACCCTGTAGGGATTCATCCCCATTTGATCGGTCGCTATCCCTGTCAGGGTTCAATGGGCACAGAGTCGAACGTTTAGACATTACTGTAGCACCGGGGCACGAGATACAAATAGGCAATGCGTTCAAAGTTGAACTGTGAACATGACACACAATCACATGGGAATGGAGTAAGAGAGAGAAAGAGTCTGCTTACGCTGGGCCTCCATGGATAATTAGGGCTTCTGTTCCCGCAGAAGACCGAAAAAAATCGATTTAGGTAGTGGGTATGTTACAAAGTGGTATCAGAGCATGGTTACAGCACTCGGCTTGATTGGGCTCATGCATGAGTCGTGCATAAACTCCGTTCAAAGCACTCCTACAAGGAGTAACCCCCTAACTTAACTCTCTTGTCCAGGATTAAAAACTTGGAAAATGAGAACCCGACTGTGTATGCATGTGAAAGAGTTATGAAATTATGCGCAAATTATAAAAAAAAATTGAATTTAACTCTTGACTAATAACCAACATTTGTCTTTTCACTCAAGCGGACGATCAACTGCGGGAATCTACAAACGAAAAGTATGGTTACTCACCAAGAGGTGGGAGAAGGTTCCCACAATAGAGGCGAAGAGTCTGATGAAAGAAGAGCAACAGGAATCCCTCCAGACCTAGCCGAGACTGTGAGGAGTCTCATGGTTGAATTGCAAAGCTGCAAGGCCGACAATGAAAGGATGATGAAAGAACAAGAAAAGCAAACCGAAATTAATGCAGTTTTACTGTAGAGCTTATCCGACCTACAGTGACAAATGCAGCATGAACCTAAGATGAAGAATCATGGTTGTATCAGTGGCCATACTGAGAGAAGCACGTCGAGAAAGGTCCACCCCAGAGGTAAAGGACTAGTGCCAGACGATTCCACTGAGAATGAAGCTGGCGATTCAGAAGGCTCTTCCAGCAGCAAGACTAATTCCTATTCTCGCAGAAAACAGAAGAAGCAAAAGACTTCCAAGAGTCATAAATTCGAGGAATTCAGAAAGGCCAAACCTCCCTCATTCGATGGTGAGATAAAGAAGGGAGAGGAAGCCGAGGCCTGGATACTTGGACTGAAGAAATATTTCAAAGTCCATGATTTTTCAGAGAATTTGAAGGCCCGAGTGGCCACTTTCAATCTAAACAGAAAGGCTTCCATGTGGTGGGAAGACCTTAAGAATATGAAAGGGGTCTGCGAGGAGGACCTGTCTTGGAAATGGTTTGAGAAGTACTTCCAGAAGAAGTATTTGTCGGAAAGATATTTCGACGAGAAGGCTAAAGAGTTTTATGAGCTCAAACTGGGACAACTTATTATGGAGGAGTATGTCAACAAATTCCTCGACTTACTGAGATATGTACCCTACATCAAAGCAGAGAAGGCAAAGGCACAACGCTTCATTAGTGGGATACCCAAGGAATACCGAAACTGAATTGAATTTGACGAGCCAAAGACCTTAGAAGACACTATACGAAAGGCAACATATTGTCATGAACAATATGGACATCGGGCAGAGTCTCGTGGAGACTGGAAACAGAAGACTGGTTTGAGATTTCATAAAAAAGGGGAGCAAATCCTCAGGATTTAAAAACTACAAAAAGAACCCCAGAATGAACTTCCCAACCCGAAGTGTACTCCAGCAGAACTTTCCCTCGGTGGACGGAAATAAAAATTCTAGACCTATACCAGTAAAGACTAATAACCCAAAGAAAGAACCTCTGAGATGATGGGATTGCAGAGAAGAGAATCTCCAGAGAGACTGTCCACACCGAAAATAGAACAGTCAGAAAATTTATAACATGCAGGAAGCTACCACAGTCAATGATGTGGCAAGGATTGTGTCACAGATTTATGCAGCCTTGGATAATAACCAAGCTAACCACCAAGCTTCAGTGGTGGAAATAGAAGGTATGATTTTCAACCATCTGGTATCTGTTTTGATTGACCCTGGTTCAAATTTGAGTTATATAGCCCCTAGAGCTGTTGATAAGTGTAAACTACAGCCACAGAAGCAAACTAAACCATGGTTGGTACAGTTAGCAACTGGCACCAAAAGAAAGGTAGTAGAGGTCATACCAGCCTGCCAACTAATGTTGGGTGAATTCCCCACCCAAGCAACCCTTAATGTATTACCCCTGGGATCATACGATCTGTTGATTGGAATGGACTGGCTATCCACCCATAAAGCCAAACTGGACTGTTACCATAAAAACTTAGAATGTGTGAGAAAAGAAGGAAAAAGGATAACCCTCCAAGGGATCCGAAAACCGGTCTCAGTGAGACAAATATTAGCCCTGCAAATGAGAAAGTATTGTCGAAAGGGATGTCCCCTATATGCAATACAGGTATTGAAAACAGTCAAAGGTGCTAAACCAAGCCCTGATGATCACCCTATCCTGAGAGAATACAAAGATGTGTTTCCGGAAGAGGTACCGAGTCTACCTTTGAGAAGAGACATTGACTTCTTGATAGAACTCGCACCAGGAGTGGTGTCGGTGTCTAGGACACCCTACCGGATGAGCACGCCTGAGTTAGTTGAACTCAAATTACAATTGAAAGAAATTATGGATAAGGGATATATTCGACCCAGCGTGTCCCCATGGGGAGAACTAGTCCTGTTTGTGAAAAAGAAGGATGGCACCCTTAGATTGTGTATAGATTATAGGCAACTTAACAAAGTAACCATAAAGAACAAGTACCCCTTGCCTAGGATCGATGATCTATTCGATCAGTTGGGAGGCACACCTATTTTCTCAAAGATTGACTTGAGATCAGGATACCATCAAGTCTGAATCAAGGGTGAAGACATCCATAAAACCACTTTCTGGACACGGTATGGTCATTATGAGTTTGTGGTAGTGGCATTTGGGTTAACCAATGCCCCTGCCACTTTCATGTTCTTAATGAACAATGTACTCAGTAAATTTCTAGATAAATTTGTACTAGTTTTTATTGATGACATTCTAATCTACTCTAAGAATAGAGAAGAACATGAAGAGCATATTAGACTTGTACTGCAATTGCTAAGAGAGCATCAACTCTATGATAAATTCAGCAAATGTGACTTCTTTCAGAAGCAAATACATTACTTGGAACATGTTCTGTCCAAAGAAGGGGTAGCAGTAGATCCTGACAAGATCAGGTCTATCATGGAATGGCCTACCCCAAAGGATGTCTCAGACATTAGATCCTTTATGGGATTGGTGGGATACTATAGGAGATTTATAAAAGATTTCTCCAAGATTGGTTGTCCAATCACTACCCTCCAGAAGAAGGGGACAAAATTCCTATGGACACAGCAGTGCGAAGAAAGATTTCAAACCTTGAAACATCTACTAACCCATGCACCCGTGTTGAAAATCACTGACCCAAAAGCTGACTTCCTTGTGTGCACAGATGCCTATAAAGAAGGGCTCAGAGGAGTCCTTATGCAGGAAGGAAAGGTGATCTGCTATGAATCCCGAAAATTGAATGAACATGAGGTCCACTATGTGACTCATGATCTAGAACTAGTTTCCATAGTGCATGCCTTAAAAATGTGGAGGCATTACCTCTTGGGAATAAAATTTGTACTTATGATAGATCATTGTGGATTACGGTATTTGTTCAACCAACCAAAGTTCAATGCTAGACAAGTTAGATGGATGGCCCTCCTTAGCGAATTTGATTTTGAAATCAAACACATCAAAGGGAAAGAAAATAGGGTGGTCGATGCCCTTAGCAGAAGCATGAAAACGATTCACCTGGTAGCAGTGAGTACCTATGAGATAGATGTCAAGAACAGAGTCATAAATGCACAAGCAACAGATCCCTTCATTCAAACTATGACCCTGTGCCTACAACAAGAACCCCCTGGAGAAAAATATGAAGGCTACCAGATGACCGAAGGAGGCCTGCTCACTTACAGAGATAGACTGTACATTCCAAATTGTGATGACTTGAAGAGGTTCATTATGGATGAACTACATAAAAGACCATACACTGGTCACCCAGGATACCAGAAAATGATCACTGCCACCCAAAAACAATTTTATTGGCCTGGATTGAAGAAAGATGTAGCCAAATATTTGTCCCAATGCATAGAATGCCAATAGGTTAAAGTAGAACATCGACACCCAGCGGGACTATTACACCCTTTACCCATCCCATAATGGAAATGGGAAACCATCTCCATGGATTTTATCATTGGATTGCCAACTTCAACCAAGTAAAATGACACCATTATGGTAGTGGTGGATAAACTGAGCAAGTTTGCTCATTTCATCCCCATTAAATCAACTTGCAAAGCGATAAATATCGCCCAAATATTCATGAAAGAGATATTCCGACTGCACGGCATGCCGAGGGAGATAATATCTGACAGAGACCCAAAATTTACTTCCAATTTATGGAAGTCACTGATGGCAGGTTTAGAGACTAAATTGTTGTTTAGCACCGCTTATCACCCTCAAACCGACGGACAAACAAAAAGAGTAAATCAAATATTAGAAGATATGTTAAGGATGCATGTAATGCATCAACCCAGAAAATGGGAAGACTACCTGCCATTGGTAGAATTCGCCTACAACAATGGCTACCAAGCATCCTTAGAGATGAGTCCCTTCGAGGTCCTCTATGGTAGGCCGTGTAATACTCCAGTCAGCTGTAGTAACCTTGTAAACAAGATTTCTATTGGACCCGATATGTTGAAAGAAATGGAACAACAAGTGACTCAGATAAAACAAAATCTGAAAGTCGCTCAAAACCGACAGAAAAGTTACGCTGATCAAAAGAGAACTCCAAGAGAGTTCAAAATGGGAGACCATGTATATCTCAGAATTAAGCCCA
Source organism: Picea engelmannii (assembly GCA_009831015.1). NCBI lineage: Eukaryota > Viridiplantae > Streptophyta > Pinopsida > Pinales > Pinaceae > Picea > Picea engelmannii. The sequence goes on from ML776724.1 coordinate 1,154,626, forward strand.
GAAGGAGTTCCCTCAAAATGGGAGCATGTGCCAAGTTGGCACCCCGGTATTGTGGACCCTTTGAGGTTCTAGACAGAGTGGGACCTGTAGCCTATTGGCTAGCACTTCCTCCCACAGTAAAAGCACATAATGTTTTCCATGTTTCATTATTGAAGAAATATGTACATGATGCTAATCATATAATTGAATGGTCTGTGATCCAGGTGCAACCGGAGGGAGAATTTCTACCAGAACCCCAATGCATATTGGACAGAAAGGAAACCCCACTCTGGAACAGAACCATTGCACAAGTCAAGGTGCAGTGGAAACATTTTGGCCCATATGAGGCTACATGGGAAATGGAAGATGCCATGAGACAAGCATATCCAATTTTGTTTACTTCTGTACATGCAATTCATGTTAGTAGATAAGAACATCGAGGACGATGTTCCTTTTTAAGGGGGAGGGAATTGTAACACCCTGTTTCCCCCAGCTTGTAAATATAACTGGACTGGCCAAGAACTATGGAAAA
>ML776724.1:1155701-1174367 GCA_009831015.1 Picea engelmannii
TATATATGTGTGTGTGTGTGTGTGTGTGTGTGTGTTTATTCTGATAATTATGCTCATAAGCTATGAAACTATGAATGAATTCATTGTAAGAATGTCTGTAGGACGTTTTGATCAATATTAGTAGTTGTGTATTTGTATGGAAGAGACTATATATGGCATATGTCCTCATGAATTATTATTTACATGTGTACTGGTCTATATCAGACTTCTTGTCTGGACCTCAGTTGGACGATACCCTTTTGGCCTCAGAAAGTACTCTGAGTAAGTCTCCCCATAGAGATACTCTCCTTAAATAACCCCTCAAGAAACCGACAGGTAAATATGAAGGTGTAAAGCCTTAGTAACTCTGTACGAGGAGAAACGATCCTCTTGAAAACTCGAGATGGTAGCTTAAGGATGGAATATCGAATCGACGGATGAGACTCTATTGGGAGATCTGTGGTCACTCATGACCGTCAGATCGGAAGGAGAGGAAGAAGTGTTAAGGGCCTTAACCTTGATAGGTGGTGATCGATGGATGAGATTTCATCAGGGAAATCTGTGGTCCCCCATGACCATTAGATTAGTAGGAGAAAGTAGGGAGTTAAAGGCCTTACCACTTGGTTTTCCTGTGTCTTCGTGGGTAGTGGAGAGTTTAGGACCGTAGATCCCCACGGTCCATGAGAACATCTGGACCGCTAATTTTTCCACGTCCACAAAGTAGTGGAAGAGTGCACAAGGTGGGATAGATCTGAGCCATTAGATCTTAGCCAGAAAAACCTGATAGCCATTGGATCTGTTAAGAGATGCATGGGGGATAAGCCCTCATGAACAGGAGGATGAAAGTCCTAATGAGAGGCGTGGTCATCGGGATATTGGCATTCATGAAATCAGGAGTTGCGATGACATGAGGTCGGGAATTTTCATAGTAAAATTCATGGAATCAATATGAGCCGTCCATCATAGGTGGACACGTGGACAATATCGGGAGCCCATCGGCATTTCGGAGATCGAAGGGACAAGATGCCGGAATATCTCTACCGCGGAAACTCCAAAATCGTGAGAAGCGATCAGGACCATCCATCATAGGAGGACGCGTGGTGGCAATTGGAGCATTCGAAAAAAGTCCCGAAAGGAGAATCGTCAATCGGGAAATTGCGAGTCGAGATATCGGGGATCCCGTGCACAATGTGTTTATGCATTTCGACATTTGAAACCCCGAAGACCCGATAGAAATCAGGGACCATTGGTTTCATGGGTGATCACAGCCGTTGATCGCGCTAAAGGCGAAAAGGGGTTATTAACTGACGTCATATCGGGAATTGGAGGATCGCGAGTCCTAAGGGAAAATGATTTTCGGCGTCGAAAAGTCCGAAACCCCGATAAGTAGTGTGGCTACAGTCATATGGATGAAGGTCACGTGGACCAAAGGTCTAGCCCAAAGGGCTAGCTGAAGTCAGAGCGCATCAGCTTTTGGAAGCCCAAAACCCTGAAAGGAGATAAGGATGCGGCCTTGTGAAATAGTGGACATGTGGGCCAGGAGTTTAGCCAGGAGGGCTAACACGTAAGGGACCATATCAGTGAACTGGCTCATCGGGAAATGTGGAATCGGGATTCCTGTTGACAAGAGTTTGAGATTTCCCATGGTGGAAACCCCGTAGAAGATCTGAGCCATCCGTTTGATGGAGGCCACATGTCGATAGATTAACGACATCAGGAAACTGGGGATCGAGGATTCGAGAGTCCAGATTCTCATGATGATAAACCCCGATGGACGAGCGAGATTCTTTCAGAGTATCTTAGGGTCTGTAATGACCATTAGATGTAGCGATGAGACGTCAACTTAATCCAGGATGTGAATAATATTTAGGATAAGCGGCGAGCAAATATGGACGGCCAGAGTCCACCCACCCAGATCTACGGCTGAGGTTCCATTCCGGAGCCCCCTTACTGTTCTTCCTTTAGCGATAGGGGGGGTCCAGAATTGGACGCGCAACTCTCGAACAGTTGAGATTAACTCATCACGATCAATGACGCTCAAGTAGATTATGGACCCCCCTTGCCATTCTGTCTTTAATGGGGGGGGGCGGGTGGTCCGGAATAGTGTGGCGTGTGAAATGAGCCCCCCTCCTATCACGCCGACCGCCGTGTCGAGTTTCCCTTTTCGCCACCTGTAATCCACTTAACCGCACAACGGGGCCTGTTCTCACTGGCAGTTCTCTACCCCTATTGAGATTTGTTCCTATTGGCCATTTGCTGACCCTGTAGTGATTCGTTCCCATTTGGTCGGTCGCTAGCCATGTCGGGTTCGATGGGCGTAGAGTCAAACGTTTAGACATTACTGTAGCACTGGGGTGCGAGATACAAATATGCACTGCATTCAAAGTTGAACCGTGAACATGACCCAGGATCACATGGGAACGGAGTAAGAGAGAGAAAGAGCATGCTTACGCTGGGCCTCCATGGATAATTAGGGCTTCTGTTCCGGTAGAAGACCGAAAAAATTTGATTTAGGTAGTGGGTATGTTACAAGAGCCCTATGCACAAAATCTTTTGCGTAGTTGCTTTATCTGTGTAGTGTCCTCCTGCAATCCCTTTGTGCACTTATGTGAGTGTCATAGGCCTTTCATGCTCCAAGACACATAATATCAATATTCCAGCTGCACCTAACTTGTATAATTTTACTGCAATCAACTAATAGTTTGTTGCATTAGTCACTAATTGTTTCTTCTATGTAGTTGTTATGTATGACAGGGCCATTCATGTACTTAGAAACTGCACAATGTTTACAAAGTAGTCGTCCACTATTTTAACTGCAAATAATTGTACATCTGACAAACTGCCATCTAGATTCCCTGCATCTTCTTTTGATAGTATGAACGATAAATTATCCGGTCATGCATTAAACTTCCCTGGTTTCACAACAACCTCAAAGTCATATTCCTAAAACAACAATAACCACCTACATATTCTTCCCCCCAACACTAGCTTGTTCACTAAGTATTTTAGTGCAGAATGGTCTCTCTCTCTCTCTCTCTCTCTCTGTCTAAACTTCTGCAGTGTGTTGGAATACTGAGAGGGGGGTGAATCAATATGAGCACTTTTACCACTTTTAACCATAATATATAAGCTTTAACTTTATCAACATTATATCATCAATGTATCATCTATGATTGTATTCAATATATCATGAGCATATAAACATAAGCAACATCACATCAACAACATCACATGAAATACATAGTACACCAGAATTTACGTGGAAACCCAAATGGGAGAAAACCATGGAATGCTTTCTTATATATTGTCAAGAATACATTCATTGGAAGAACCAACTTCCCAATTCTATAGATACAACTAGAAGGAGGCTCCAACCTGAAGGAAGCTACAACTCCCTTAATTCTCTGGATCCAACCCCATGATTCTCAGGCTCCAACCTAAAGGAAGCTCCAACTCCCTGTGTTATTTGGAAGGAATTCTCTCGGGATTCCATAGGACGAAGAAAGATGGGGATACACCATTGTTGAAGAAAAGATCCCTCCATTTCACGTGGAATCCCCTGGGAGGTCACGAGATGAGCATGAGGTGAACAAAAATCCCAACATGGAGGATCGTAGGGATGAAGGGCATGCCAACAATCAACAACAAAACAAGCGGCCACCCATTCTCTTATTTGACTAACAACTCCAACTCTTCTTTGACTTTTGCAGGGACATGGTAGAGATAACCTATCATCAGGAGTTGATGATAGCTAGGATCGATGAACTACACAACCAGCTCATGGGCCCGCAACATAGTGTCATTGTACCATTGTGGCCAAACCCAGCCTAGCACCATGGTGGCGACAATGCTCCTCAAGCTTGAAGACATCTAAGCTATGTTTCATGTTTTTGTATGCTAGCTTAGTTTTATTTCATGTTTTTTTAGTTTGTATTGGTCCATAGACAGTAAGCCTTATGAAACCAGTTCAAATTCTAACCATCCAAGCACTTTTTTTGTAGCTCAAACTCTAATGCTTCAATCAGTTTCCTATGTTGGCAGATCTAGCATCAGTTTAAAAACTTTGTACTATTTTCTTTTCAATGAATAGAAGGAATCACAACTCTAGCTTAAAATTAGAGGTTGACTTAAATTTGTCATTGACTGGCTATTAATTAGTGGTTGACTTAAACTTTTTCATGATTTCCAAACTCGAACATAGGAAAATTAAAATATAATTATTATTGAAATTAAAATAAAAAAAAAACATTTTATTTTTCTACACTGCTATTGGATTTCAAATTTGAACTCTTATTGTTGCAGTGGTGACGTGCATTAATGGCATGCATTAATACTTTTTATATACTTTTGCTCGGATCTAGATCCGATTTTGGATCCTTGCTAAGGTTCTCGATTAATGGCATGCATTTATATTTTTACTTGGATCTAGATTCGATTTTGGATCCCTCACTCCAGTTCTTGATCCCATTGCACTAATACTTTTACTCGGATCTAGATCTGATTTTGGATCCCTCCCTCTGGTTTTCGATTCGATGGTTGGATACATATTAATTAATACGACGTTGAGTATTGATAAGCCCTGCCATCTACCTCTTCCTCATCATCTGAGCTCCACTCATACCTCACCGCTTATATCGTCTTCTTCCATCGCACCATCTCACCAACAGGCGCACCATCATCAATGGCGTCTGTAGTTTTAGAAGCAACAGATCCCATTGATTCAGTGGATCTCATAGAGGGATATTAAGTGGTCTCCATTCAATATCCAGTTCTGTAGCTAGTTTTTTTTTACCATGTTAAAGCCGATCCAAATCCATGTGTGATTCAATGCTAAGAGTAGGTACATTAATAATAATAATAATAATAATCTATTTTTAAGGTCACGGCCAAGCCAACACACCAAATTGGTGTATGAGACCCCCTTGTTTGTGGGACAAGGGACCCCCCTCCACCTAGGGATTTGACTGGTAAAGTCTACGAAGGTATACATACCCTACCCCCCTCTGGATTTGAACCTATGACCTCTTAAGAGGAAACACATGTTCTTAACCATTAGATCCACTCAAGCTGTATAGCTATATTACCCACACCAAAGTGAGTCGTTCCATATGCATATATAGCTTCGGGAGTGGTGCCAATTCCAAATTTAGTTGCTCGTATCCAGTTTACCTAGGCGCATAGGCAAGACCAATTGACCCCACAGAGAAGGTAGAGACAAAGGGAGGGTTTTCTTAATTGCTTTGTGGTGGTACTTGGCCTTTTTGGATGGAGATAACAAACTTTCTTTCCTTCCTGCGTCATTTCAAGTCCTTCCTAAACTCCTTTACACTCACTTATTACTTCCCTGGCTTGGATTTAGATAGACTTACTTGGCCTGGCATAATCAGAGGCTTTGTCAAGCTAGACCCCGCCTTCTACAACCGCCTTACAAAAACAATTGTTGAGATACAAAAATTAGTGTAACCTGAACATGCTCAAACCGTTTGCATATACTCTATAAGAAATGGTTTTGGAATGAATATTTTTGCATACATTTGAGTGCAGGCCATCTCAAAATATTCTGGTTAGAATCTCTAAGATGATTCATCAACAGGTAACCAAAAATCCTTGATATTCTCCAGACACATTATGATAATGTTAAAAAAATATTGTTTGTTTTCTTTCTTGTGTGATGTTGCTATCGATATCCATCTATGATATCATTAATCCTCTTTTGATGACCCACTTTTGTGTGCTTATTTTCATGTAGGTACTCTTCTATGTAATTCTTTTCATTTTGAAACTGTGTAATTCTTTTCATTTAGAAACTGTAATATGAGGAGCACTAGGTCTTTTGTCAAATACATTATGCTCCACTTCAAAGATCTAGGAGCTTGAAAGGATTTATGCTAAAGGTCTTTCACCAAGAAAAAAATGCAAATCCACCCATGCCCACCACTTGAAGGTAGAATCAGTAAAGGGTACCCAACTCTTTCTTTATGGTTATATGTATGCTTCACGCTAGAGGTCTAGAGGTCTTGAGTTGAAGTTGTGGGCATGAGCAGTAAATCGTGATTGCTACATCATCAAATGTTCTCCCACAAGCGTTGTGAAAGGGACAACACCAAAATTTGAACTTCACGACTGTCCAATACATGAACCAGAAAGAGAATTGGTCAGAGACACACTACGAACATTCACAAAGACATTGGCGTGCAGATATTCATTTTTATTTTTGGCTAGCTTGATAGGGATGAATGCAGAGGATGCTCAAGATAGAGGCAAGAAAGTATATATTTGACCTCCCACAGCAAGCCAAGCATGGAATATTCAAGCTATTTCTGATGCTACTAGTTGATGAATGCAAACTCCTATGATGAATGTAAACTCGTACCTTCCACTGCTAAATAGATCACATGTTCTTTGCACTGTGCCACGACCGAATAGACTGTATGTGATGGTGCTTATAGTTTATACACGAAACTCGTATCATAACCCATTGTTGCAAGAAACTCCTATTGAAACTCATTTTTGAGTAGACTGTATCATGGATGATTTTATATTATAATTTCTCTCATAATGCTCCCCCCTCCCACCCTCTATAGAGGGTGGGAGGGGGGGGAATTATGAGAGAATATAATTAGAGGGTGGGAGGGGGGGGCATTATGAGAGAATATAATTTCTCTCATAATGCCCCCCCCTAGAGGGTGGGAGGGGGGGGGCATTATGAGAGAATATAGAGGGTGGGAGGGGGGGGGCATTATGAGAGAATATAATTTCTCTCATAATGCCCCCCCCCTCCCAGGGGGGCATTATGAGAGAAATTATATTATAATTTCTCTCATAATGTATCATGGATGATTTTAAGAATGAAAATTTATTTTAAAATGTAGAAACTTTGGCGAATTTTACTAATCCTTCATATGCCAACTATAAATGTTTGGCGATATTTTTGTAAAAATATTCAAATTTCTAAGGATTTTATATAGTTTGTATAAAATTTTGGCGATTTTTAAGGTAAAATAATTTTATCCTATAGAATTTGGCCGAATCATTTTTAGAATAACGAATCTTCTTTTGGGAAAAACCATGAACAATTAGCCCATGAGCAAAATTTAGCCCTTAAAATCATCCTCGGTTGCTTAGAAGCTCTGTGAAGTGGAACACGACATAACGGTGATACTAGCCAGATCTATGTTTGTTGGGATTACATGTGGACAAGGTTGAATCTGTTGCGGATCTATGTGTGAACCTCCTTGCAACAATTTACACACACTGCCCATGCAATTCTTGGATGGAAATGCTGAACCAACATTGTTACTAAGCCCCTCATGATCATTTACACATACTTTCCATGAAAATGCCAAATGGATAATGCTAGGAAAGATGCCCTACTTTCTCGTTGAATAGTCTCTTGGTTTCAATGTCAACCTTGTTACTTGGCATATATCATTCAAGAACTCCATGTGCATGAGCCTCACATTGGCTACATTGAAAATTTTCTTAGTTCTAGTATCAATGATGCTTTCTTGGTTATCGTGGTAGACATCTTGGATGATGTGGGAAAAAAAGTGCCAAATTGCTACTATTCAAAGTAGCTTTTCAAAAACGCCATGAAGTTGTGGATTGCTCCGAGTGTTACTTCCCATAAATTAATTGCATCCAAGGTGCATAAGACTGTACAAAGCCTCTTTTCAAATTTAATTTTATACTATGCATTTCATTTTTGCGTTGGATTGGTGTCCAAAATACATATGAAATTAGAGAAAATGATGTTGTCCATAGCCTCTTTTCATATTTATGTCTTAGTTGATATGCTTTGTTTGTCTGCCAGCTTAATGGAACAAATTCATTTTTTTTTCTTCTTGCAAACCATGTCCATATTTGAAATCTTTTATAGTTCAAGTGATGTAAACTTTCACAAATGACAGAATTTCCCATAATATTTATGGTTTCGAGGTATTTTAAAATTTAATAAAAACACAGAATAATACTACTATCTGTCATTGCTGAGAAGGTTACTAAAATAAATAGACTAATCATAAAATAGTTTAGACTGCAATGTCTAAAAAAAAAGATGGTGTGGTGGCAACAATGGGTGTGGCATTAATCAACTAAAATCAATGGTGTGGTAGCAACAATGGACGTGGCATTAATAAACTCATTCTCTAGGTGGGGTCTAATGGACTGGTTCGGAAACTGTCTTTTTCCCTTTTTTTGATTTAATAATTTAATAAGAAATTGGGTTTAATTAATAAACTCATTCACCAAGCGGGGTCCAATGGAATTGTTCGGAAATTGTTTTTTTTCCCTTTTTCTAATTTAATAAGAAATTGGATTTTGCTAACTTAGATCTACAATGTTCCAAGAAACATTAAAAACTTTTGGTGTATTTTTTAATAGTTTAAAATGTCAAATATAATTATCCTCTTAAAGTGGGTTTACCAAATCTCAATAACTTGTCATGTTTTCAAAATGATGAAGATGAATTTTTAATGAATAGTATGACTAGGTTTACCAAATCTCAATAATTTTTCATGTTTTCAAAATGATGAAGATGATTTTTTAATGAATAGTATGGCGAGATTCAAATGCACTGCATGGTCCCTCAAACCAATCATTCATATACATCATGCACAAAAAATGGGACTAGTTGTAAATTGGACCATTATGTACCAAAAATACGCAATATGGTTCTATAACAATTTATGTGATCAATATACGCATATGTTGAATTTGTGTTGTTTTTTTGGTGTTATTATAACAACTGCTTTCTTGAAAGAACATAGATTCTAAGTGTTATCCATTTCTCTATTGATAGCGGTTGATTGGTATGATATGTTAAAAGTGACATATTGAAATGACTAACTGTAGAGATCAATTGCTAATATATACACTGATCATACTTCCCTACAATCATTATCTACATACACCATGGAAGACTACTGTAAAACCACGTCAACACCCTGGGTGGTGAGTATACTGACATATTAAAATCTTAGTTGACTCCCATACTATAAAAAAAAATAACGAGTCTGCAGGAAATTTTCTTTTAACTACTGCAAGGTCTATTATCATCTCCAAGGAAATGTCATCCTCAGTTTCATGCTTTAGGAAAGGTCACTAATACCGATCACTGCAACTGCGAAAGCTGTCAGTCATAAACCGATTGGATTTTGATTAAAGCTGTCAGTCATAACCCGGTTGGATTCCGATCAGTTTGTTGCTGCAAATTGTTGATCAGTTTGTTGCTACAAATTGTCATCAACAAAAGTCAACATGGTATATGATATGAGCGAGGTAAGAGGCTCTAAAATTGTTGCTTTACAAACTAGTTGTGCTTTTTATTTTTGTCGAACAAAACAATGTACAAATTCATTTTCGACATGGACATAGCCATTGTTGTGGCACTTGTTTATTCATGATAGTTTATAAATCATTTTATGAGAGATGTTACAAGTTTAAAATTGACAAATGTATAGAATAATAGAGTTTCACATGTGTCAATGATTTTATTATCCTATCTCAGATTCAATGTTTTACAATCTATTTTCAAGATCATAACAAGGTTTATAAGTGTTAATGATTTTCTTCTCAACATTGTGGTGTTGGTCTCTCAATATCGTGGTTCTTGTTTAAATGACAATTGAAATCTATGGCCAAGTATTTGTACGAATTGACCTCCTCAAATATGTTATCACTATACAAAATTGGAGGGTATTTTTTTTTCTTATATTTCACTATCATTATTCTGGTTTCATCAATATTGATGTTAAGCTCATGATTTTTGCACAATGCATGGAGAACTTTGAGTTGTTTTTTTACATCATCAATAGTGTTTTCAAAAAGAAAAATATCATTAATATATAAGAGGAGGATGGCCACAGGCCTAGCCATATTAATACCAATGCACCCGTCATCTTCTAAATATTGTTCAATTTTATTAATTTATATGCAAAAAAGATACGAGAAAGGGAACACCTTTTCTTAACACCAATATTATAATTATTGTCTATAGATCGCTCACTATTGCATTTCATCTTAGTAATAACCTTTTTGTAATGCATAGTCATGGCACTATAAATCTCAATAGAAATTCTTATTTATTCAAGTCTATTTCATATGTTGTTTATTAACCTTAATTGTAAGTTTATAATATTTAAAAACTTAAATGTTAGTGTAAATATTTAAATGTTACAAGATGATGTTAGAAAGTGGACATAAGTGGTGAGAATGGAACAATAATCATAAGTAATTATTTTTATTGAGGAGAGAGTGGAAGAATAATCATAAGTAATTATTTTGATTGAGGATACAATTGTTTTGATTAGAATTGTACCAATTAAATGAAAATCAATGATAAGATGCCAACGAAAGCCAAACTTAATTAACTTTAGTAATAAGTATACATAGAAAAGCACATTAAGCCTTCTTTGTAATATCCCCCAATAGGAATATGCTAGATTTGTTACAGTCCAATGTAGTTCTGGTTATACTCTTTTTCCAAATACGTGTTATTAAGCTGATTGAGGACTTTCTACAAACATTTTGCAAATAACCCATAGATAGACATTTTGACAAAATGTTGCATTCAATCTAAATACACCAAAAAATAGAAGAGATAATATGGAACTTTATTAATAATAGAATCTTGATCACACAATACAATGTCTAGGGTTGTTGTAGTGGCTATCAAAAATCAACAAACATACAAAACTAAAAGCCAAAACCTGATGTAGTGCCTTGATCTACTATAGAAGATGGTTCCTCCTCCAAGTTTCAAAAGGGGTAACTCCAAACCTCCAAACCCTCTCGAAGATGATGCCAAACTAGAAGATGAAGCTCGAGTGAAGACCCTGGATGGATCTTCCTCCTTATCTAGCTAGGGTGGATATCGCACCACTGAAACTAAACACCTATGGAAGGGTTTTACCCAAAACCCTAACGAAACCCTGGCTCCAAGAGAACTCCAAAGAGATCAATCCAAAACATAATCCAAAGTGAAGCACTACCCCTCCTTTTATCCTTCTTCCATTCCTTCTAGAACTTTCCCCTTTTTTACTAAATCAAGTATGACCCTTATTTCCATTTTTACTTTCACTTTAAGATTAAAAGTCACTTTAATAATGTTTAAGTAACTTATCAGTATAAAGTTATTTTATTTCCTTAATGTCACTTAAAAAAAAAAAAAATTCGTAAATAAGTGACATTAAATAACCCCTTTTGACTCCCTTTTTTCTTCACTGACAAGCCACATGAGTCATTTCCACCGTAGAGCAGGGAAACCCAAAACTGTGGACATGACAAATCCTTCCTTCCCAAATATTGTGTGTCCTCAAACAATTCCATCACACCCATATGAACAACAAACTAAACCACTCTGAAACTACTAATGATCCATGGGTCCCAAATCAATTTGAAAGATGAGAAGCACCTACTGCCCACAATAGTGCCCTCCAAAAAGTAACAGTTGGCTCTCCCATCTGTACCTGTTGCCAAAATATCAACCCATAAAATCCCAGGGTCCCATGCTATCACTAGAGAGGATCCATCATACTGACATTCTGTTACTCTGATCATAAATATTTGATCCTCCTTCCTATACTACATCCTTCACTCCTGCATCCACAAGTTGTAATGCCTCAAAGAATCATCCCCACTATCGAGGATCATATCCTACCAATGTATCTCAATGAAGTTAACCAAACCATTTCTAAAATAAGATATCCTGGAGTAGTCTATGTGGTCTAAAATTGATAGGGCATCAACAACACCTAATGTATAGGTATCAAATGGGAAATCCCTACTACTCCAACACCCATGTAACATCCCCACTATAATCTTGAGTTTAATTAATGCTTATGTAGATATAATCTGTGGCTACGGCCAAGCGATGTAATATGTGAATTGTATTTCCTTGTTTTATTAATAAAAATGTGATGTCAACTACTAAGGGGACATGGAAAAGATATGGGGGCTAAATTAATCCACAAGAGGTGGGAAGTGTCTAGGATAATGGCCAAGAGGGGTCCAAGGGGGAAATATCCATGTATATTAATTTAACCCATTTTCCTATATTTTCTAATTGTATATGAACCTTCCCATTTCTAATTGAGTGTTCCCAAAGCCAATCATTGAATACATGTAAGAGGGTGGGTGTGAGTGGTCACATCCCAAATTTATTGGGCACATGAGGGTTGAGTACAATTAGCTTGGGGAAGAGTGTGAGTCAAGAAAGGAAATCCAAAGAGAGGAAATTTGTATGGGTTGGGGACAAAAAGTTTTTAGTTAGTCAAATTTTTGCATGGGAAACAAGGGGAGAGCAAGAAACCGAGCTTGAAGTGGATGAAACCATGGAGGGTGAATTCTAGAGCACGTTGGAGTGTAATTGGAGCGAATTGGAGGACCACAATTATATAACCCTATGATATCCCGGATGAAAATTGATCATCGATGGATATGTTTCCCCTTGAGGATCAACCATCCACTCACCAATCCTAGGCAACCTCAACTCAATGGTATTTCTGAGGACTCTATAGGGAGGTCTCCTTGGTGGAAAAACCACACAACTCCACTTTACACTACCACGTGCCAATGAATATCCCTGCATAGTGTTGCCTATCATTGAGTTGTCCTATACCATCATGTATCATGTAGGTGCTACTATATTTATCACTATGTCGATGTCATATGGACCTATATCCCAAAGCGTACCAAGTCTGTCATATACCTATCCACCCAATCCATGGATGTATGTACTTGCGGGTTGATCCAAAAGGGATGTGCTCAACCATCTCCTCCATGGATAATCCTTGAGCCTTTAGTGGGATCTCCAACAAAAATGGCTCATGATCCCCACAATGAAAAATAAAAGCATGGTCAAAATGCTCTACATAAAACCTCTCCTCAAGCACCTACAACTCTGAATGCTCCTCATGTGGAATTGTCACAAAAGGCTTCTTTCTCGAATCATGAGTGCCACTCGCACCATCATATGTCATGGATATCAAAGATGATGGAGTTTGCATTGTTGTCAATGAATATCATGCCAAACGTAGCTGGTGACAAAGCTCCTCTTCCTTTTCCTTGTCTTCATTGAACTTAAGGGCAAGGTCCCTATCCATGAATAGCGACAAGTAATTGGATTTCATCTACTCTAGTGCTTCTTTCATGATGCACAATTGGGTACTAGTGACTCCATCTGCAACTCCCCTTTGCCTCTCCTCCAATTGGGTTTTCCAAATAAGGGCTTCAATAAACTTATGGGAACCATCTACCCTTGTCATACTTGTACAATCTGTGCTTCCTTGACCAATAGTCAGTTCTACAAATCCTGCAATGCTAAGGCTATTTGTTTAATTTCATAATCATGTCGAGGTACAATCACATCTTCATCATCATCAACATCATTAATGAGATATGGTGTTGAATCCTTATCATCCGTAGGTGCTATCATGCTTGAACTACCCTCATCATAATCATCATACACATTGAAATATGTTGGATCCTCAACATCAGTTGATTGGAACATTTCCTCATATTCATCATAAGATGTTGCATCCTCATCTTTTGTTGATTCATCCAAGGTATACCCATCTAGCACATTAGTGTCATCAGCCCCATCGGTTAGCTCTAATGATGTATCATAGGCTGTTGTTTAGTATTCCTATATGCACACATCCTCCTCATGGATAGATGCATGCTCCTCCACTTGTCCTTGATAATCATCCTTCTTTACTTTCTACCCTATGCTTTTAAAATAATCCTTGTCCAAATCCTTGGGCCATATTTCGTACACGAGGGTGTAATATTTTTTGAAGGGTAAAGTTGCATGATTATCTTCATCCAATGTTAGATACTTTTGGTAGTCATGTATGTATTTATTTGCTTCTATCTCTCTCAAAAGTTTAGCCAAACATTCCAAATTTGTCTTCTTAAACAACTACATCATGGTTGTTACAAAGCTGTGATAATTTGGTAGTTTTCAAGCTTTGGGGTTTCATTAAAATAAACCCTTGTTCATGGAATGCACTATTGATTTATCGCCTCTAGTATTTTGCAAACCATCCATGTCTTATAGCACTGAAATATCCCCAATACAGAGGTAGGCAATGATAATATGTATTATGTCATCTTTTGAGTGAGTGTTTTTGTCAAATGGTTTGCATACACATGTTTTGATGCCAAATTTATGTGATAACCTTTCAAAAATGGTTTGCATGCATTCTAATAATCACTTCCATCAAACATATTGTGAGCATTTTCATTACACATGAAATAGGAAAGACATAATGGATTTTTATTATGGATTTAATTCTCTTACAATAGTAATACAAAGTTCCTATTGGTTGCTATGGCCACTTCAACGTAACAATAAACAAACAAAAAATAATTCTAATACCTAGAAATGATGCCATGACTCTCCTACTAGTCGATGTTTCTCTCTCCAAGCAAGAATGACCTCCCTTTAGGCAGATGGAACCTCCAATAAGGCCCTCGGTTTCTTCAAAACCCTCTCAGCCCTGCCAAAGGTTCTTCGTGGCCCCTCCTATCACATGATCTATCCAAAAAAGGGCTTAGCCTCCTCAACAGCTTGGTCCAAGTGATACGGGTCCTCAAACCCCCATGTCCTGGTGTAAAAGACCCTCCACAACCTATCAAAGGCACCCATGACCTCCTGTAGTTCACAAGGCCTGTTCCAGAATCCCTCATGAGCCTCATGGTTTTACTGTTGATTGGATCGTTCCCTCTAACAACCCCAACGAGCCTCCACAAATCCTTTTGGCCTTTCTATGCCCACACCTCTACAAAAGAAGAGAAATCGGTCCCCTTTAGAGATTTGATGATCTACCTCCAAACCCACACGATCGTCCCAGTCACCATGATCCTACATAAAAGGGAAATCGGCCCCAATGTAACTCCAAAATCCTCCTAGGCAGTTCGTTTCTCCTTAGAACTGTAAAAATCCTCAAACTATAGCTCCACTGAAGATAAACACAATGTAAATCATTGCACATTCAGTTGTGATTCAACTCAGCCAAGAAAAAATACCATCCAACACTTGAGTTGTGACTCGACTCAGCCAAGAAAAAATACCATCCAACACTTGGAACTCGACCCCTTGATGGCCAGATTCAATCTTGCAAAGAAATAACTCGACCCAATAAGAAATATATCGAACCACTGAGATAGATTCAACCACTTATATAACATAACTTGGCCTTAGTATCATTGTTTCCCTTCAGGCTGGCAAGATCTCCAACTCTAATACCACTGTAATATCCCCCAATAGGAATATGCTAGATGGGTTGTCCAATGTAGTTCTAGTTATATGCTTTTTCCAAATACATGTGTTATGAAGCTAATTGAGGACTTTCTACAAACATTTTGCACATAACCCATAAATATACATTTTGAAAAACATGTTGCATTTAATCTAAATACATCAGAAAATAGAAGAGATAAAATGACACTTTATTAATAATAGAATCTTGTTCACACAACACAATGTCTAAGGTTGTTGTAGCAGTTGTGACAAATCAAGGAACATACAAAACCATAATCCAAAACCTGATGTAGTGCCTTGATCTCCTCTAGAATATAGTTCCCCCTCCAAGTTGCAGAAGGGATAAATCCAAGCCTCCAAACCCTCTCCAAGATGATGCCAAACCAGAAGATGAATCTCAAGAAAAGACCCTGGATGGATCTTCCTCCTTATCTAGCTAGGGTAGATATTGCACCACTGAAACTAAACCCCTATGGAAGGGTTTTGCCCAAAACACTAATGAAAACCTTGGCTCTAAGAGAACTCCAAAGAGATCAATCCAAAACATAATCCAAAGTGAAGCGCTACCCCTCCTTTTATCCTTCTTCCATGCCTTTTAGAACTTTCCCATTTTTGACTAAATCAAATATGACACTTATTCCCCTTTTTACTTTCACTTTAAGATTAAAAGTCACTTTAATAATGTTGAAGTAACTTATTAGTCTAAAGTTACTTTATTTCCTTAATTTCACTTAAAAAAATCATAACATCTCCTAACTATGTGACATTAAATAACCCCTTTCGACTCCCTTTTTCTTCACTGATAAACCACATAAGTCATTTCCACCACAGAATAGGGGAACCCAAAAATGGGGACATGACATTCTTTTAAATCAATCTACATATATTGGGTTTGAGAACCACTATCCTTTAGATCATAAATCTATATTTTTAACTCTAAATATAGCCCTACATAAGAAACCTAATGAAGAGGGTCTAAATAGTGAAAATAACTCATTTTTTTATAAAATCAAGAGTAACATTTTCCTTAAGGATTTAAAGAAGTAATTCAACCTCCCCACTATCTATAATAATAATAATAATATTTAGAAATATTACCATTACTTTACAACAAAGCTTTCACCCTAAGTGGAAGATTACTCTTTCAAGACTTCATTAAAAAAAAACCTTGGTACAATAAAGATGGCAAGATTTCTAGGAAGGATATTAGGCATACCTTAAATGAATCTCAAAAGGGAATTAAAATAAAAGTGTACAAAATATTGGTTAAAATAAAGAAGCATTAATACCTAAATAAAATTAAAAAAAAGCTCTTAAATATTTCTAAATTCCAACTTGAAAAGTTTTGGAGAAACATTTTAACTCGTAAAGTTAAAGATCTAAAAATGAAGAAGACTTGTATTCTTGAAATTATTTGCAAGATTTAATTCATGTGTTAAAATGAAAATGGATCAATTTTGCAACAAAACTTTTATAGAAATTACACATTCAAGATGCATATAAACAATAGCAATAAACAGTGAACAGAAAACACATAACACCACAAATGATAAAGGAGTTCACCCCTCTCTTGGGCTACATCTCCTGGTCCAGCCTCCAATGGATCTTTTGTATTATTTTCTCAAAGTGATCAAATATGTGCTTTACAATGCTCAAAATTCCAAATAGATGGCTCCAATGGCTTCAGAATGTCCAAAAACCCCTAGCTGGGATTTTTCGGCACCTCGTTTGGCCAAAAATTGAAGAAGATAGGTTTCATGGAAGTTCCCCTTCAAACTTGTTGTCTCTGGATCGCCAAAATGCACCCTTGCCTCCTCAACCTAGCCCCCACGCGATTTTATGTGTTAAAACTTAGCACTGGGTGCAAGAGGTACAAACTGTAGAACGGTTACGCGTTGGCCCTTAACGGTTTAAGGCCCACGGGCATATGGCCATCACATGACCTCGCGCACATATAAAAGGGGCCAAGTCCAACCAAAACGTCAACGGTTGGGCGTGCCGGTGGTTCCATGCGCAAACACATGTGACCGAGCTCATACACAAAGGGCTATGTTAAAACACAGCACACGCCTGTGGTCATATTACAAGGCATACGACCGGGGTTAAAGTTTGAATGTGCACACAAAGGTTTAAATCATGGCCATATTACATAACAACATAACCACGGTTTGGGGCTAAGCCCCAGCCCAATCCCCCGTCCAAACTTTACAACATTTGAACTCAAATATATTTCACACCATATAGTGTTAAGAAACACTATGGTGGCGTGTCGGTTGGTGGTCTTTGGAAAAGCTTTGCATGCGGGTGGAGGTCACGGGGTCGAATCCGGTGGACTCCAAATAAATTTTAAACCAATATATAGAGGACACGTGGCGGCCATTGATTGGGCCATGTGTCTCCATTCCATTTGCTGCAAACAAGCCACATCATACACCAACTGTCCACACAACTGCCTGCCACATGTCATATGGCCCTACCACGTGTCATACAGTCTTCCACTTCAGCATCCATACGGACTGTATGGACTGTACAGTCAGCATCCCTTTTTTTTACCTGTTTGTCATTTTGAACATAATGTGATATCTCTCTCTCCCGATGTCCATTTGAACCCAAACAAGTTGTGTTGGATTCATGATGACGTGGCCTATGCTCCCGTTCAATTTGAAGTGAATCCGAGCACTTTGAATTTTGAGCAAAAATTTGATCCCCTAGATCACACCTCCCCATTGGAAAGCTTTTGGACCTCCAAAAGACTATTTTCATTCTATATGAAGATGAGGGTATAGTTCCCTCACCTTTTCAACCTCAATCCACTTGGCTTTGCTTGGATTTGTACCTTTAAGACCAACTCGAAGATACTCCACATTTCCTCGTTTTGATGTTCACATTCTCCTGTCAAGGATTGTGTCTTCATGCAGTTCTGTAAGATATTCTAGGGAGAAATCATCTATAGAAGGAATCTGAACATGCTCTCCTTGATCATCAATCAAAGGAGGATCATACAATTTCAAATTCTCAACATTAACAACTGCATACATTTGCATATAAGGAGGCAAATCTAAACGGAAGGCATTGTTACCAATCTTGTCAATAATCTTGAAAGGACCATATCGAATTGGTTTCAATTTTTTACCTTCTCCTTTAAGCCTCTCCTTACTAATGTAAAGCCAAAATTCATCTCCAACTTGGAAATTCTAATCAACACAATGCTTGTCATGTCTCGTTTTGTACTTGGCTTGACTCTTTTCAAACTTCTCTTGAACCATTTGATGTATTGAGTGAATTTGTTCAATGAACTTTTCTGCCCTATCAATGTCATACTGACCATCAATAGCAATATCCTTCCCAAAGATAAAATCTAAAGGAGATTTGGGCAAATAGCCAAAACATGCTTCAAATGGCGACGTTTGAGTTGAAGAGTG
>ML776724.1:1177437-1190106 GCA_009831015.1 Picea engelmannii
ATGTATTTGAGTAAAGTTTCTTGAGAAGACAAATCTACTCCCAAAACCAAATCTCTTCTCCTAAATTCTTGAGTAAAGCTTTGCACATTTTGTCCTTTAGCTTGTCTAAAATTTTGCCAATCCATAGTAGCTTTTTGCATATAAGCCAATGGGTAAAATTGTTTTTTAATTGCAACAATAAAATCATTCCAAGAGATTAATATTTTACCATGTTTCTTCATGTCCTCTTGAGTCTTGGATTCCCACCAAATGAGTGCTGAACTATCCAATCTTAAAGAAGCAAGCTGAATCTTAGTTTCATCATCTTGAACTTTTTGTATCCTACAATACACCTCAATCTGACGAATCCAATTATCTAATTTCTCAGCATTTACTTCTCCATTGTACATTGGCAATTTGAATTTAATATCAAGCTTTAACAAAGGAATTTGTGAAGGATTTTTACCATGTCCTTTTGGAGAATTTGGAAGAGATCTTGAACTGGTAGAAGAAGAAGAAGAAGATGGAGGTGAGGGTGGTGGAGAAGCACCATTCCCTCCATTTCCATTTAGAGTTTTATCACCACTGTCTCCCTTGTGCTTTGCAGGGTTGGAGCCTCCACCTTGCAACCTTGTATTCCTTTCCATCAAGAGTTTCATCATTTCTCTCATTTCCATGACAGCCTTTCTAAGATCTTCATCTTCTGTAGGAATATGTTCATGACTCTCTTCATGAGCCATACTTGGTGAATGCCTCCTTGAAACTTGCAGTGATGATACAATCTTCCTTCTTGAAGGATGAGAACTTGGCTCTACAAGTTGACCTTCTCCTCTTGTGAGTTTCAACCTTGTGAGCATTAGAAAACAAAACACTTGCAAATAATCAAGTCTTCAAAAACCTATGCTCTGATACCAACTTGATCTAAAAATGAAGAAGACTTGTATTCTTGAAATTATTTGCAAGATTTAATTCATGTGTTAAAATGCAAATGGATCAATTTTGCAACAAAAATTTTATAGAAATTACTCATTCAAGATGCATATAAACAGTAGCAATAAACAGTGAACAGAAAACACATAACACAACAAATGATAAAGGAGTTCACCCCTCTCTTGGGCTACATCTCCTGGTCCAACTTCCAATGGATCTTTTGTATTATTTGCTCAAAGTGCTAAAATATGTTCTTTAAAATGATCAAAATGCAAAATAGATGGCTCCAATGGCTTTAGAACATCCAAAAACCCCTAGATGGGCTTTTTTGGCACCTTGTTTGGCCAAAAATTGAAGAAGATAGGCTTCCTGGAAATTCCCCTTCAAACTTGTTGTCTCTGGATCGCCAAAATGCACCCTTGCCTCCTCAACCTAGCCCTCACGTGCTTTTATGTGTTAAAACTTAACACTGGACACAACCACACAATCAGTACAAATTGTAGAACGGTTACACGCTAGCCCTTAACTGTCCAAGGCCCACGGGCATATGGCCATCACATGACCTCGCGCACATATAAAAGGGGCCAAGTCCAACCAAAACATCAAGGGTCGGGCGCGCCGGTGGTTCCATGCGCAAACACGTGTGACCGAGCTCATACAAAAAGGTCTATGTTAAAACACAGCATGTGCCTGTGGTCATATTACAAGGCATACGACCGGGGTTAAAGTTTGAATGTGTGCGCAAAGGTTTAAACCGTGGCCATATTACATAACAACATAACCACGGGCTGGGGCTAAGCCCCAGCTCGATCCCCCATCCAAACTTTACAACATTTGAACTCAAATATATTTCGCACCATATAGTGTTAAGAAACACTATGGTGGCGCATTGGTTGGTGGTCTTTGCCAAATCTTTGCACACGGGTGGAGGTCATGGGGTCGAATCTGGTGGACTCCAAATAAATTTTAAACCAATATATAGGGGACACGTGGCAGCCATTAATTGGGCCACGTGTCGCCATCCCATTCGTCGCAAACAATCCACATCATACGCCAACTATCCACACAACTACCTGCCACATGTCATATGGTCTGCCATGTGTCGTACGGTCTGCCACGTCAGCATTCGTATGGACTGTACAGTCAACATCCTCTTTTTTTTGCCTGTTTGTCGTTTTGAATAGAACACGATATCTCTCTCTCCCGATGTCCGTTTGAACCCAAATGAGTTGCGTTGAGTTCGTGACGACGAGACCTATGCTCCCGTTCAATTTGAAGTGAAGTCGAGCAATTTTAATTTTGAGCAAAAATTAGATCCCCTGGATCAGTTAACAAGTGTTGCATAGCAGCTTAGTCCTCGCCAACTCAAGTTTGAAAATAGAAAATACTACTGCATTCAAAGTGAGATTTGTATGTTATGTTTATTCGAATTTGTAGGAGTTAGTCATGGGTGTCTTGCCATTTTTTCTAATATGGCTCTGCTCCTCCAGCTGTGTCATCAAATTTCGAATGATTTGGAAACCATTAAAGCATTCTTGTGAAGGATACTCACTTGTGAAGAAGGATACTCACTTAGCTTCGGAGGAGCATGGATGCAGCTCTCACCTATTGAGATAGGAAGGAAGAAAGAGATACCCTAACCATTCAGTCTTCCTATATGAGGTCTATGGATGAACCCACTCAATTAGAAGGGTCTAAAAACATAAATTGTTGTGAAGATGTTGAAATAGAAAAGAAACTGCAGTATCTTCTGAACTCTGTCCATATTCATCCCTAATTCATTTCAAAATTGATCAGAAATAGGTTGGGTTGAGGAGACCCTTAAATTAATATACAAGATCAAGCAATGAGTAGGTTCATGGCCCTAAGTTCTGCAGATTTAACACCAATCTGCCTTATGTCCAGTAGGAAATGAATTTGGGAGTTGTCAAGGAGGTGTAGTACCAGCCGAGTTGTCCAATGGGAAGTGTGGTTAGCCATAAACAGGATGATATTTCAAGGAAAGGAGGGATATATTAGTTATATGTCTCATCAATATATGCAACAATATCAATTTTCAATGAAGTGCTCAAAATCTAAGTCTGTTGTTAAAATTTTAAAACATGGGATCTACATTAGCTTCAAGTGGCTCAGGAATAAGCCCACTAGTCTATAGAGGATCATGCCAAGCGGAATGCAAAGGTACGGGGTTAAAGTCTGAAACACTAACTACAAAACCTGTATCTCAAAATTTCCAAATTCATTGCGAAATGCAAGCAGTTAATCTGCCAATTCAGTGATTTTTGCATTTTTTTTATCAAAGTCAACCAAGTTTGCTTGCTTCACCAAAATGCACACCTATGGTTCATTTCAAATCCAAATTGAGTGATTCAAATTGGAAAATTTTTGTTTCTCCATTGCTCACCTTCTTACAATTCTAGATTTTCAATTATGATATGAAAAATCCCTACTATGCAAAAATACCATAAAATTTCCTTCTTTACAATGTCCAAAAAAGTCTCTGAGGCCTTACCAAAATGCCCACTAGACCTCCTTAAATGCATCAAAATGGAAAATTGAAGGTACAGTTCTCTATCCTGCCATGTTGGGTACTAAATGCAAGTCTTATTTTTTCTTGATTAATCTTCAAATGCACTTGGCTGGTCTACCAAACTGCTCTCTGACACTGCTTTTGACATTTCTAGAAAATGCATGTCATCATCACTAAAATGCTTTCCAAGAGCTGGTAAATGACTCAAATCAAGTTTTCA
Organism: Picea engelmannii; assembly: GCA_009831015.1. NCBI lineage: Eukaryota > Viridiplantae > Streptophyta > Pinopsida > Pinales > Pinaceae > Picea > Picea engelmannii. Next base: position 1,181,097 of record ML776724.1, read on the forward strand.
AAGATTTTTTCAATTCTGCATTCAATCATCTACAAACCCATTTCATCTCATGCCCTAAATCAACTTCTAACTTCTAATATACTTGAAGAAAATTTGCCCTAATTTCTACAGCTCTAGAAATGCACACCCAGGGCAATGTCAACATGCTCAAGTCCTGAAATTTGAATTGGAATACTTTTAAGTCTTCCACACCTATGTATGAATTCAATTGCACACAGAATAAATAAGAAAATGAGAGAGAAGACATTTTCCTCAAACAAAATACTTCACACACTTGATAGTATTGCTTCTAGTTTGGGAATTTCCCTTTATCCGTACAATATCCAATCATCTTCAAGGGCTTCTGAAGTGATTAACTCTACTTGTTGAAGCAATCCATGCTCGCTAGAATAAACAACAATCAAAACCATTCCAAAAACTGGTCAGCTTTCAAATCCCACCGAATTTAAACTATTAGTAACAGTTTCATTTCCTCATATATTACTACAACTTATCATCAAAAGAAAAGCTATGATATGATTAAAATCCATCCTAGTCAAAGAGTAAGAGCAGTTATAACTGAGACCATGAACTTTTCTTCCCATCGAGCTTATATCCATATTAATTTTGGGAAAGTAGAAATGGGACCAATTTAATTCGTCTTACAAAGCTGATTTTCTTGTTCTGCAAAGTGAAAGAAGATAAAGGTTGGGCCAGAGCAATGATAGCTTATTGATGCTAAGACAATTAAGCATGTGTTTTGGTGTTGTAGAGCCGATTGGGCACTATGGGTATAGATTTCATCAGAATACTTACTAATTTGATAAAGCATTTTTAAAAATAAAATACAATAATCAAAGTTTTAATTCGTTTTCATAGAATTATGTTTTCCAGCAAAATTCCTATTAATTAAAAAGAAAGTCATTATGTTTTGCAGCAAAATTCATAGTAATTAAAAATAAAGTCATTATCTTTCCATCAAAATTCATAGTAATTAAAAAGAAGGTCGTTATCTTTCCAGCAAAATTCCTATTAATTAAAAAGAAACTCACTCTTTAATTACTCCGTGATAAAGGAAATCTCTCTACGCTGGAGCCTGGACCCAACATAAGTCAGAACTAAAAAGGAAATAAGCGCGCTATAATCCACAAACGAACGAAAAAGAAATTCATTATCTTTCCAGCAAAATTACTATTAATTTAAAAGAAAGACACTCTTTAATTACTCCGTGATAAATAAAGATGCAGGGCCACTTTCCATGAAGAAACTGTTAACTTTTCCTTTTTGAAAATTATCCGTTTTTAAGCTGAATAAGCTGCACAATTGTCAGCTATGTTGAAGCTATACAGGAAAGATATAGAATCTTCATAGTTTGGTACTAAGTCTATGTTTATTAAAACTCTAATCATAAGTTAGTTAGTTTACCTAACTATTATAAAGTTACATGATAGTTATGGTCTTTTTGTATTATATATGTACGTCTATGTACATGATTATTGAAGCATTGATGAATATAGAGTATGCCTTTTCTGCCAGTATTTATTTATCTGTGTTAATCATGGTTTTTTTATTACTTGATTTATTTTCATTATGTTTCTGTTGTTTTCTTCATTATGAATCTAACAGTGATATCAGAGAATTGTGATGCCTATGGCATGTGAAGGAGTTCCTACTTAGAGGAATGAGAGTTGTTGAGATGGATGAGAATCGTGGATCGTTTGGAAAAACAAGAACTCAGAGTTTTCCAAAACCCTAGCCATTTTTTTTTTGAACAAAGAAAGCAAAGAGTTATGCTTTGGTTGCATGCACGGGAAGAAGCAATTGATGAGTGAAGACGGTTATGCTCTAGTTGCACGCACGAGAAGAGGAAATTTGATAAGTGAAGGTGGGTTAAAACCTTAGCCATGAACAATGGAAGCCTGATAGAGGATATGTGTGTTTTCCCCAAGAACAAGAGAGAAAGCCATCGCGAGTTCCTATTGGAAGAGTTTGAGAAAAAAAGTGCAAAGGCCCTGCCATAGGCGTCGCGATTTGATGGAAGAGGCAGAAAAAAAAGTGCAAAGGCGCTTCCATCGTTCACCTGTCCGACCCGTGTAAAGAAAGAAACTGTTTGAGCCTGTCCGACCAAAGACTTTTGACTCGCGCAGAGAAAAACAATAGTCTGCATTTCCAGAGTTGTTGTTGTATTTGTTCGTGTAGAGGAAGAGCAAGAAATCCGCCAAGCATTGTTTTTGAATTTTGAACCCTACTGGAGACCACATTTTTCTTTATGAACAAGTTTATGATCATTGGGATTGTGATGGATACATTTTGAAGAGAGGGCATGCTTGGTGATACAAATATCAAGTTTTGCATGAGTAAGAGAGAGATGGAGTGCACACCTAGGCTGATATTTATTTTTAGCATTTGATGATGAAAATGGAGTAGCAATAGTTGCGTATGGATTAAAAATCCCAATGATGAGTTGATGCGTTTATTTTACTCTATTATTTTTGGGCTACCTGTCGATTTAGTTTCTGGATATATTTTTATTATAGTAGAAGTTTTATTATTTAAATTTTTTTGAAGGAGTCGATGGAATTTGTAACCATGATCCATGCCATATTTTTCCCTTGAAAGCTTATATAAAAAAGAAGAGTCGATGACAACCGAGTCCCAAAAGGAAAGGAGGATATCAAATGAATCTCAAAATTGACCACACCAGTCTATGTATGATTCTGAGTTTATGTTTTGGCATCACGGTCCTTTAGATTTTCCACGAATCCTCGTCAATAGCCATAGTTTGCAAGAAGTTTGAGATCACACAACCGCCTGTTCAGGCAACAACATGTCGAGATCTCATTAGGAGAAAGGAATGGAAAAATGAAAACAATGACGTCCTATGATATGTTATTGAGGGTTGTAAAAGGAGAAGAATTCGAATCATCTAAGATTTTTTTCTTCTGCGCTAGGGAGAGAAATTTGGGTTTTCTTACCTGGAGTTTTTGGCTTCTGAGGTCGCGGGTTCAATCCATCGGAGTCGATATCGGTTGATCTTTGAGAAGCTCTGCCAAGGAACATTCTAGGTGAGCCTGAGTCATCCTACTCCATTTTTCTCAAACTAGGATAGTATCGTCTGTAGAGCGGTTTTGCCTGTAAAGCAATTTTAAATGGTTGTTGTAAAACCACTAACAAATTGTAATTTCACCGACTGGTTGTACTACTTCCTCCTCATTTTTGATATTTTAAGTTATAAGGGTTTCTTTTCATAGAGGAGTTATAAGACCTATTGTTAAGAGCATTTGTTAGTATGATTTATTTTTGTAATGGAGTTATAAGGTAGTTGTAAAAAAAAAACTGGGGGGGGGGGTCCACAAATGGGTCTTTTTCAGGATCTTTGTGTGCGTCTAAGTCATTGGTTATTCTATATTTTCTCTATGCATGCACAACAAGATACATAACATTACATCACATCTCTCTTCCATATTTTTCATAATGGCAAGAATTGAAGAAATATTTACAATATTGTGCACATTAATTAACTCAACTACAGAATCTACAATTGCAATAAACAAGTGGACTCTTAGTACAATGATTACTTGTTTACAAGTAACACAGAAGAAGATTGATATGATAAAACATCAAAACAAGTTGTTGCCTGATGAGTTAAGTTTTCTTCGACACTAACAATGTGATTTCAACAAACACGATGGCATCAAGGATGAGAATGAAGATGCTCAGTTGACTAGTGATGAAATTCATAAACATGAAGATCAGTGAGATGAAGTCCCTATGTCAGAAAAAGTTGCATATAAATGTATTGTTCGACCATGGGAAGAATTATGATTTAAACGAAATCGATATGGACTAGGATATGTAAAGGATGCTAACAACCTTTTTCATATTCCTAATTATTGTGAACCTGTTTGCTTTGTGAGTGGAGGTTTTTTGAATGATGATACGACAACAAAGATTGAGGATATTGGTAAGGAACAGGTACAGGATATTGTTGATGAATATGTTGTTACAAATATTCCAGATCATGATAATAAGTCAGATAAAGAATCCATACAGTGCAAACATTGTCATTGGTTTGGCCATGATAATTCAAACTGTTTTGATCTTCACCCATGTAGATTTTGTGGGAAGAAAAATCACCCCTCAGTAAGGTGCCAAAAGTGCAAGCAGAAAAATATTAATTTTGAATGGTTAGGGAATTGGCGTTGGCATTTGGAAGCCAATTTATTGGAGCATTCTTATTGACGGATTTATACACAAGTACAATCATACTTGATTGGAGATATTTCTAAGGTTGATGGACATGAATGTTTTTCAAGATTTGATGATATAGGGTATGATCGAGCCCAGTTGATGTAGTATTCTTAGTTGAATATCGAGTCTTCAGACTCCACTGGAAGACAATTTGATTAACCTTTTCCACTTTAGGAAACAAGCACACAGTCTGCTCACAACAAAATCAGTGAAGTCAGTGAAGTTGATAATGATCAGATGATAGATCAGTGTTTCAATCTTCATCCGTGTATACATTGGGAAAGCGTACACATTGTTCCAGTAGTTTATATAGGTGTTGGATCTCTTCTTGGCCATACTTGTGAATGAGGGTCAAGGGAATTTGAACCACTTGTCCCTGACAGGGGGGAAATCTAAAGTTTTCAGTCAGGTTCCAAGTTTGATTTAGAGCATGTGAACAAATGATCAAATATGCAACCTAGTTCATGGTATCCAGTCTTGTTCCTGAACATATTGCTCTTGATAGTTTTTGGTCAGCTTAAAACCACCAATTGAGAAGAAGACATGAAGTTCTGCTTGTTACATTTTCATTTTTTTTTATCCTTGAGCTCTTGTTAGTTTATGGTCAACTTAAAACCATGCCATTTAGTAGAAGACATCAGCTTCTGCTAGACATTCAGTTTGTGGTCATGCCAAAACCACCAAACGAGTTTGTGGTCACCCTTAAACCACCAATTTAGTAGAAGACATCAACTTCTTCTATTTTTTTCAGAGTTTAGAGAGCATCTTCAGCCAATGCTCTGAATATTCACTTGACACATTGTTGATTCTCAAGTAGTGGAAGTTTTTCAAGCAAGAACAAACTTATGATTAAGGGGGGATGTTAAAACTCTAATCATAAGTTAGTTAGTTTACCGAACTATTATATAGTTACATGACAATTATGGTCTTTTTGTATTATATATGTACGTCTATGTACATAATTATTAAAGCATTGATGAATATAGAGTATGCCTTTTCTGCCAGTATTTATTTATCTATGTTAATCATAGTTTTTTTATTGCTTGAGTTATTTTCATTATGTTTCTGTTGTTTTCTTCATTATGAATCTAACAATGTTGAATTGAGAAAATATTAGAGAAAACATTGGAAATCATCCTATAAGAAATTCATATCTTTATAATGAAAATAAATCTCTACTGCCAAAGAAAGGAATAAATTGAAATACCAGAAAGTCAGTCACATAGAGACCTCTGTTAAAATTTATTTCATATAAGGGTGCACCATCTATCGAATTCAAATAAATTAATATGATTTGCCATCTATTACTATTTACTTAAATCCATGGCTAATTTAAAACTTACTTGGCTCTCATTCTGTCTATCCTGTCTGACATAAAAATGTTTGTATCCACCTTGGCTTCCTTTTTCCCAAATGAGTAGCAGGATAGAGGGTGAACTTTCACAACTAAATGAGAACTCATATTTTTATGATGTCTTCCCTGATATTCTACAAACATAACCTCCAAACTCAATTTGAAAGCCATTGATAAGAACTCACAAAGATATCAATCAAATTACCTAACATCCAGCCATACAACTGGTACATGTAACAATCCACACTATTTTACTTTGAATTTTGGAGCAGGAAAAGGAACAAACAACATGGCCTTAAGCCCAGGTTCTAGAAGACTAAAATTTATTGATGGATTGGGAAAATAGGAAAAATCAAATTACAAATATGGCTTTAAGCCCAACAATTTAACTGGGAGAAAAGGGCCCTCTTTCAAGAAATCTCCTTGTCACATGTTTACAGGGAATTCAATTACAAAGTAGATAAAGTATTAAAAGAAGCTCTCATTTTGTAGGAAGGTCACCTAATTGAGCAAGAGTTAAGGGATAATATCCCTTTGGATGAAATACAGAAGTCAATTTTTATGACCTGTTCTTTTTTATTCAGTAGCTTGTTTTTTATTTTGAATAAAAATAAGTTTGTTTTTGAAGTATCTTTTCAAATTGTATACTGACTCGTGTGATCCCAATTTCGATTTATGGAAATAGAAGACTGTATATGTCTTAAGTCTAGGTTTGAAGACATTCTAGAAATTTGGAATTGAGTGGAAAGGCTAGCCCATGTATATTTTGTTTTTTCTTTAAATATTAAATACAAATACATTTTTTTCCTTGCATTAAAAAATATATATATGCATATATATTAAAATCTTAACTGTCTAATGTAAAAAACATAAAGAGCATAGAATGAAGCCATGAATGTTAAGCCCTAATATTGGCTCATTACCCCTTAATTGAGGCATATTATATTAGTAATGTTATTTTATTTATGTCGGCTTTAGGCCATTAGTTGTAATTATACCTCCTAGTCTCCTATATATACCAAGGAGACAATTTCATTTTGAATCATCTTGTACTTGAACATTTTAAGTGGGGTAAAAGGAGGTTTCCCCATCAAAGAGGCTTATTATCTGAAATTATCTCTTTTTCAAGGTGTTGAGTACTTTTTTTGAGGTTTTTCTATGCTATATTGATATTTGGTTCTTAACATATGGTATCAGAGCTCAAGGTATCGGGGTTTTGCTGCTACATCTGAGACACCTTGGAATTTTCACTATAACTTTTCTTCTACAAAGTTTTAGAATGAACGGCTGGGAGGATATTTAGTAGATGGATCAAGGTACGTTGAGTTCAAAGCTTATCTCCTGAGGCCTTATAATTTTGGAGACACAGCCTATACAATATAGGGTTCTGGAATCATCCTGAACTGAGTCATTGTGAAATTTTCTCTATAAAAAACTTTCTATAACATTTCAGACCCTGAGCTCTAGAGGATATTCACAGAAATTAGTAAGGTATTTGTGGTAAAATGTTCAACTTCTGGGTCATCTTAAATTTGTAGATACACCATGTGTAAGATAGGGTATCTGACTAGTCCTACTGACTAGTCTCAAGAAGGTGTTCCAGGTAAAACAATCATAACTTCTTCCTAGAGTATCCAAATTGAGTGGGACTAGTTTCATTGGATCGTGGATAGTCTGTCATATTTCTGGAATGAGTTTATTAATTTTATGTCAATTATTTTGTGCGGGGCACGCTATACAAGTGAGATCTCTTGGAAAGGAAAACAAATCGGCAAGTTGTGGGGAATTTACCGTAAATTCCACTTGGCACATCCAATTTTGATCAGACCTATGGCATTGCAGAGAAGAAATATTAGTGAACTACATAAAATAAAGTTTTATACCTATAAGGGCCGAAACTTGGGAGATACAATAGAAGAAAGGTTGTCTAGCAAAACCACCTCAAAATCAAGGTTCAAAAGTGATACTTGGCCAACATGCCACCCAAAAAGGGAACTTCTACACAAAATAAGCCTCCAGACAATCCTACTTGGACTCTTGATGAAGGTGAAGAAATGTGTAGGGACATAAATGATTTACAAAAGAATATAGTAACAAAAGATGAACTACAAGAGATGATGGAGGGTTTAAAAGGGGAGATCATGGAAGTATTGAAAAATTTCGTAATAGAGAAGACGCCTGAAAGTGAAAATGAATCCCATGAAATTCATGATGAAGAAACAAGGAAGGTGAATCAATAATGGAGAAACTCCAACTTTGGTTTTAAGACCAACCATGTTCCTAAGACTGATATGAGGAAGTTTGATGGCAAGGACCCAATCACATGGATACTTCAAATGGAGCAATTCTTTGATCTCCATAATGTGCCACATACACAAAAGGTATGAATTGCTTCTTTATATTTAGAACCTAATCAATTTGTATGGTATCGATGGCTTTATTCTCGCAAATCACTTATCACTTGGTCAATTTTTACGGAAGAAATGATAGCACACTATGAGGATACAAGGAGCAATACCTTCTTTAGCCAATTGATAAATCTCAAGCAAAAGGGTTCAGTTACTAAGCACATTGAGAAATTCCAAAGATTGAATATAAAGGTAACCGATATTCTAGATGAGCACTTGATTGATGTATTCATAGGAACTTTAAAGGATAACATTCAACAAGAGGTTCGCCTTTGGGAACCCAAATCATTGGAGAAAGCATTTAAGGTGGCAAGAAATGTTGAAAGTAAAAATATGGCTATGGCTACTAGAAGGACCAGTCCTAACATCTGTAGACAGAACAATGCTCCTTCTTCTAAAACACCTCAACCTACAAGGTTGACACCTCAACAATTGGAGGAAATAAAAGAAAAAGGTTTATGCTTTAATTGTGATAGCAATTACAGTAAGGGACATAAGTGTGGCGAGAAGAAACTATTCTACATAGATTGTGAAGAGGAAGAAGAACAAGAACAAGAACCATCTCAAGATGAAAACATAGAAGCAATTTCATCTGAAGATTTGACTCCCATGATATCGTGTAATGCATTGGCTGGAATTAGCACTCCTCAAACCCTCAAGATCGAAGGATACATCAAAAAGAAAAAGGTGAAAGTCCTAATTGATTCTGGCAGTACTCATAATTTCATTCACTATAAATTAGCCAAAGCTCTCAATTGCTTTGTATATCCAGTGCCAAATTTTCAAGTAATGATTGCAGATGGAGGAACTATCAATTGCTCAAGAAAATGCAATAAGATCAATCTTACTATGTGGGAATATGTAATGAATAGTCTAATGATTTCTATACCCATGGGTGGTGCAGATGTTGTACTAGTAATCCAATGGTTACAATCATTAGGAACAATGGCTTTTAATTTTCAAGAACTTTTCATGAAATTTTCATTGGAAGGAAAAGAAATTGAGTTAAGAGGTATCA
>ML776724.1:1214051-1231907 GCA_009831015.1 Picea engelmannii
AGCTTGAGAAGTTTTATCCTTCAATACCATCTACATTTCTTGGGTCACAAATGCAAATGTTGCATAAGATTTACTCTTGCTAGAATGAGTAGCCCTTCAAAGTTGCCCAAATTCTTCTTCTACTTTGCACTTGAATTAGTGTGAGGCAATGGTGTGGGGAAAAGAGACAAATCATGATGAAATTATTGTGTTACATCCTTGTTTTCTAGAGCAGTCCCTATCACGAAGGGCGAGTGGTCACTATTAGAGCATGAGGGAGGCAACTTCAATTGAACAAGAATTTGGTGTATTTTCCTCCCACATCCATTCAACCCTATAATTATGAGTGTTGTTTTTGGTGTTAAGAAAATGAACCAAACACTTGTTTCTTCATTGTTTAGAAAAGAAAGATGTATAGGAGGAAAAATGGTCAATGGGAGATATGTAGAGGAAACCTGGCAACTACATGTGAGAGGGTGTCAATAGGATAAGGGGGATTTGAAATACCCTCTGAATTCATTAATTTGAAAATATAAGCAACAACAGAGAGGGATTCATCAAAATTCCCCCCACCCCCTTAATAAAAAAAATAAATCAATGACTTCATGGAACAAACTCTAGATTCATGTAGAGGTCCCCTCCAAACCAGGTTTTTGAACAACCCTTCATTCAAAATGCTCCTACATTTTCCATTTTGTTATCTTCTAAATAATTTTCCCTATCTACATGGAATAATTGAGCTTGTTTGAACTGTTGAGTTAGATATTTTGATCAAAGAAGAAGTCTAGCTAGGATAGGGGATGGATTTTTCCCTTTTGTTCTAATTGCATTGATGATAAGTGATCAATCTCCAATTACTATAACAATATGCTTAGTTAGAGTCATGAGAAGTTTTAGACCATGGTAAATTGCTAGTACTTCTGCCTCATGTTGATGGTTTCCCCAATGCCCCATGCATATCTGATTGTCATATGTCCTCCGAGATTAAATATCACTCTCTCACATTTGTCGACCCAAATTAACCCAAAAAAAACTATAAGAGGGTGAAAAAGTGAATATTGATAACACTTTTTGGCAAGAGACATGACGATTTGTACTAGGCTCCTTTCTTTCAACCGAGAGTTTAGTCAATGAAAAATTGCTTTCGAGCATTTTTTAAATTGTTGACAGAGAGTTGAGTCAATGAGAACTCTTTATTGAGAGCTAAGGATACTATCGAATGAGAGCTAAATCTCTTTGTCGAAACACCAAAAACTCTTGGCTGAGAGTTTCCCATAGGCTAAAATTTCTCTTCCAAGAGTTTGACCCTTGGTTAAACTCTCTTGGTGGATATTTGCTTGAGTAAAAAAAATCTCAGCCTAGAATTAAATATTCTCAGTTAAATCTTGGTTGAAAATTTAAAATATTCTCAACAAAGAATCCTCTAAACTCTCGGTTGAGAGTTCTACAATACAAAAATGTCACAAAATCCCCTGAAGGCTAATATTTCTCACTTTCAACTAACACATCAACTCTCTAACTATAAAACATACTAACTACACACCAATTCAACCTCGTGACCTCCTCCAAATGAATTTTCAACACTTCTACTACATATCACACATTAAAATGCCAAGTTCCTCTCTCTCTATATATTTTTGTATTATCTATTTTTCTTTTCATTTTCTATACAACCTTTAAAATTTATAACAATATACTCAAAAATTATAAATTTAACCCTAAACCTTTGAAAAATATAAACCCTAAACTACTTTCCCTAATGATATAGCCCAAATGTTTTCCAAGATATCATAGATCTTAGAAGACATATACAATAGATATGATATAGGAAAAAGACATGAAAGTGCAATCGAAAGGAGATGTTAAAGAGTGTACATTTAAACAATTCTCGCGAGAACACCATTTTGGGAAGAACGACTAGAGTTTCGATATCGAATAAGCTCACATTTATTGGAACTTTCCATGGAGCCCCACAATAATAACACTATTTGTATTTGTAGGAAGTCTAAAGTGTATAGACATCCTTACATGCAGGTCATTTTTTTCTATTTGAAACTCAATTCTAGAAACTCCTCTTCTTGTTCATGAACATTCATTTCAAAAAAATTCAAGTTCATTGATTTCTAAAGGAAGTTTGAAATTTCAATCACTTTATAACAAAACATATATTTTTGTGCTCGTCTTCCACTTCTTTGCAAAACTTTGAGTCATAACTATTAACCAATCCTTAATCGAAACTTCAATCTTAGATATAAGATCACCATGGTATTGAAGTTTGATATAGTATCACTTTAAAAGATCTATTCCCTCTCTCACATGTGGAGAACATAAATATCATTTGTTAGTTTCACAATTCAGTTCGTAGTTATACTTACTAGTTTACAAAAATCAATGGCAAGCTAAAGCTTCCAGCTATTATCTCACATTTGTACTAATGTTAAAATAATAAATTAAATGTTCTGACTATTTCCTTGTGTTGAATTGAACCATTTATAATTGGAGAGGGTATCAAAAGAAAGTTTAAGTAGTGCAACAATTGAACCATTTATAATTGTTGTTGAATGCAACAAATCTTTCAGTAGTGTTGAAAGAAAGTTTGTAGTCAATCCTAGAAGGAGACTAATGGAAGAAATCTCTTTGTGGACCAAGATGTTGTTCATCGAGAAGGGGATGATGCACATGGAGCCCGATAGGATGGTAGATTAAACCCCTCGTGCGAAGGGGTGGAGGGGATAGAAATATGGGGGGAGAAAATTGATATGATGTGAGATAGAATGGATCCAGAAGAGTAGAGGAGAAGAAGTGTTGAGAGATATGCAGGAAGAGTCGAGCTAAGGAGGTGATTCAAGTAGAGAAGCAACTAAAAGAAATCAAGGAGTGACGAACGAGTAGTAAGATCCAATATGAAGAGAAGAGAAATTGCGCCAGAAGGGTGTATGGGAGAAATATTTGTGCTAGAGAGAAGCACATAAGAAGAGAGGTTATCGAAGAGATGCGACATTAGGAGTGATTTATCAAGAGAAGATACCAAAATTAATGGGAGAAAGATTGAATAAAATGAGATCATACCCCCTTGGCTAGTAAGAGATGAAATCACATTAGTGGAATATGGGGCACATAACAGTAATGCCAACACAACAATAGATAGAGATGGATCCCTCCAAGGAGTAGAGACCTTGGTGATTATGGGGAGGCTTGCTTGGATAGATATAGGGAGATATTTTGGATCCATCATAGAAGAATATGACAGAGTATGGAGGAACCTCCTCTTTGAACCACCCCCCTTGTATATTTTTCATTAAAAAGAAAGAACTGAAGAAAGTGTAGAGGTGAGAGAAGTAGAAGAAGAAATATTAGAAGAAAGGGAAGGAGAATATATGAGTGAAGTAGAAGCATAAGTCAAAAACACCTCACAAGAAATATCATTAATATCAACAACAACAAGTAGTAGTTAGTATGGAAGGCACAGTTCTAGATCGAGTATGGTGAACCAAGATTCAACCTTTAGGCTCCCTCATTTCATGGGATGGGAAGAGACGATGTGGAACAACATTGGTTCACGTGTGAAGATATATGGTCAGTGAAAAGAGTCACAAATGAGGCATATAAGATCATGTAGCTAGAAACCACATTCAGAGATAGAGATCTGACATGGTACATGAAGTACACGGCTACTATGTCAGTGGGAAAAAGGTCCCTTACAAAAATAAAGAGAAATATCCTCAGATAATTCTATAAACCAAAGTTGGAATAACAATGTATAATTGAGATGAAAGAGGTCAAGAAACAAGTTGGAGAAAGAATGTGGGATTATGACCAGTGTTTCAAGATTTTGTTGGAAAGACTGACATTTCAAGTGCAATATGTCTAACAAGGATAATGGTTTATTATCAGACTCCTACCACATAGTTGACTCCCATTCACCTAGAAAAAGGTAATGACCCAAGGGAAGGTCGTATACATTGCAATGAACTTAGATTTTATGTCAGGAGGTGATGAGACACTGACAAGGCTAGCGCAGGTATAATATCATCTTCTGAATATCATTATGCAACTACAAGATATGGTGAAGGCTAAGATGGTGCATGAGAATGTCTAGCATACCCTGTGATGCATAGAAGGTCACCATAGAAATGAGTGTCCTACACTAGGAAGTTAGATGGTGATGGGCACGTCGAATCGTTTTCTGATAGGACCACAGACCAAGTAGTGTGAAATTTGTAGACAATGGGGTCATATACCTCCTTGTTGTCCAACATTGCAGAAGTATCAAAATACCATGCACACTCCATTTTGTGAGTTTTGAAAATCTAAGGGCCATGATGTGAACAATTTTGTTGGTGTGCAGTTGTAAGACCCTGGGTTCAGTTTATTCTACTGACAAACCCTATAGACACCGGCCCTTTCGGCGTCACCTGCATGCAAGTGGAGTCTCACCTGAGGCATCTATTGGGGTTGTAGGAACCAAGTTTATGTAGGGACGAAGGGATGGGAGGTTATCATCATATTGATTCCTACTTATCTACCTAGTGCATCATATTCTTTGTCTATTTTCCCTTGATTAAATAGTAGGCTCTAAATATGCAACACCATTGTGACACATATTGCAACATAAAATATTCATTGTAACCTTCATCACTATTGTGCATCAATAAGATAATAAACATATCTAGATATAGTTATACATAAATAGAACATCTATGATCAATCACATAAAAATACATTCAGACACAGAGTTTTAATGTGGTTCACCCAATCCTTGGGCTACATACAAAATGGTTGGCTTCTTTATTATTCCTCTTGCAATCATCTTAGGCTTGCACATTGCGTTTACAATAGACATATCGTGATATCCTTCCCTGTCTCGCCTAGTTGCTCTGCATTGCAAGCCTCTTCTCTACAAACCCTCCCTAAACCTTTAGACATAGACTCTCTCTCTCATTCTAAGTCTATTCTCTCAGCCTCAGCCTATCATCTACTCAACTTTTAGCACAACTTCAGCCTCCTATTAGCTCAACATAAAAAGACTATTTTAACTAAATCATCACATATTTATACATAGAATTTAGGGCTCAAAACACTACTCACTTATCCCCCAAAACCCTATGACAAATCATGACAACTCATTGTCCAGGCATGTTTTTCCTATATTTTCACCTGCATGTTGCTTTTACACCCATGACTATTGTTCTTCCTACTTTTGCATTTCTACATTCTTTTGCATGCCTAACTGTTGTCCTTCCTACTTTTGTGTGCACCCTCAAAACATAGTTATTTGAACTTCTTGTCCAACATGCCCCCAACACTCACCTGTGGCTCATCCCGAGCCACTTAATCCTGCTGCATTTCACCCCTCCATGCTTCCATGAACTTTTGGAGGGTCTCCTTTGTTGTCGTGACTTCTTTCTTGACCTCTACTTCTTGTTCCAAAATCTCATCTATGACCTGCATATTCAAGGTCATGAGTTTTTCCTTGATGTCATGTGTTTCTTTCTTTATCATGCCCTACACAACTGCCAATTCTCTTATTACCCTTAGTGATTCATCTTGTAGAGGTACTAATCGATGTTGGAGGATCTTCTGTTGGTCCCTTATCTTTTCTATTTCATTGTATGACTGCCTTTTCTCCAGGATGGTCATCATGCACTCAACTAGTGGCAGTGTACTTATGTTCTTTGAATCCTTCTATGCCTTTTCCTGCACATCCATTAATCTATCTTCCATAGCCTTCATCTCTAGATCCTCCATCAGGTTTGTGCAAATCCGCATGCTTTCCTCACATAGCTTCATGCACTCCTCATCCAGACTCTTAATATTTTCTACTGAGGTTATAGTGGTTTTTTCTCTTTGTGTCTTTTCCTCAGGTGGTGTCGCTGGTGTGATGCACAATTCCAAGTCTTCAATCATGGTGTGGAAGCCTTTAATGAATTCTCTGATTGTTGAGACTTGTTCTTCAATAGTGGCTTCGAGCACTATTGACATTTTTGGAATATCATTATAGAGTTTATAGATGGCCTATTGTATTCACTCTTCCTAATGCTCAGCCTCATCCTTCTCCTTCAATACTATCTTGGCCTTTTCCTCAACCTTTATCTTCTTCTTCAATATCCTATCAGCCTTTTCCTTAGTCTTGGTCTTTTCATGTAAAGTAGTTGTATAATATTTTTGAAGCTCTGTCTTCTCCGCTGCTACCTTCGCCAACTTACTTGATGTTGATTCTGTGTGGAACTATATCTTCTGTGCAATACCCATGTGAAAGTCTTGTAGTATTTTTCTGGGCATCTGTGAAACGACTAAGTCTATGTTACTTAATAATTGTACCTACTCCCGCATCTCAGGCGTTGGGAACTCAATCACATTTGGTGAGATAATCAACACTTTGTGCCCTATTTCCATCAGTTAAAAATAAGAAGTAGTGGCCCTCACTTCCCTATTCGGACTTGTTGATGGTCCTTCACCGTATCTGCGCTCTAGTTCTATAATTGTTGCTTCCAAGAGTTATTTCAATGTTGTGAACTAGTCTTGCACCTGCTGGAGAATTTCTTCTTATTTTCGCGACACTTGGTCAATTTCTTCATCTACAACATCCCTCACTTGATAGTCGATTCTATCAATGTCATCATCTGTCAGAGTATAGTTATTTGATACTTTGTGGGATTTCATCTTCTTGCATGTATCTATTCTTATCCTCTTACCCTTGTCTTTCCTTTTCTCTCTGACTGTATCTTGTGCATCTTTTGTGTCTCTTCTCTGTCCATTACCTTGTTCATTTGCATCATTGTCAAGGTTCTCCATCTTTGTTCTGTTCACAGGAACATTCCAATTTGGATCCCAATCCTACATGATTAGGTGGATATATTCTTTTGTGATCTTGTATTTTGTCTAGACCCATTCCTCTCTCAGGTATTTTTTTTTATTGTATATATATATAGTGTTTGTCTACCTTGAACCATGCAATTGAGGTGTACGCCTCTACCAATTTTGGTGAAATGTGTAGTTTATTATTGATGCATTGTTGAATACTTTTTCCATACATAAAGAACTCCGTGTTAGTGTCAATACGTCTTCTTTTGTTAGGCGTGTACTAGAAGTTCTGATACTTATCTTCCAATCATGGATTACCTCCGAGTCCCAAGAAATGCGCATCCTTCAGCTCTTCCCACACTGTGAATGTAATTAGAATTATAAGCCATGGATAAAATAATTCCATGACTCTATCATGTTCTTCTGCGCAGTTGATGAGGAATTGGTTCAATAAGAAAGGCTCCCAACTCATCGAGACCCCTTCGACACACTTCTCATTAACAACTATCACTCCTACTGGAACTTGGTCTTTTATGCATTTCCTTAGTAAATTGCATGCCAATTATTTCATTGCAATCCTTATTATTGGGTTGCATATGCTTGGCACATCCAACCCATGCACACCTCTAACTGTGTGAAATTTTTCCCTCATTTCCTCTAGTAGAGTCTTGTAAGTTTTCTTGTTTGCAAACAACAAGTTTGGATCTTGTCCCTACAATGGTAAGCTTGTTATCCTTGCAATCAGGTTTGTATCTATAGATATTTTCCTTTCCAACCACAAATAACCTCCATGCACATAGTTTAAGAGAAACTTAACACATGCATTCACCTCGTTTCTCCTACCGAAGTGTGGGATTTCGAACATGTTTAGTATGCATTCTCGCTCCAGTACTTTGGCCCATACCTTTGGCACATGTATTCTCTAGTTAGTTTCTAGATCTATCCTCAACTCCAAGTATTGATGCGGTGCAATTTCAGGGAACTTCATCGTATATGTGATATATTGATCTGCATATTTGAGCTGCGACACCCTCCCTAACATGTCTTTGTCCATGATGACTCCATATGGGATGTCAAGCATCCCCATTTTGTATTTAGGACTCTTCTATAATGTTACTGGTGTGGCATCATCCTTCCTTGGTGAAATATAGTCTCATGGAAACCTCGGATCTAACGATGATGCCCCTAGAGTCTCCTCAACCTCTAGTTCTACCTTTTGCGCTCTTTTTTAGGATTTCTTTGGTATGGGTGATGTTTCTTTTGGTGGTTCCATGTCTGTAAACTGGTTACCAATGAAAATTTCTTTAGATCAAAGTTTTTTCTCATCTTCTTCAATACGATTCTCATCTCTCTCTTACTCGCATGCAACTCTAAGTGACAATTAACAATGCTAGTCGACCCTTCGCGGCTTTTGTGTCCCTTCCCACCTGAATTAACTATCTAATAATCCAATGGTGCAATGAATGCTTGATTTAATGTTTCTTTATTGTCATATCTTCTGTCATATTTGTGTCTTGTACTATCATTCTGTCATGATCCCCGATAGTTGTTTCCATTTATGGCTACGCGTCATCTTTATGATTTGTCACTAACGCTCTTTAGCCGTCGCTTTTGTCCTTTCGATGCCTTTAACAATTGTAACGATCTTGTTCTTTGTGTTCCTTCTATGTGTACCTAAATGTCTCTGCACTATTTCTTTTATCTACACAATTGTCACCTTTTATGTTCCCTTACTCTCATTGTAACTTCATTTTTTCTATTTTTCCTTCGGGTTTTTTTTTTCCTTCCCCTTTTTCTTCTTTTTCCTTTTTCTAATTTTTCTTACTTTTTATTTTTATTTTTCCTACTATAATACAAAGGTTCTCACGCAGGTCAAACTAGTGCGTGGTAGATTGGATGTCCCTATAAAGTTTTAGCTGAATTCCATTCACCATTCCTCCCAGGACTTCTCCCTTCAACATTTCCAACTGTGTAGCATCTACCTCAGTCACATTCTTAATCACATATGGTCATAACCAATGCATTCAAAACTTCCTGGATGTTGCATAAATTTATTGTCTTATAGTAATACTAAGTCCCCCACTTGAAACTTTTTATGTTTAATATGTCTATCATGCCATGCCTTTTCTCTTGCCTTCTGAACTTGTTGATGGAACCCTGCCACCAGAGCCCTATGCACAAAATATTATGCATTATTTCTATACCTATGTAGTTTCCTCTTGCAATTCCTTCATGCGCTTATGAGAGTATCATTGGCCTTTCATGATCTAACATACATCGTCTCAATATTCCATCTGCACCTAACTTGTATAAGTTTCTTGTAATTAACTGATAGTCTACTACTTTAACCATTAATTGTTTCTTCTGTGCCACTATCATGTCTGACGAGTCCATTCATGTACTTAAAAACTGCACAATGTATGTGAAGTAGTTGTCCACCATTTGGACTGCAAATAACTATGGATCTGACAAGTTGTCGTCTAGATTCCCTACATCTTCTTTGATAGTATGCACGATAAGTGGTTTGGTCCTACATTCAACTTCCCTGGTTTCACAACAACTTCAAAATCATATTATTGGAACAACAACAACCATCCACATATTCTCCCCCCCAACACTAGATTTTTCACTAAGTATCTTAGTGTAGAATGGTCTGTATACATCTTAAAGTGAGACACCAATAAATAGTGTCTAACTTTTGTAGTGCATATATCATTGTCAATCCTTCTCGTTCTGTGGTAGTGTAATTCTTTTTTGTTTTTGACAACTTCCTTCTTGCAAATGAGATTGGGTGGTCTATGTCTCCTTCCCCTAGTTGAGATAGTACTACACCCAAAGCTATGGACGACACATCCAAATGAACATGAAACTCCTGTTCCAATATGGGAAGATAAAAATTGACACAATCACTAATTTCTACTTCAACGTATCCAAACATTTCTGACAATCCTCATTCCATTGGAACTTAGCTTCTTTCTTTAGCAACCTCTCCATAGGTGTTGTAATCTATGCATAACCCTTAATGAACTTCCTATAATATCATGTATGACCCACGGTTTCTCTCCACTTTCTGACTGATGTGGGTAGTTGTAAGTCCAAAATCATTGCAATCTTGGCAGGATCCACTAATAGGCTTGTTATGAGGAAAATCTTTGTATGGCTAGGGTAAACCACAACAGATGGATATGACTGCAGAAATCAATTCTATCCTAGACAACATAAACCAATGTGCAAGCGAGATAATAAAGAGGCCTACCTCGTCCATATGTTTGATGATGCCCATCGTTGAGAAATTTGACCCAAAGCTATATACCTGCAACAAGTTCTCAACAAACAAGCAGAACAAGCATATGGTGGTAATATAAAAGGTTAGCACATTAGATAGCATAATCCATCAATATACATAACAAATACGCCCATGGATAATAACTCATATATTTTCAAGATATTAATTGGATGGGAAAGGAGTATTTCTATTAATAAATGATCAACATAAGTGAAAACATTACAGACTTTCATGTCGGCACAGTTCGGAACTGAGAAACTAGGTTCCTTCCAGCTGGGCCTCCACCACTTCAACCCTCCACCAAAGGCAAGCTCATAGAAGAGAGATGATGAGTTTCTCCATCAATAAGGGAAGAGATTTGGGGCTGAACACTATGTTCAGGCTTAAAGGAAAAAGGGATGTAGACTCAATAAGAAGTAAATAATTTCTTTAGAATAACTTTGCTCTCAAAGTTGAATTCTTCCTCTTCTTTCCATAGCTCGGAATTGGCCCATTTATAACCTTCAAAATGGAATTGAAGGGCCGAGTCAGAATGTTTTTATTATATGGAAGGCCAAGGATCATACATATCCTATCGTGACATGGAAACCCAACATTTAATTTTCATTTTCTGGCACAAATCCCGATGTACGCAGGTTGTAGTGGAGCAGTCAGCGTATACGCTTGCTGTATAGTGTGCAACATGTGTACAAGTGGAAAAATTTGTATTTTTGTCTCTGGATTTTATTAACAGGGAAGATAAACCTGCATAGTGAAATGTAATAAGGCCCTCTGTGCAATATTGCATAGGGTGAGGTAAATATTTCTATAACAACGCTCTGCTTACATACCGCATGGCCTAACAAAATTTCAAAAGGCACACAGAAAATACATTTCTTCAAATTCAGTAAATTATGACATTGTCTACGTATGTCCAACATTAAACTGAGTATTTCTATGTGATCTTTAAATAGACTAAACAAATTCCAATCATCTAAGTAAACTTTAAGGAACTTATGAATAAATTCCTTAAAGGCTGCAACAACTACTCTTGAAAAACCTGCAGGTGCATTCTTCAGTCTAAAAGGCATTACTGTGTACTGGTAGCTTCCCCAATTTGTCGCAAAGGTAGTGTTATGTCTATCTTCCTACAAAATCTTAATCTGGTGATGTCTCGAGAAGCCATCTGTGAAAGAATAGGACTCCTCCCCCCCCTACATTCTCTAGCAGTTCATATGTAAATGGTGTTGGAAATGGATCATGCAGACATGCATCATTTAGCTTCCCAGGGTCTACACAAATTCTGATTCCCCCTATTTTCTTATCATGTATTACCATTGGACTTATCCATTCTGATTCCACTATTAGTTCAATGATTCATGCTTCCAACATTCGATCTATCTCTTATTTCACCTTCTCTTTATACTTCAGATTTATCCTATAGGGTCTCTATCTCACTGGATTAACATTTGGATTCAAAGGGATCTTCATTTCTCCTAACTCACTAGCAATCCCATTTATCTCTGAGAACATAGTTGGGAATATATCCTAATACTCACGTAGTAAGTCTGCAATTTTCTCCACAATTTCATCATTCCAATAATCACCTATGTACGCAAACTTTGGATTTTCTTTTGTCCCAATATTTACCTTGTGTCTCTTTAATGGTTATGCATACATGGCATATTCAAGGTCTGGTCCTTATATTGTGCATTCCCCCTCAGTTTCAGGTACCTATATATTCCTTGGATATTCCTCATTGTGTTCTTCTTTAACAACATTATAACATTCAAGTAATTCATGCACAGTCATGGAAGCCCTGTGTGCACTACACATAGGTACTACCTCCATTGTCCCTTCTACTAAAAAAATATTTCTTCTAATGACCTGGAAGGCTACATCTACTAATGGAGATTCAAGTTAAAAATTCAATGTTACCTTAAACCTCCGAGTTAGCTCATCCCAGTTTTTTTTTCTCTGCGCATTTCTAGTTCCAAGTACCAGTTCTTAGGAATTGTATTCAATGTATGTATAAACCTATGCATCCATTCCTTCTTTGGGATCGAACTCCATATGTCTCTACAATTCTCAACATTATCTTTTGGATCACTTACCCTTGTATACTTCTTTGCAATATACTCAATATCGGTACCAAATCTAACTTGCATCAAGATTTTTCACTGCTTCCAGTCTTCTATTGCTTCTTTGTGTGCAACCCACCATCTATCTGGAGTGGCCTTCAATACAACATATAATGCCAACAATATTTTTTGTTGTAGTATCCATAACTCAAATTCCTATACGAAATATTCTATGTCATTCAAACCATCATATTTGGGAGGGTCACATAAGTTCGTTCCAATCCAGCGCAATGATCGAGTAATGCGGGCACATCGTCTATTTTATACTTCATGCATACTCTATTTCCAATGTTCCAGAACTTCCTCTGAGTCTAACTCACATGAGCTAATGCTTCTCCAACTTCGTGCACCATCTACAGTGGGGTTAACATAGTCATCCATTCGTGCAGTCATATTATACAAGCTGTCAATTTTGTTCCCTCTAGCTGGTTTGATATACCTCTTTCCTTATGTCGGATCCAATGGTGAAGTAACCTTCAAGTCTCCTACCCTAAATATGATTTCCCTCCTTTTTAGGTCAATAATTGTTTGATTTTCAAAGGCACATTCTAAGCCCATTAGTGTTGTATATGGTTGACTATCATCCACAATCTCGATGATTTCGAAATCTACTACACTACGCACCCCATCTATATTCACATGTATCCTTGTCTATTAACCAATTTGTACTATCTTGTGTTGATTTTCCAACCTTAACTGAACGGGAGACCAAATTAACTTGGGTTTCCCCATAATTTCCCATGTCTAATTTGGCAACACATTTACATCAGAACCCAAGTCTAAAATAACATTATCCACATTATATTCCCCAATCTGCACACTTAATTTGAACTCTATATTGGTCCTCTTTTTGTGCAGTACATGATTCCCTACCCTCTGTGCAACATGAATTTCCCTTTCTTGTGCTCAATGATCAATAATTTTACATAATTCATTCAACGTAGTTTTGTATTTTATCAATTCTATGCAACTTATCAGGAACTCTCTTAGAGTACTTACCTTCTCAAGTGTATTTTATAGTATAGTATGATCATAGACAAGAGGTGCAAATGATGTTGATGCTACCCATTCTAGTCCTAGTATCTATTTTCTTTCCCTTTGATACGTCTCCTTTTCTTGCTGAGGGTAAAATGTCAACATAGGTACTGTTTATTTCCTAACCCATTTCTCAACCTTCCTCCCTCCATCTGTCGCATCATCCCCTTTTCTATCTCCTCCACGCGTAACAGTTGTTATTCTAGGCCCTTCATTGTGTTTCTCGACTGATATCTTATGTACGATATGATTCATGTTTTAGTTATGATTCCCTCTTGCCTACCACTTCACAAGTAGTCGGGGAAAATATTCTATCGCATGATCTAGTGCTCTACAATATGTGTAGGTTTTACAAGGATTTAGGCAGTCCCAAGATAAATGTCCTGGTTGATTACAATTGTAACATATTATCGATCCTCTACCTCCACTTCCAAAATTTCCTCTACTTTGACCTCTTCCAAATCCTCCTTGGTTTCCTAAATTGAATCCTGTCTAATTGGTATATTGTGGACCACCTTCTTCCATCACAACATTTTCCTCCTGAATTTTATACATATTTGAAGTGTGCTCTCTCATCAAATCAAATGCGTGACAATCCTTTTCTTCGTGCCTACCTGACTTGTAAAAGTTACAAAATATATTTCTTGGTGTACTCTAGTATTTTTGTAGTACTAGACACTCAGTCGAATGATGCCCCCATTTATTACATATTTCATAGTATCCCCCTCTTGGTAGTGGATTCGGTGCTCCAATCGCCAAATACTACACAAATGTTGGGCATTCATCCTTATGGTGGCCTTCAGTCCTACACTTGGTACACAAAACTTGTTCTCGTTTCTCCCTCCCTTTTGTAAGCTCTGATAATTGAATTGTTAAGGAAGCTAATTGTGTATGGAATTTTTCCATCCCCCTTCCATCCCCTACGAGAGATGCTTCTAGTTTCATTGCAATCTCCAAAGCTTCAGGATGCAACACAACCTTCTGTTGAATCAACAACATGTGAATGTCTGCCAGGAGTCCTGCAATAAACCATTCTTGGTGTTGTTGATCAAGGATCTGGAATGTCAATATACCCATCAAATCCTTAAATCTTTGATCATAGTCCCAAATTGACTCATTCTGCACTTGTCTGATTTCCTTCAATTATGTGATGTACTGAGACTCAGACTTTGGCTTCTTGAACTCTTTCAACAATTCTTGTCTAATTTCTCCTAAAGTCCTTGCTTTTCCCGTAGGTGTGGTACTCTATAGTTTCATATACAAGACTAATGTGTGACCTCTAAATGTTGTTGCCAACTGTGCTATATTTACAGCCTCATCTTGGACATTCTTCACAACCCAAATTGTTTCGCATACAAATAGATGTTATTCTAGGTCCTCTGACCCAATTCGCTAGAACTCAAGCAGTCTCAGTGTGTTGTCTAATCCTACCTTGTTTTTTTGTGTAGTACCTCCCCTTGGTGATGTTGGATAAATATGACTCGATGTATTGTCTACACTGCTTTGACTCGACGCATTGTTCCCACTATTTTGACTTCCTTTGCTAAATATAAGTGATTTTGACAAATCTTCAATTGTTACCTCGGATTTATGTGATGCACATGGGGTCATGGAATCAACACAGGATCCATTCTGAGTAGGAATTAATGGCTCTTCTATTATAGGACTGAACTCATAATCCTCTTCCTCTCCTTCTATGTGCAGTATTTATATGATCTAGATTGTTGCGTTGGGTTCTCTCCTCTCAAAATCACTGTGTGGCTCTCCTTTCTCAGCCCCAGTCTTCAATCTCTTGTACCTTCTTCCACTATGCAGTACTCCAAGCTCTTCTTCCTCTTTTGATACACCTTATTAATTTCTCTACATCCTCAGTGCCTCCATTCCTTTTTCATTTCTTCCTTCATTCTTTCCTACCTTCAGACTATTCTCTGGTCATCCCCCAGTTCCCCTATGTGCACCTAGGCCCTTAGCAATCAAATTTCATCGACATCACACACTTTTCACACAACAACATATTTATCTAGGTACCCAATGCTTTCATAACCTTCCGTGTGGACCCTTAAATAAATACCTCTCTGCAACACTATATGACTCCGTACAATCTATTGCAAATTATGTAATATAACCTCCCAATTTACTGTTCAACTAGAAATCAATGGCACGGGCATCGTGAAGTCTTATTACTTACAGAATTGAATTTCCTTACCAAATCAGGAGTCCATTTCATCGGTGTTGCAGTACATTACCTTACGGTATTCTCTGCTAATATTTCTAACCACTCAGTTGAGATAATAAAAAATTCACCAAATAAAATATCATGCATCTCTGTGTACACATACCTTTGCATACATTTCTCATCGCTCATTCGATGGTTTATATTCTCTTTCTGAGAAAATTATTGTTCCTTACTTTCTAGCCATTCGTTGATCTCCTTCTCAGTCGGCCTCCAAAACATTCCCTCAATCACAGATTCTGTGTCCCAGCAATGGAACCATTTTTTGGCACGTGGTTGTAAGACCCTGGGTTCAATTTATTCTACCAAAAAATCCTGTAGGCACCATCCCTTTCGGCATCACCTGCATGTAAGTGAAGTTTCACCTAAGAAATTTATTAGGGATGAAGGAACCAAGTTTCTTCAGGGATGAGGGGATGGGAGGCTATCATCATATTCATTCCTACTTATCTACCTGGTGCATCTTATCCTTTGTCCCCTTTCCCTTGATTAATTAGTAAACTTTAATTATGCATCACCATTGTTCCAAAAATTGCATCATAAACTATTCATTGTAACCTTCATCATTATTGTGCATCAATCAACTAATAAATAGATCTATATTTAGCTATGCATAAATATAACATCCATGATCAATCACATAAAAAGACATTCAGACACAGATTTTTAGCGTGATTCACCCAATCCTTGGGCTACGTCCACGACAACTAACTTATTTATTTTTCTTCATGAAATCAGCTTAGGCTTGCGCACTGCACTTACAATAGATATATCATGATATCCTTCCCCATATTTCCTATCCGCTCTGCCGTGCAAGCCTCTTCTCTACAAACCCTCCCTAAACCTTCAAACATAGACTCTCTCTCATTCTTAGTTTATTCTCTCAACCTTAGCCTATCATCAGCTAAACTTTCAATACAACTTCAACCTTCTATTCACACAACATAAACAACCTATTCTACCCAACCCATTACATATTTATACATAGAATTTATGCCTCAAAACCCTACTCGCTTATCCCCCAAAACTCTATGACAACTCATGGAAACTCATTGTTTGGGTGTGATTTTCCTATCTTTGCGCTTGCATGCTAATTTTACACTCTCTATTGTTGTTCTTCCTACTTTTGCATGTCTACCTTCTTTTGCATGCCTAATTATTGTCCTTTCTTCTTTTGTGTGGGCCCTCAAAACTTAGTTCTTTGAACTGCATGTCCAACAAATTTTCAGTCGTTGCATCTAATGAAGAAGCACATTGTACATGCTTATTGGGTCTAAGAAGAGAATAAGGGTGGAGAAATCCTCTCCAAATTCATTAATTCGAAATGATAAGTGGCAGTGGAGAGGGATTCATCAAAATTCCCCCCACCTCCTTAATTCAAAAAAAACAATGACTTCATGGAATGAACTCTAGATTCATGTGGAGATCCCCTCCAAACCATTTTTTTACAACAACCCTTCATTCAGAAATGCTCCTACATTTTCCAATTTATTATCTTCTAAATCATTTGCCATATATACATGGAATAATTGAGATTGGTCAAACTATTGAGTTAGATATTTTGATCAAAGAAGAAATCTAACGAGGATAGGGGATGTATTTTTCCCTTTTGTTCTAATTTCATTGATGATAAGTGATGAATCTCCCATTACTATAACAATATGCCTAGTTATAATGGTGAGAAGTTTTACACCATGGTAATTTTCTAGTACCTATACCTCATTGTTGGTGATTTCCCCAATGCCCCATGCATATCTAATTGTAAGATTTCCTCCAAGATTAAATATTAGTCCCTCACATTTGTCGACCTAAATTCATAAAAAAAAAATTATAAGGGGGTGAAAACATGAATATTAATAACACTTTTTGGAAAGAGGCGTGAGGATTTGTACTAGGATCCTTTCTTTCAATCGAGAGTTTAATCAATGAGAAATTTATTTTGATAGATTTTTAAATTGTTGATATAGAGTTTAGTCAATGAGAACTTTTTATTGAGATTTAAGGATACTCTCGAATGAGAGTTAAATCTCTTAGTCAAAACACCAAAAACTCTTAGCTGAGAGTTTCCCTTAGGTTAAAATTTATTTTCCAATAGTTTGGCCCTTGCTTAAACTCTCTTGGTGGATATTTGCTTGATTTAAAAGAATCTTAGCCTAGAATTAAATATTCTCAGCTAACTCTTGGTTGAAAGTTTAGAATATTCTCGACAGAGAATCCTCTAAACTCTCGATTGAGAGTTCTACAATACTAAAATGTCACAAAAATCCCCTGTAGACTATTTCTTGGTTTTGACCAACACATCAACTCTCTAACAAGAAAAGACATTAACTACGCACCAATTCAATACCATGACCTCCTCCAAATAAATTTGCAACACTTCTACTACATATCACACACCA
>ML776724.1:1251071-1267823 GCA_009831015.1 Picea engelmannii
ATGTAAGGGATAATAGAGATAAATTTCTATAGATTTTATAGGTGTTGGGAATCAGGTGGGGTCGATGTTATAATGGTTAAGGATTATAAGGTTATGGAAGTTAGAATATTATAAGTTATAAGAGTTAGTGGTTTAAGTTTATAGGGTTTAATCATTTTAAGGATTACGAGTTATAGTTTTTAGCACCTACAAAACTTTAGTGGCAATATTGTAGAAATGTTTTTGATGTGTAAACAAAGGTGGTAAATGGGAGTGACCTAGGAAACTTCTTGTGGAGTATTGTTGAAGATTGATGGACACAACGAGATTAGACATTGTTGCAAGCTAAATCTCCCTATAACTTAGTGTGAATGAAACTACAATAAAATGAGCCTTTATCCTTTATCCATGCTTTCAACATTACCATGCAAGAAATCCTTTATCCATGCTTTCAACATTGAAAATTAGTACTGAGGCACCCTATTTTCTATCACTCTAGAAACACTAACCATATTTACAACCCTAATCCTTCAGACCATGTTACTAGACCAAGGCCTTCTCCTACTCACCTCAATACCATAAATTTACTAGCTCTTCATCCTCCATCCCAAACCAATGATGTCACTACCATTAAAATCACACACATTCTATGACAAATTTTCATGTATTAAAACAATAGGTTGGATCAATATTCTTATATAAGACCCAGTCCACCCCATAGAGCACTCCCCTCCATTAGAGCCAAAGATTATTAGCTTACAAAAATCCAACAAAAAATACCCTAAGATCCCTCCCCTCCATATCATTACCTTACAAAACCCCAACATAAAATAATTGATGTAGTAATATTATGTTTTCCACGAGACTCTTCCAAGACACTATGATTGTGACATTTCTCCACTTGATTGTTATAATTTGATCCTAGGTCTCCCATGCCAACAAAAATGCAGGGATCTCTATGATGATAAAATTAATACATATACTCTCTTCAATTATGGAAAAGAATATAAATTAACCATTTCTACTATTTCTCTTTCTCACCCTATCACATTTCAACAACTTAAAACATGCATAAATGTATATCTTTACATTTTCTTCCTCCAATGGCTAAAACCACAGAACTTATCTCACAATCCCTATATCTTAGTCCTTAACCCAAACCATCCTCACTACCAATATCCTATAGTCCTCTAATTACAATACCCCAATGCTTATTTCTCCATTTTCCATGCCTCCCCCTCCATAATGTTACCCTATATACTCTCTCTTAGATGAATTCCCCAATTCCCTATATTTGATCCTTTCTATGCATCAATCCCTTATAGTTGAAAGGCAAATATATTATCATCATTTTTTATTTCATTCTTAAGAATCATGTTCCTAGGCTCAACGCCCCATTAATAATTCTTATTTTTCAATGAGATCTAGCTCTTTTGGAATGTGCCCTATCACCGAGATCTATGTTAGCACTTACTTGCAACTATCTTCCTACTTCAGTCTAGAATTGAAGTTGAATTATTTCTTATGGAATACATCTAGGGATTTGGTTATTTGAGCATGATCATCCACTTATTTCCCTTGGTGTTGTGTTAGGCCAATTATTCAATGAAAATCATTTCCCCATACCATATTTTTGTAGCCTAAAATGAGGATTATCTTGTTGGTGTGCCCTAGTCTATCACCCCTCAACAACTAGTGTGATAGGGTTCTACAATAGCTATGGTTTCACCCCTCCTCCACATAAATTACAAATATACTTTGAATTTCCCCAAGGGTCCTCGTAGAGAATCTTCTTTCACTAAGACCAATCATCTCAAGCACTATTACATCCAGATCTCATGAAACTGTTAATAGAATACCTAATAAAAAACATAAGCACTCACTTTTACAAAAATATAGAGGACAAACGAATGGAGAAGCCTTAGATTCCTAGATTAGTAGCCTCACATTGCACTTCTAGATTTTCCCAGGCTCAAATATGTATCCTTACAATAAAATATCTACAAGGAATCATTCAAACTTGGTGAACAAGTCAATTTATAATTCTACATTTAACTCAATCTTCTACTTCCAAATGCATGACAAAGTCCATCAATACATCGAATCCATTGTGTGACACTATCACATAGCATTTTTATCCCCTATTCTATCTTGAAAATATCATGTGTGATTGGTTATAACTTCATCAAGCCTAGTACTACAATACATGGAAGTGTTCACACAACTACACATCCAACTCTAGATTCCATATCCATATTAGGTAATTATTCTCAAATTTGGTTTTGGATTATTGGTTGTTTTTTTTCTTAAATTGATTTGTTTGAAAGAGTTTTCATTGAGTAAGCCTTTAACCATTCTTTACCAAGGTACCCTATTTTATATCACTCTACTAACCCTAACCCTATTGCCAACACTAATCCTTGGAACCCTCTTACTAGACCAATACCTTCTCCCACTCAGCCTCAAAACCGTAAATTCACTAGTTGTTCATCCTCCAAACCAAACCAAGGACATAACTTCTAATAAAGTCACACATTATGTGACAAATTGTCATATATTAAAACATCATGTTGGATCAATCTTCTTAGACCCCCCCCATAGATCCCTCCCCTCCATCACATATAGAAATCATTACCCTACCCAACTAAACCATTTCTCCTTCTCTGCATTCAAGACAATGCCATTCAATATCCTGACATCCTTTTCACAAATCCACTAGTTGTTCATCCTCCAAACCAAATCAAAGACGTCACTTCCAATAAATTCACACATTCTGTGACAGATTTTCACATCTTAAAACATCGTGTTGGATCAATATTTTATACTATTAGTTGTTATACTATTTAAGGGTGATAGTGTAGAGCATAGTACCCATTCCGATATGTATGCTTCAGAATTAGAAATATTTACTGTGATTGTAGATATTTATTTCTTGACTTATACTTATATATTATCTTCTCAAAATTGAAGAGCATGTAGCTCAGGAGGGTGAAATGCGAGAGCAAAAAAGTGGACAATAAATTAACACACCAACTGTCGCAGCTACAGAGACAGGTAAAGAGCAATAGTGTAATGTTAATCAAAATAATGAATTCATTATTTCAATTATATTTCAACATATCGATATGATCATTTCCATTGTTGCAATTCACGACCCTGAATAGATGCCTCGACACCCTTCTCAGCAATGTACCAGAATTATGGTACATGAGTGCACACAAACAATAGAAGGACAAGGCGCACAAAATATAATGTCCTTGGATGATTATGATACCCCAATTGTCAATTTTATGAATGTTAAAAAACATAAATCAAAGAAAAATTAGATGTATAAATTCATGACTTGTATTTGGATGTTTATCAATGTTTATATGTTCATATGCTTCAATGTTTATATGTTCATATGTTTTGATGACTATCCTAGTTATGCATGAATGTCTATATGTTTTTTATATAAAGAAAATCATTTGTTGGGTATGGGGAATTAAGAGCAATGTAAGGGGGGGAGGGGCCATATGAGATTCCACCTTCACGTGGTTGGACCTATTCAGTAGAGAATAACCTATTCTCGAAACAAAGAGAAGTTCATTAAGGTATGCGACCACTTAATTTTTTTCTAGAGATTTTACATAACTAAATGCATGTTTATTTGCTTATTAATTATTTACTCATATAAAGAATTTGTCTTTTATGATTCATGCAGGTCTTGATGATCGAAATGCATCTCATGGACAAATCTTATTGAGTTTTATGGGCTAATGGATATGGCGAAAGGACAATGAAAAGGTAAGGGTTATGGACAAATCTTATTGAGTTTTATGGGCTAATGGATATGGCGAAAGGACAATGAAAAGGTAAGGGTTTTGATGTGTTTTTTAAAGTAGGCTTTATACTAGTAAAATTTCACAATCCTCATGAAAGGATACAATTGCATTTTTCGGTAGACAAGCATCATTTTTTTTAACAAAGTATGAGTCATAGATTGTGGGAAAAACACTTTTTTGTATTCTTACATTGACCAATACAACTGTAACATAGTTTTAGTACAAAATCTTAACCACACACACACACACACATGAACCATAAGTAAACAAATGATAGAAGATAATGGGAGAATATGTACTGATAGGAGTGAATGAAGATAATAATATGAATAATTGAGTGGAGAGTGCACTCTAGCCTTGAATTGAATGATACTTGCATCCAAAATGCAATCTCATTGTAATGTATTGTCACACACCCACTATGGCATAATAAATTTTTTTCTTTTCCTCAAGGGACAGAATCCCCGAATTCCTACGGGGGCCTAGTGCAGGCTAGCTCTTCCCTTATCCACCTCCATGTGATCGTTGGTTATGACCACAGGCTAAGCCAAGAGGTGCCTTTCGCATTTCAAAACTCAACGATGCAAGAGAGTCAAGTATTTCGACTCTTCAAACCCCAAAACCTGAAATCTTACCTTCGATGAGATCAACGGCTACAAATCTCCTCCTGATCTGATGGTCCTGGCTGGATCGAGATTTCGGTAATCGGGAGTTTGAAATGCAATGCAATTCTTTTGAATCTTCAAACCCCGAAGCCTGAAATCTTACCTTCGATGAGATCGACGGCTACGAATCCCCCATTGATCTGACGATCGTCGCCGCATCGGGATTTCGGTAACCGGGAGTTCGAAATACAGCGTCCCAAATATCTTGTCACTCCAATCCATGAATTTCAATATGGAAATTCGTGTATGAGATCATCGACCCTCGTTGATCTGGATCTGATGGTCACTATCCCTCCTGAGCTTAAGAGTGTTGAAAGACATGCAATTTTAAACCCTTCGCTGTCCTACGACATCCAATGGCCCATAGGATTTCAGAGCTTTCCTCGAACTCTAGCCACCCACCACACATCTCCTCTGATGGACAGTCCAGATCCTTTCAGAGTTTCCTCCTTTCTATCACATGACCCTATCCTGTGACCTAGGGCTCATCCACACAGTGCGTCAGGGTTTTGGGTACCGGGATTTTGCGACTTGCAAAGACAAGGGATCTTGCCCTTTGGTTTCTCGGATGCCGAAACACCAAAATGCCGAAACCCATTCATGCTACACTAATTCAAGGTTTTGATTATCGGGATTTCGTGACTTGCGAAGACGAGGGGTCTTTCCCTTTGGTTTCTTGGGTTCCGAAACACCAAAATACCAAAAATCATCCACGCTAAACTGGTTCGGGGTTTCGTTTACCGGGATTTTGCGACTTGCAAAGATGAGGGGTCTTGCCCTTTGGTTTCTTGGGTGCCGAAATGCCGAAATATTACTTTGGAGCCTTCATTGCTTCCATCCCTTGAATAATTTCAATCTCCAAAGTTTTCAAACCTTTGTCCCTTATTCTGCAATCCACCTTGTTTAAGGAACACTCTACAAGTGTTATCCCTCCTGAGCTTCGTCAGCTATGAAGGACTTAAAAATTCCTAGGTTCGGTTTTCCTCGCAGAGAGCCTATGCATATCTACACTACCTATCCTGATCTTAATAGGCTTTATCCTCCAAGGGACTCAAAATGATTAGGAAGGTTTACATGCATTCATGAAACTGTGTCCACGATTGATGAAGGCACAGTTTGTGACTCGGGCTTATGCCACCACAGGACTCAAGTATTTACGAGTATAAAACATATCCTAACCATATGCTTTCTTACTAGCCTAATTATACAACCAAGTAGTGATAAAAGGAATACAATATATCCATTAAGAACTCATACACCATTCTTGCAACATACATAGTATAGCCAGTTCATACATAGTTACAGATAATTTACACAGGGTAGGAAATCACTTATCTATTACAGGTTGCCGCCAACCAACTGACTGTGGGTGTTTGTCCTTCCACCCGACCATAGGCTCAGAGGCATTCATTCTTAGCACTCTGGCCACCCCCGTGCCAAGCCATGATATGACCAGGGAACTCTCACACTTCTCGAGGGTTATTCATCTGTTTCCACTTCTGTTTGGGTCCTCTTCTCTATAACTCAGAGCTTTCTCTCTCGTTTATGGCCTCAACGAGGTTTCTCAGATGCTCCTCAACATCAAGCTCATGGTCTTCATATCGTGACTCGCTGGAGAGCTTCGTGCATCTCCCTTGCAATCTTACGCTCTTCGTTCCCTGTGTCTCCTCTCCCATGTGTGTGTCCCTCTTACCTTGGAAGGTTTGCCGACCTATCCTGTTCTTTCTGTTAGAAGGAAGCTCAGGTCTGCAGGTCCCTGTGGTACTTCAGGCTGACAACCCATGTTTCCATTCATGGGGGTGGTTGATAATTCAACCGCCAGTCCTTTCTCCATTTACTGATTTCTCTCCTTGGGATCTGAAGGAGGTTGTCATCCTCATCAAGGGAAATTTTGGGGTTATTTGATATATGAACCCTCTTGTATATTTTTCACATTCTTCCTCTAGTGATATCATGGCCAGTACTTTCAAGGCTTCACCCCCACAGTCAGTTATTGCAACTCAAACAATAATACATTTACATTTTCCTCATGCATTAGCATGGAAATTCCTATTTTATGATTAATTACAAATTGGGGGAACCAGGGTGTTACAATTCCCTCCCCCTTAAAGGAAAACCGTCCTTGGTGTTCTTTCTCAAAACACATATCATGCCTTTCTCATTAATCCACTTCAGATTTCATGACCTCCATCCTCAGTCAGGTCCTCTTTCAGGATCTTAGTCTTCGTCATTTGCCTTCAATAATTCTTGGACAACAAGCACATTAATCACAATTTTGTGCGAAAACATCTTACTATTGTTCAAAATTCAAAAGGAAAATTTCATAATCTTAGCACAATACTTATCTATGCAGTTTGTGGATCTCTATCCACATGGTAGTTTTGTTATCCATGCTCATCACTTTCCTTAACGTACCCATTGGGTGCATGATTCCAACTCAATAGTTCACAAGAGATATCATGATTTCATCTTCCTTTCCAAGGTTTTTCTGCATGGGAAACTACCCACTGTGTGCATGATCTGAATAGTTTACAAGAATTATTAAGGTCTCCTCTTCCTTGCGGTCACTCACTCTCCAGGCCCAGGCTCAAGCATCCCCTTCACTATTATACAGTCCCTCGAGCGATCCATCTTGCCCTTCCGAGGTTTTCTTGCACAGGAAAATTTTAGAGACTCTATCAAGTCTTACAGTCGAGGCATCCCTCAGACTTGCTCTACTGAGGAATCCCTCTAGCTTGTTTTACCTCAACATAATTTATTTTAGGCGATCACGACTCATCACGGGGTTTTCTCAGCTCAGTAGTAGCCATGTTCATCATCTTCAACCTTGACAGCCTTCATTTATTCCTTCTGGATATGTCTTTTCTTCTCACCCGTGTCACAGGTATACAACATTCATGAGACATCATTATAAATTCTAACTTCCAGAATTTTATTGCAAATTTGTCGCCCACAGATTTTTCCAAACTCTTCTTTTATTTTCATATATGTTCTGTGTGAAACTAGATTCACAAGAATGGGACTTTCTTTCCCATAGTTGTTTATCTTAGCAGGAAATCGGTCTTCCTTATGGGCTTACAACATTGCCATATCCAAGACTCTTTCTTCCTGCAATCATTCCTCAGCTAATCAAATTGTTATTTCTCACACACATACATTTTTATCGCACCTTTACAACATTGTCACAACAATTTCAGAATTGTGTATACTTAACAATTAAATTACTTTTTCAAAAAGGAAATACCATTCATTGCAGTTTGTCTCAGTAGGAAATCGGTCTTCCTTATGGACTTACAATACTACCATATCCAACACCCTTTCCTTCCTGCAATTTCATTCTTTACACAACCAAACAATTGTTAGTTTTTCGTGTACATTAACTTTTTCGAAAATCAAGTATACTAACGGTCCAAGTCATTTCATCTATTCAAGGATTCAAATCGAAAGGATACATCATCCCTTACCTATGCATCATTCTAGCCTACCAAATTTTCAAAATGTGATTTAGATATCAATTGATTCTAATGAATGCGTCAACATTTGTGGCCACATTCATACCCAATGCACCCTGGCATTGATTTCAAGTTTGTCACACTTCATGTTAGGCTCTTGGTCATGGGGTGTTGGAATTTAACCAACCTTTTCCTCATATGGTTTATTCATTTTCTTTCATTCTTACAGTAGGACCATACTGCCTACTATAGGCCGATCACGATCCCAAATCAATACACATGAACTCAAAATTTTCACATGAATGCCTTTAAGCACTCCTTGATTGGTCAATGCATTCATGACATATCGGTTCATGAATTCTCCCAATGGTTAGAAACAGTGTTTACTACCAAAGGTTCATACCTCCATTATTCAGGTTCTCCTTCCCGAATCATACCTTACTTGGGTATCCAAGGCATACAACTACCTTTCAAAGTTCATGCATAACTACTAAGACAATAAAATATTTTAGAAAGGGTTCTTACTAAATCCCTTCATACCTTGTGCCACATAGGCACGGATATATTTATACTGGCTCTTGGCTGCTAGCACTCTCTTTCTTATTTTTACCTCATCAACAGTGCTTTATGGGGACTTTTACGGCCCGTCAACAATCTTTCACTCACAACCTTCTCCTGGTCATTCTCTGTTTGAGGTTGCCCATCATTGGCAATTGTCTTCCTCAATAGCTCCAATTCATTTCTATACACATCATGCATCATCATAGACGCAATTACATTAGTCATAATATTAAACCAAATGCATATATCATAACATTCAAATTCATAAACATCCTCAAATGTTTCCATAAGTGCAACACAAAAAAAATTCGGTTGTATCTTCGGCAATACAATCCTTATTACTTATGGTGTCAAGACCTTTTTATTTTTATTGGCGTACCAACTTTCTCATCCAAGGGAAAACATAATACTCAGTGAAGAAAGAGTTGAGGACTCTCCCCTTATTCCACTCTTCCTACACCGTCTGGGACTTTTCAGCCCAGTCGAGTTACCTCTAAGGCCTCACTGTCTCTTCTCTACTTTTTCAATTCTACTCCCTATCAGGATCTTCCTGCTCTTTTCCTTGAGCCGCCTTGGTTAGGCCTCACCCTAACCCTTTTTGGGATACTGCAACATGATTTAATAGAAACTCTTTGCTCATAATGAATCATGAACATGTGCATCCTACACACTTCCATTCAGTTATCAAAATGGCCAATATTCAGTTGTTAGTCTTCTATTAATTACATGATTCTTTCAAAATATAATCCAGGATTCTTATATATGGATAGGCCTTGCAACCCATAATTATTAGGGTTGTGGCTCAAAGTCCTTACACAGTTCCTCCACCAGGAACTCCTTCGGCATGCAACTTCCTTGTTGTATATCCATCACAAATTTTGGCCCACAAGTCTCTTCCTCGTGACCACGCCTTGTGACCAAAAAGGTGCATTGCGATTTCTCATATCAGCGATACGAGTCAATCGACTCTTCGTCCTTCAAACTCTCGATACCTGAAATGATGAAATTTCAGATCAGATCAACGATCACCAACAGTTTCTCCAACCAACGGTTGTGATTATGTCGTGATTTCGCGTTTTGTAACTTTGGGACTTCTGTTATGAAGCACCTCAAATCCTTCGATCCTTGAAATGCTGAAATTTCAGAGTTCTCAATTTGACGGTCCTGATTCTTCCACGATATGATGGCTTAGATCTCATCGAGGTTTTGAGTATCGGGATTTCATGATTTCACGTGTCGCGAAGTTGAAAGACCTTTGACCTCCATTCTCCCGATCCCCGAAATTGTGAAATTCTCTCTGGACGATCAATGGTCCAGATCACTCCTTGATCAATGACTATGATCTTTTTGTGAACTTATCGTTGCTTCTTCCAAGCCCTTCTCATGTGATTCTCAAAGGTGTAATCATTTGTCTCTTATTATGACAAGAGAGCATCTTTTCTCATTTACCCTTTCATCTAATTATATTGGTACTTCCTGAGGAAATGGAATACATTCCCCTCAGGCTATTATTTGGACCAAAACTTTCATGACTCCCCAGAATGGAGTCAGTTATGCCTCCATAGTATTCATTTAATCTGGACAAGAGAAATACTTGCTTCACGTTTCACTCCTCAGGGCAATCATATTGGGCCTCTAGTATACTTATACATGTGCATTACTTGCACGTTTAATATCATTCATACCTTATCGGTATTAATATCAGGCTTCCTATTATGAAGCTTCACACTGCATTCAACTCATGTGTGTTCATCATACTAGCTCACACCTTCTCCTCACATGACCACCAATGGTGACCACGATTCGAACAAAAAGGTGCTTCGCATTTCACGATTTCGGGATTCAAATTACAAGGAACTCTGGTTCCTTGATCCCCAAAATCTGAAAACCTGAAAGATCAAGGCTAAGGTTTTCTCGAATCTTTTATTCACATGACCCTTCGCTCGGAACCTAGGGTCAACTCCTAGACACACGTCGGGATCCCGTGTTTCGGCGAATCCGCGGACAATGCTCCACCGCTTCCCAAACTTCTAATCCTTGAGGGTCCGACAACATGGATCCCACAGTCCAGATCTCTCTGCCAATCAATGGTCCTGATCAAATACTGGCTTTCCACCTTTCAGGATTCTGGCGGAGTCTTCACCTCCGAACTCCTGATTTCGAAATCCCCAAAATGGGTATGCATCAGATCAATGATCCACCGCCTCTCTCAATCCAACGGCTCAGGTTAGATGTCAGGACTTCATGACTTGCAAGTTCTCAAAACTCTTCCCGTTGACTTCTAAACCTCCAACTCCCGAAGATCCAATTACACTAGATCTACGGTTCAGGTCATCCGCTACCCAACGACCCCAATTGAATCGGTGATTTCCCTTGCACGACTTTGGGAAGGTCTTCACTTCTATTTTCCCAATCATCGAAACCTTGAAGCTCTAGATCAATGACTCTCATTGATTCCAATCTAACAGATACTAATCCTCCTGAGCTTGTGAGTGATGAGAGGTTATCAGCCTTATCTTCTCTGCTGATCTACTAGATCTAACGGTTCAAAAAATTTCGGTATTCCTCCCTCAGAGAATTCCACCGTCCATTCAGATTTTCAATGACTTCCAGCCATGAGCTTAGCATCAACTTCTTCTGGAATTCAACCTCTGCTTTCAACCTCCATAGATTTCAATTTTTTTTAACACAAGCTTGTTTCTATATGTATGTACGACATACAAAATTTCCCCGCGACCTCTTCTGAGCTTTTAAGTTACTTACAAGACTAATATCATAGTCATAACTCATACAGATGTTACCCTCTCTTTATGGGAACAACCAACAAGGGTCACTCTTGGGAATTAGCAACAGTTCCAAAGGACTCCTCTTAATCTTGCTTAAATATATTATCCTTGTTGTCGATTCTAACCATTATAGGTTAGATAATCTGACCCTACATATTTTCATCAGTCCTCTCAATCATGAGGAGTTATATGCTCAGGGTTTAGCCTTTTAATAATGCAATGATTATAACTTTCTAAGGATCCTACCAGTCCTTACCAGATTTCCTACATCATGAAGGAGTTCTCCATTTGGATCTTAATTCTTACCTAACCAACCATCTCAATTGCAAGAGACTCTACCTGCTTTAGTAGGTAGCCATCGCCACACTATAATAGAACAACTCAGTTCATGTCCCTTGTCTGGCTCATGCAGCTTCATAGCACAATTTATTCCACCTATGTTATTCACACTCAGGTCTTATCAGTAATACTGATTAGTGCATTCCTACTCCTATAAGAGTAGTTATCATTTTGACAAAGGAACAATATAATTCCTTTGCTGGAATTCCGTAGAATTCCCAAATTACAGTTTCATTATGTAGTCCTTCTCCTTACGAAGTAAATTCATATAACAACATCTCCTTACATGGCTCGTACATGAGCTCAAGCAGGCCAAGTGTTGTAACCATGCTCTGATACCAAATTGTCACACACCCACTACGGCATAATAAAGTTTTTTCTTTTCCTCAAGGGATAGAATCCTCAAATTCCTATGGGGGCCTAGTGCAGGCTAGCTCTTCCCTTATCCACCTCCATGTGGTCGTTGGTTATGACCATAGGCCAAGCCAAGAGGTGCCTTTCGCATTTCGTGACTCAGCGATGCAAGAGAGTCAAGTCTTTAGACTCTTCAAACCCCAAAACCCAAAACCTTACCTTCGATGAGATTGACAACTACGAATCTCCTCCTGATCCAATGGTCCTGGCCATATCGGGATTTCGGTAACCGGGAGTTCGAAATGTAGCACAAGTCTTTCAACTCTTCAAACCTCGAAGCCCAAAATCTTACCTTCGATGAGATCGACGTCTATGAATCTGCCCCTGATCCGATGGTCCTGGCCGCATCAGGATTTCAGTAATCGGGAGTTCAAAATGCAGTGTCCCAAATCTCTTGTCACTCCAATCCTTGAATTCTGATATGGAAATTCGCGTATGAGATCAATGACCCTCGTTGATCTGAATCTGATGGTCACTATCCCTCTTGAGCTTAAGGGTGTTGAAAGACACACAGTTTTAATCCCTTCGTTGTCCTATGAGATCCAATAGCCCACGAGATTTCGGAGCTTTCCCCGAACTATGAACACTCACCACGTGTCTCCTCCGATGGATGGTCCATATCCTTTCGAAGTTTTCTCCTTTCTATCACATGACCCTGTCCTATGACCTAGGGCTCATCCACAAGGTGTGTCGAGGTTTCGGGTACCAGGATTTTTCAACTTGCGAAGACAAGGGATCTTGCCCTTTGGTTTCCCGGGTGCCGAAACGCCGAAATGA
This sequence comes from Picea engelmannii, assembly GCA_009831015.1. NCBI lineage: Eukaryota > Viridiplantae > Streptophyta > Pinopsida > Pinales > Pinaceae > Picea > Picea engelmannii. The sequence goes on from ML776724.1 coordinate 1,263,869, forward strand.
TGAAACCCATTCACACTACACTGATTCTTGGTTTCATTTACTAGGATTTCATGACTTGCGAAGACGAGGGGTCTTTCCCTTTGGTTCTCGGGTGCCGAAACGTCGAAACACCGAAACACATCCACGCTAAACTGATTCGGGGTTTCGTTTACCAGGATTTTGCGACTTGCGAACACGAGGGGTCTTTCCCTTTGGTTTCCCAAGTGTCAAAACACAGAAATATTACTTTGGAGCCTTCATTGCTTCCATCCCTTGAATAATTTCAGTCTCCAAAGGTTTCAAACATTTGTCCCTTCTTCTGCAATCCACCTTGTTTAAGGAACACTCTACAAGTGTTATCCCTCCTGAGCTTCGTCAACTATGAAGGACTTAAGAAGTCCTAGGTTCGTTTTTCCTCACAGAGAGCCTGTGCATATCTGTACTACCTCTCCTGAGCTTAATAGGTTTCATCCTCCAAGGGACTCAAAATGATTAGGAAGGTTTACATGCGTTCATGAAACTGTGTCCACGGTCGATGAACGCATAGTTCGTGACTCGAGCTTATGCCACCACAGGACTCAAGCATTTACGAGTATAAAATAGATCCTAACCATATGATTTCTTATTGGCCTAATTATACAACCAAGTAGTGATAAGAGGAATATATTTTATCCATTAAGAACTCATGCACAATTCCGGAAACATACACAGTATAGCTAGTTCATACATAGTTACAGATAATTTACACAGGGTAGGAAATCACTTATCTATTACAGGTTGCCTCCAACCAACTGACTGTGGGTGTTCATCCTTCCACCCGACCATAGGCTCAAAGGCATTCATTCTTATCACTCTGGCCACCCCCGTGCCAAGACATGATATCACCAGGGAACTCTCACACTTCTCGAGGGTTATTCCTCTGTTTCCGCTTCTGCTTGGGTCATGTTCTCTGTAACTCAGAGATTTCTCTCTTGGTTATGGCCATAGCGAGGTTTCTTAGATGCTCCTTGGCATCAAGCTCACAGCCTTCAGTTCATGACTTGCTGAAGAGCTTCATGCATCTCCCTTGCGAGCTTACGCTCTTCGTTCCCTGTGTCTCCTCTCCCATGTGTGTGTCCCTCTTACCTTGGAAGGTTTGTCGACCTATCCTGTTCTTTCTGTCAGAAGGAAGCTCAATTCTGCAGGTCCCTATAGTACTTTGGGCTGACAACCCATGTTTCCATTCATGGGGTTGGTTGATAATTCAACCACCGATCCTTTCTCCATTTACTGATTTCTCTCCTTGGGATCTGAAGGAGGTTGTCATCCTCATCAAGGAAAATTTTGGGGTTATTTGATATATGAACCCTCTTGTATATTTTTCACATTCTTCCTCTAGTGATATCATGGCTAGTACTTTCAAGGCTTCACCCCCACAGTTATTTATTAGCAACTCAAAGAATAATACATTTACATTTTCCTCATGCATTAGCATGGAAATTCCTATTTTATGATTAATTACAAATTGGGGGAACTAGGGTGTTACATGTATGTTGTGATAGTTGTGTCTTCTCACTATAATGTATGTTTCTATGTCCATCATGGGATTCCTAGAGCACCACCTATCACCATATTCTTCTAGTGCATGTACATTTATATTTGAAGTTTTGAATATTAGTGAAGAATTCGAGAACTACAACTTCCATGCAAAATATATCTACATTCAACACTTTATGAGCTATCCCAACATTGTTCCAATTGTGGATTTTTTAGAGGTGATTAGGTCCCACATTTTATTTACCTAGTTTAACCACCACTTCAAAATCAAACTCCTAAAATAGTAGCAAACATCGATGGAATTAACCTTCCAAGATTGTATTGATAACCAAATACTTGACCACTAAATTATCAATGGACAACTTGAAGGACTAGTCCAGAAGATAATACTTGAAATTTTGTAGCATATACACCATCACCAAGCCTTTGCCTTTCATGGTTGTGTAATTAAAAAAAAAATCTAGAAAATTACCTGGGGTGGTGTAGCATGTGTTCCCCTAGCTATGCCAACATGTTCCCAATGCAATGGTAGTGGAATCCACATGGACATGGAAAAATCCCAATGCGATAAAATGCATGTTGGGTTCTTGGAACAATTCAAATTATTTTGATATTAATAACTTTGATCTGTTCTACCGAGAAGGTCTAAGGTTCGAGCCCATATAGCACTATACATTCCACTGAGTTACACTACTCTTATATATATATATAGAGATACATAGATAGATATAGATATAGATATAGATCCCCTCATAGTCCATATGACTTGGATTTTCAAAGTCTTTCGGATCATATCAATATATTGTCCTAATCAAGATCGGTGGATGGGAACATGGGTCAACACAAACCTTATGTCTAGTAGGTTCCTAGTCCTACTATATCTTCTTGTGAGTCCAAAGTTCATAATGTTGAAATTCCCACAATCATTCAAGGATATATACCAAAGTGATATCCAATGTTTGTACCCTCTATTCAAGCATGATCTGTTAAGTTATGTGTTCCATAAAATTTGTGGCATTAGTTGTGCCATTAAACACTAGTGGATCTTTAATCTCTACATGAATCCACTTAATGGAATTTGGTAGTGTGCATGTTTGTGTCAATTAATTCTCATACTCCCTAGGCATATGAGAATGAAAAAACACAAATTATGCAACTTATGCAACTATATGCAACTTTATGCAACTATGTTGCAACTATATGCAACTATATGAAAATATGCAACTATATGAAAATATGCAACTTATCGAAATATATGCAACTATATGCAACTTTATGCAACAATGCAACTTATGCAACTATATTGCAACTATATGCAACTATTTTCAACTATATGAAACTATATTGCAACAATTTCGTATGCAACTACATGCAACTATATTGCAACTATTTGCAACTATATGAAACTATATTGCAACAATTTCGTATGCAACTATATGCAACTATATGAAACTATGCAACTATATGCAACTATATGCAACTATGCAACTTATGCAACTATATGGAACTATATGCAATTAACCTACAACTCCCCCTCATCTAGTTGTATACTACAATTCCCTTTCCCAATATGCTTGTTGGATACTACAATTCACCTTCCCACTATGCTATGGGAAATGAATGACAATGTTGCATCTAAGTATAATAATATAATAACTCTTTCTCCAACCACTAAGACGGATTTCCGTAAGCCTTTTGACAATCTAACTCTTCATTTTCAAAAATGTACATTACTAAGACGGATTTTCATAAACCTTTTGACATTTATAAGTAGATGATTTGTGGCCACCCTTCACAAGGTGTTTTTATTGTCAAGTTATTTGTCAAATTTAATATGTAGATATTAATATATATGCCAAGTTCCATGTGGTGTTTTTATTGACTAATTTATTTGTTATTGTCAAGTTATTTGTCAAATTTAATGTGTAGATATTGCATATATGCCAAGTTCCATGTGGTTTTTTTATTGTCTAATTTATTTGTCAAATTTAATGTGTAGGTGGTTGTACAGTACATCGAGTGTACACTCTTTACCTAGCTCAAATTTCAACTATAAATCAAGAACCCTAAAGAGGTATTTTAAATATAATTTTCGTTTACTTGTAGTTTTTTTATAAAGAAGTATAACTATTTTATAGAACCCTCATATACAAAGTCTTTATCCATATCCTCATTGTGGAAAATAAATTAGAAAAGATCCCTCACTTCATTCATTTCCATAATCCTAACCTTATTGTTATTCCTAGTCCAAATCCTAGTTCCTATTAAACAATGCATGAGGCTAATCCCAATAATCCAGACCCCTCCTCTCATCCCACATGTTAGTGCAAGTATTATAAGGCTCCAAAGGACACTACTACAAAATGCTTATTCTTATAATAATAATTCACATCCAAATCCTTGTACATAGATGAGAAATCCCTTGATGATCCTAGGGTAC